>JAYESA010000004.1:6769391-7001891 GCA_036927795.1 Iris macrosiphon | reverse complement strand
TTGTAGTAGTTCTATATTTTCTTTATGTTTCCTCATTATATATGTCTTTGTTTCCAAGAGTAGTGTACCCTATTCTCCAAGTATGGTTTTTGTGCAACTTATAATCTTTTGTTCCTTGTAATTGCTTCTATCTATACTTGAGTGCTAAACCAAGGCCATGACATACAAAGGTTTTTGCTTGAGAGCACCATATATGAGTCGACTATTTACTTCATTATGGTATTGTGGAGTTTGGATGGCCAAGCCTTCATCTTGGTGGTTCAAGTGAGAAGAAAGAATTGAGAGGGATCAGGAAGCACACCAAGAGTATTAAAGCTGGAAGAAGCAAAGAAAAGGACGCTAGTAGGAGTAGGAGGAAAGGACGTGGAAGAGGAGGAAGAAGAAGGCCAATTCCAATTCGTCCTCCACCACATACACAGCCTCCAGCAACAGCAGCCCTTGACGACGCCGAAGAAACAAAAGACCGCAACGACTGCCACCGGGCATAAAACGGTCCCACGGTGGCCACCACATTATGCAGTCCACGGGCAGCAATGACCGACACAGCAAGGTGTGCACAGCGAAAGGCTTGAGGGACCGTCGAGTCCGCCTCTAGGCTTATACCGCCTTCGAGTTCTACAACGTGCAGGACGAGCTGGGCTATGACCGCCCCAGCATGGCGGACGAAACCGCTATATACAATCTGGAAGAGCTCCCCCCTGGCAACATAGTGCGGACACTGAAACCGGAGGATTCCAAGAAGTATTGACCTGTGCCGACTCTGAGGAGTCGGCAAGCAATTCGACAAGCTCGTTCGTTCTCGGATGACGTTTCCATTGATTCCTTTCAACTGTCATCATTTTCCGATCCACCAGACTTGCTATCGCGCACTAGTAGCAAGATATAATTTCAGCCATACTTTAAATTTGATTCAACGGTTAAGATATGGATGATAATAGGTGGACAGAAGAGGGGGTGAATTTGATCATATATATATATATATATATATATATATATATATATATATATATATGGGGTGGACTGGGGGTAGAGAGAGACTATTGAGAGAAATGTAATAATAAGTTGTCTTTATATTAAGGGCCAAAACTACCCATAAATTAAGATGTACAACAGTTATTCCCACTATATTACCAACATACAAAGTGTGGAGAAACCAATGCAAATGTAAAAGCAGCCAAGGATCCCTGCCACTATTTTTTGAGATGTGGGGAGTTGTAACAAAATTTCCAAGTATATTTACAACGAAAATGAGAGAAAGGGAAAGAGAAATAGTAGAAAGAACGGGAGGGGGAAATGAAGAAATAACCTTAGGAAAAAATTAGGACACAGATGGTTGAAGAGAAAATTATAAAGAGGGAAAAGAGACAATGTCACTATCTATAGGCAATTTAGACTTTTTCCATGCCCACGTGGTTGTACAACCATATAATAAGTGCATACATATTTTCATACATGTGTTTGTGACGTCCCAGAATCAGAATACTAGATAGCGGAGACGGATAAAGCCAGCTACGTACACCAGAGTACCCAATACCCCGAGATACGGTCACGACTGTCTAGACATGTGAAAGTTTTACTCTGCAATCCAACAGTCATTCCTGGGTCAAAAGTCCTATGTGTCTCAATCTCAAACAAGCAATAAGTTACAAGATGATCATGAAACTAGTTAAAAAATGAAGAACTAGCAAGAGTACAATATTACATGATCAGCTCTAGCTATAGTCTAGAATATGCTTTACATGCATGCAGACAAATCAGTAAAAAATAGCACAAGGAACATTTAAATAAGTGCATCAGGTGAAATAACAGTTAAACAGTTCTGGAGCATTTAAACAAGGATATCTGAAATCAGTACTCAGGTTACAGTCTCAGGATCAGTTGTTAGACTAGACTGAAAATCAAGCAATCACGACAAATCATGCCCTACGGTTTGCTATCATTAGCTAACTTGGGTTATCACAGTCCTAATTACTAACACATGCAGTTTGAGATTACATACAGCCACATGCCCTGCAGATTATCCGGGTTATCCGGACGTAAGGATACATAGAATAGATTATATCAGGTATAGTAATTTACAGGAATATGCAACACTCGACGGCGTGCTGGAAGTGTCCCTCACGACGGAGAGCTCCAAATCCATCAGGTGTCGCTGGGATACCGGAATTGCATATAGCCAAAAAATCTCTCTAGATGCGTCTAATACATTATTCTAGTTATCCTGGACAAATTAAGAATTCATGACCGTGGTGCTCAGGAATTTGCCTTAGACATGATGCAGGACATGACATGACATGAGCTTGACAAGTACATTCAGGACAAGAACAAACAAATCAACCACGGAATTTTATCTTATCAGTTCAAGCATTACAGTTCAGAAAAATTCTAGCATGTCAGGAGTGTGCTTCGTCGAGCCACTATCAGGAGTATCGGTACATGTCAGGTTAACTCGATACGACGAGCTATTATCAGGAATATCAGGGCAAGTCTAGTATCGAGAGTTCAAGATTAACAGTGTCAGTACAATCCATGCTAAATTCTAGCATGTCAGGATGGCGCTTCGTCGAGCCACTATCAGAAATATCAGTCCAGGTCAGGTGTCGGGAGTTCAGATTAACAGTGCCAATACAATCCATGTTCAAAAAAATTCAGGTTATGGCAGGTTGTCACAATCATGTTATAAGCAGTTTAGAGAAAGATTGCATGCATAGGAATAAAGCATAATAGGCTAAACAAGAAAATATATTAAAAGAAGTTAAACTACTACAAGTGTCATAACCGCATGGGGTAAGCTGGTCGCATGCAAGAGCAGGCCTCATGGGAGAGCTGGCCGCATGAGAGAGCTGGCCGCATGCAAGAGCAAAGTCCATTCCTCGGGACGCCACATGCAAGAGCAAAGTCCATTCCTCGGGACAAGGTGAGTGACAAGCAATAAATGCAATGTCAAGGAAGTGACTGGCCGTGTTAGACCGATGTGGCTGGTCAAGGAAGGGAGTCAGAGGAAAAAGACAAAAATCAAGGAAAGTCGTGCCAAGGTTGGTGCTGAGTCATACGTTCAAAGGAAAGAAGAACACATAGCTCTGGCCCGCATGGACGACTCAGCCGCATGACCCTCTTGGCCGCATACACAATTGGGCTGGCCCGCATGGACGACTCAGCTGCATGACCCTCTTGGCCGCATACACAATTGGGCTGCATGAAATCTTTTGAACTTAGAGAACTTCCATTCATTCAAGTTTCATGCATTTGGCCAAGGGGCGCATGTGCAGATTCAGTCATGTGTCCAACAAGATGACCGCATGCTGACTTGGAGCGAGAAGTCTGCCTCATACCAAGCGGGACGGATGGAACTTCTTCGTCCCAGAATAGCAAGTTTCAGCCATAAAAAACTCTTTAAGTCTGAAAACTTGTATTATCCATGAAATCCTCGTTTCAAGTCCGAATCCAGCAAAGTAAAGTTCAAAATCGCATGAAATCAAGTGCTCATCAACATGGAACTATTAGTTTTGGAAAACATCAAGTTTTAAGAGATCAAAACCAAATAAACTCATGGAAGCTACAACCTGGAAACTTAGATCTACTCCAACCAAGGCATCAAAACCGAAAATACCAAGAATTAAACATGTAGAAAAACTCAGAGAGAATAATATAGAGCAATAAAATGCAAGGAAGCTAAATAAGTGCAATATAGGAAGTTTTTCCTCATTGGCAAGATGTACTTGCCTAAACCCACTACTAAACTACTACCACTACTACCCGAGGCAAACTCACGACTGGGGCTAGGGTTCGGCCAAGGATAGGAGAGGGAGAAAAAAATGAAGAAAGAGAAGAAAATGAAGAAGAATGAGGAGGAGAGAGAAATAGAAGGCTATATATATCAAATGGTGACTAGTACTATACATAATTCTAGAAATTACATGAAAGCAGCTAGAAAATTCCATAAATTACACGGAAAGCAATATACAGCTATAACAAACATATACAAGATAAAATATAATAATACTAAAATAGTGAGACATGTCTCATAGTGTGCACAAGGGATTGAACCAAATGGAGAAGTGACCAGGATTCCAACCACTATTTTTGAAAAGTAGGAACGTGCACCAAATTTCCCCATTCAAGAAACTTTTCAAAAACAAAATCAATTGAAAAGTTGTTCGCTAAGGATCCACAGTTTTATACGAGAGTTTCTCCGTCATATAAAACATTAATATCTCATAGAACTTTTATAAATATACAAACAGTAATCAACGACTTTAAAGAACACATATCTAGCAGTTTATTGTATTTTCTCTTTCCAACTCTTCTTTCTTCTTTAACGTAATAGAATTGATAGCTTGTTGGACACCTGCCAATTATTAACTGGATGACTGGCAAAGGCCTAACAAAGGATTTGCTAAGGGGTGTGAATTGCACCCCTGGGGCCTGTTCACACTTTTTGCAGATCTGCCAATTATTTCCAACTCTTCTTCTTTAACTAAATAAAATTAATTTGCATAGAACATGCCTAATGTATAAGTACTGGTCTGAAAAAAGCATTAGATGAGATGTCAGATCTAAATGTGGTGCTATTAAAGTTATGCTCAAAGCAGAAGGTAAGTCAAGACCAACAAACTATCTTTATAATGTCTGCTCAATAAGCTGAAGGGAAATAAAATAGATCACTTCAACCAAGCATCAGCTACAGGAATATTTCCTCCATGAGAACTCTACTAAAAGATGTCTTTTCTACCAAATTCCATATAAGCAACATTATCATTTGTTATTGCCTCGATCCATTTTCTTTTGGCCTGCCCTTAATCCTAGCAGTTCCTTTCAAAATACACAATCAGGGCACGAGGGGCAGTACCTAAAGTTACCATAAAGAGTTCTTGATAACAAAACCATGTGCAAGATGGTTACAATTTTAAGCCACTGGCGAGACCCTTCGAAATGAAAGCTAAACTCATAAGGTATTCTGATGCATGCAAAATATCCTACTTACAAGTTATCAATGATGGGTACCGAAATCTTACGCAACTATGGGTACGAAAAGCATTTATGACAATACCTGAAGGACAGCTGACAAAGAATAGTACAAAAAATATGAAGTTTGAGACAAGCAACCAAACGTTGACACTCCAGGATCCATGGCCTTGAAAGTCTCAAGAAGAAAAGGGAACAACTAACTATACATAGACATACGTATTGAGACACATTTAAAGTCTGAGACTCTGAACTGAACTGAAACATTGAGCAGAAAGTAACTAGGCAAAGTAGACAACACAATCAGAAGCCACTGAGTAGTCTTGATAGTTTGATCAAGGTTGGCAGTATTATCGGAATTGGTTACGGACCCTTCTTATTAGTATTGATATATACCAAAATCGATGGTTTCGGCAGTTTCATTATTTAAGTATCAAAGTTCTGAAGTTATTCATTTCAGAAGCAAAATAATACTCGTAATGCATACTAAAAAATGGGCAGAATATTTGATACATTTAGGCATAAATTCATTTCTTATTTGCTGTTTCTCGTTAGCTTTGAATGGAATAGTGTTTTAACACAATTTTCTAAAAATTGCTAGGCACACTTGGTGCGCCGGAGGTCCGCCTAGTGCCTAGGCCGCCGATTATATATATATATATATATCAAACAAATTCAAAATAAAAATAAAAAAATCCAAAAACTAGCCGCCTAGGCGTCAGCCTAGGGCCGAACATGCCACCTAGGCGCCACACGGACCCGCCTAGGACCACCGAACATGGAGTGTTCGGTGCGATAGGCTGGCGCCTACCCCAATTTTTATAACACTGGCGAATTGTTCACCAGAAATAGATATTATTATTTGTTTACTTGCTTAAGACAAAGTATGTCCATAACAAATAGTTTTAGAATAATCGTAAGCTAGACGATTATATATATATATAGAGAGAGAGGAGGGATCGGGATTCCCGCTCTTAAGTATCCCCGAATATTTTCTCGAAATAACAGTCATTTGATTGTATTTTTTTTACCGTTCAGATTAGATCATTAACCAACTCAATTTCTCGTGAGATTTTGTACTAATCTGTAAAAAAAAAATCCAACTGATGCTATCCCGGGAATATTTGGGGATGCTTAAAAATGGAGATCCCGATATATATATATATATATATATATATATATATATATATATATATATATTTCAGTTATATATATATATATATTTCAGTGTCTTATTGACGTATATTTGCATGTCAATCTTCGACAAGACCTAATCATTGTCGCAACATTGTTTCTTTCCTATACTTCTCTTTTCTTTGCTAAATTGGCCGGAAAAGAGACCCCAACGTCGGTATCTACAAGTACCAGTATATCTTAGTATATGATCCAGACAAGTCAAAACCGATACGATACGACTAATACGCTATGTTGTACTGGGCACTAAGTGAGGCGACAAGTCACCTGCCTCGCCTAGACGCCCACTCAGGATCCACTACTCTTGAATTAAAAAATTATATAATTACGTATACAACAAATATGTAGTATACCTAATAAGCAATCAACATTAAGCAATAAGCATAAAAGTAATATAAGAAGTAACAAATATGAAATAATCAATATTCAACATCAAATATAATTGAGTTACCCTAGACGAGCCTTTTTTTTCTCCTGGCCGAGGCGAGCAAAATCTAACCCTGAAAAAAAATTCCCAGGTCGATACGACAACCGGCACGCCTAGGCCGTCTAGACGTTGCCTGTGACAACATAGCTAATACGTAATGGTCGATAAAGCGGTTGATAATGAAAACCTTTAGTTTTACACTTCTTGATGTATACTAAAGTTCATGAATTGTTTCATGTTCTAGTCCAGTGTTTTAGATATCGGCCGATATGTTGGCCGACATGTCGATTTTGAGGGAAAAACATATATACGAACAATATGCACTTTGTGTCTTTTAACTCCTGACCCTGAGTTTGTTGCTCGTTCCCTAAACTGGCGATGGAAAGCAAGAGAGGACTACGAGATTATACCGACTGGAAAAGGAAGGCCGCAAGTTCAAATTCATGAATGAAGATAACATGAGAGCAGTTCAAACTGGAGGACCGTAACAAACCCCCAACGAAATCCTAACCTCCCCTCTCAATTTGTTGTTGTTGCTGCCTCTCAAGCTATGCTCTCTCGATTTGTTGTATCGTCTCTCCCCTCCCTGATCTGTTGGTGTTGTTCGAAAACTGATCAGACGGGCTCCACTCAGGCTACTCCAAGCTCTACCCGATTAGGTATACCTCAAATTAGAATTACTTACTCTTAAATTATTCGAAATTCGTATTAGAAATTAGATTTAGATATGACATCTAGTTTATATAATATATAAAATATTACATATTATTGATATCGAACATTTTAAAATATCTCCGACAACCAACACCCGACATAAGAATCCCAATCTAACATGAACTCAACATACCGCATCTTCGACCTTGTTCTAGTTAATGACAAACTCAAGTATTTATTTGATACTTCTAAAGGATCTGTAACCTTCATGTCAAAAAATTAAATTAGGAAGTCAAATTCAATTTGGATTGCTCTTCATAAGAGGAGAAATCCAAATTGAATTGATTAAGGACATAATGGTCAATGCACCATAATAAATATCTTGACAACCTCTAACCCTATATAAGGACATCCCCATCTCCTTCACTCACCATTCCTCATCTCCCCTCAACCATATATTAGCAAGGTAACCCTTGATCCTCTTCAAATTTGTTTTTATAACTCTCTCTCTCTCTCTCTCTATATATATATATATATATATATATATATATATATATATATGTGTGTGTGTGTGTGTCAAGAAAAGGAAGCAGTGGCAGCAGCAGCGCAGCAGCAAAGCAAGCTATATATATATATATATATATATATATATATATATATAAAATATGTATATATACATATGTATATTATACTATATATGTACATAATTATATATATATAAATGTACACTATATTGTATTTATATATCTATGTATACTCTCTCTCTCTCTCTCTCTCTCTCTCTCTCTATCTATATATATATATATATATATATATATATATATATATAATATATTTGTATCTATATATATATCCATATATATCATATACATATATAGGTATCTATATATGTATTTATATATGTGTATCTATATATGTATTTATATATATATATATATATACTATATATTATCAATATATGTATACTATATATCTATGTACCTATATATAATATAGTGTATCTATATATATCTATATATATCATATACATATATATGTATCTATATATATTATATATATGTGTATATATGTATATATATATATATATATATATATACACACACATAAGTATCTATAAATATATCTTATATATACATTATCTTTATATTTAAGTTTTCATATAGATATTTGTCCCATCTATAAACCATAAATAGCATAAAATTGACCTAGAAATCTAGTGGGTTAAATCTACTTAATTATATTTCACCAATTAATGTGAATTATTCATGATATAGGTTATCTGGACCCCGTCACACACTCTGACTTGTTTCACCCGCTTTGGACCCCAGGCGAGTACAGTGTCTGATATTTTTTTACTGATAATTTCTATAACACATGTAGTATTGTTGTACTTGATTCCTGACACGAAGAAACACATACTAGCATATTTTGTGTTTTTAGACCTTGATCTTGTATAATACTTGATATTCGTGTGATTCATGTATGTTAGTCGGGGCGAAAAAATGCTAGTTTATATGTGATCTTATCCTTAATCTTGTGCAAATATAATTCCTGTGCAAAGGCTAACCATACACTTCATGTATGATTAACCGGCTCTCATTGTGCAGTCCTAAGCCGATCACATAATCAAACTAGTATTTCAAAACACTTCGTGACTATAGATTTCCTTGTTGATACATGACATATTATCTATTTATTCATTTTTTTCTGTTCATTTCTTACTATGCCTTGATGTCAGTTTATTTATCCATCGTGTACTACTTTTTCTATCACTGTTTTATAGTTCTTATCATGTATTGAAACTGCTATTAGAATTGTACTCGTTCAATCCTGACTGGATAATATTTCAGGTAGCACTTAGAAGGACGTGCCCTATCTATTATGGATTTTTGTGAAATAGCTTCGAACCTGATTTTACCTTCTGGAGGATCGAGGAAGGCCGCAAGCGGTAGACCTAGTTACGACAATAGTTAAAGTTTGCAGACTTACTATAGTTGTATGAGTTATGAATACAAGATTTTGTACTGTAACATTTATATACATATATATATACAACATGTTTTCACCTACCTTAGTTTTGTGATTGAGTATAATATGTGTTTCCTTTATATTATGAGGTGTTGGTTATACAGTACTAGTTCCAGACAGCGTTCTACCGCCGACACTGCGGCGTAGGCTGGGCGTACCCACACACTCGTACCCGAACACCCGGGTGCGAGTCGTGACACGTTTTTATGGTGGCCCATGCAGGTCAGACTTCGCAAGAAGTGCGATGTTGTAGTAGTACTTAGGACTAGAGTACTATTACAAGCCTGCAATAGGATATATGATATTAGAAATAGAAAATACTCAATCACAACTAGGAATTTCATCCCTGAATTAAATTTACTGATCTTGATTACTCTAACTGATTTGACATATTCCTTAATTTGTGTCATTCTCGAATAATATCTTATCTTGTGTCTTAATGATATCTTCTTATTGTTTTATCATATTCCAGAATGACACCTATAACATATTCCAAAAGGACACGCGAGACCAGAGCACCCGGTTGTTCAGGAGCAGCTGCAGAAGCCGCCCCAGTTGTCTTTGAATATCTTCCTTCTCCTCATTTACTTCCACCCCAAGGAGGTGTACAATCAAACACTGGAGGCATGCCCACTGAAGGAACACATTTATATAAGTTCTTCAAATGTATGCTGGAGGCGCAGAGGGCTCAGATTGAGGCCCAGAGGGAACAAACAAAAATGATGCAAGAAAGCATTGAGAGTTCCCATCATATGTCTTTGGCATCTATGGAGAAGTTTGCATCTCAGCAACAACAGCCTGTTCAACAGAAAATGGACAATATCTTAGACTTCAAGAAGATGCTCATCGGGAGTTCAATGGAACTGAAGGGATCCTATATGCAGATGAATGACTCGAGGATATCGAGCGAATTATGCGGGTTGCTCGAATACCGAAAGACCTGAAGATATAGGCTGTAGGCTTGCAGCTTCACAATATCGCCCGCACTTGGTTCAGAAATGAGCCCAGACTTGCTGATCCAGACCTAACCTGGGACCAGTTCAAACAGACCTAACCTGGGACCAGTTCAAACATATTTTCAAACAGAAGTTCTTTCCCGCAGTAGCCCAGGGCGTTCTGGAGAAGCAATTCCAGAGCTTGGAACAGAGTAGTCTCTCAGTAGATGAATGTGCTGCAGAATTTGGCAGGCTGAGTCGATTCGCAGAATATATTGTGAGAGATCCGGAAGACCGAGCTCGCAGATTCCGGCAAGGCTTGGCCCAGGAAATTCGAGTCATTATCCCCTCTAGTATCACGACTTTTGCTGGGATTGTAGCAGAAGCCCAGAGAATCGAGGTGGACATGAGCTTTAAACCCAAGCGGGACCGGAATGCGTTCGAAGGAGGCAGCAGCACGGGACCAGCAAAACGTTCCCATTTTCAGCCGAGGATTTTCCAGCATCAGCAACAACATTGTCCTCCAACTAGATTTTCGGCTCAGCCGCATCCTCAAAGACAGATCCAGCAGACCCATTTTTGCCATTTTTGCAAGAAACTGGGACATTCCTGGAAAATATGCAGAAAAAGACTTGGAGTCTGTCTATACTGTGGTTCTGCAGGACATCATGTGAACAACTGTCATATTCGAGGTACAACAAATCAAAAAGGACCAGCTAAGCCACCTGTGGCACAACAACAGAGGGGACCTCCACTTCCAACACAACAACAGCAATTTGTCCAGCACCAACAGAGGGGAGCTCCTCAGCACGACAGCTTTTGCTACAACTGTCGAGAAAACTGAGCCTATCGGTGATGTTATAGCAGGTTCCAATCTTCTCAATTCTATTCCAGCCGTAGCATTATTTGATTATGGTCAATCCCATAGTTTCATATCTGTGTCTTTTATACTTAAGCATAATTTAGTAGTAGAACCCTTGAGTAGAAAATGTAAGATCACGACTGGGGGAGGCATCATCTTAGTCAGTGATGTTTTCAAGGGGTATCACGTTACATTGGGAGACCGTGTTTTGTCTGCTAGCTTACTCGTAATGCCACTTCCAAGTTTTGACATTGTCCTTGGAATGGATTGGTTGAGTATGCATTTCGCTAGCATTGACTGCCGCAAAGGTCGTGTGATGTTTCGACCTTCAGGAGAGCCGGAGTTCGAGTTTGCTAGAAAGAAAGAGAAGCCAGATTGTGAAATTATTTGCGAAGCTATAATGGAGGAGAAAGAGCTACTGCATCCTATTATTACTGAGTTCTTAGATGTGTTTTCCGAGGAGTTACCAGGATTGCTGCTAGATAGATATGTTGAATTCTCTATTGATCTAATACCGGGAGCAGAACCAATATCGCAGCATGTCTACCGGATCAACAATGAGCTAGCATAGCTAAAGAAACAGATCGATGAATTAGACGACAAGGGATTCATCAGATCAAGTTCGTCGTCCTGGGGAGCCCCGGTACTTTTTGTGCCAAAGAATGATGGATTGGTGCGGATGTGCATCGATTACAGGGCCCTGAACAATCTCACAATCAAGAACAAATATCCACTGTCGAGAATAGATGATCTCTTCGATCAGTTGAGTGGCGCGAAGGTATTTTCAAAGATTGACTTGAGATCCGGATATCATCAGGTGAAGGTGAAAAAAGAAGATATTCTGAAGACTGCATTCAGGACTCGCTATGGCCAGTACGAGTTCTTGGTGATGCCGTTTGGGTTAACTAATGTCCCGACAGTCTTCATGAACTTGATGAACAAGGTATTCCATCAGTACCTGGACAAGTTCGTGGAAGTGTTTATAGATGATATCCTTGTATACTCAAAGACGCTAGAAGAACACGTGAAGCATTTAAGGATAGTGCTTGAAACTCCCAGGAATGAGAAGCTCTATGGAAAGCTCTCTAAATGTGAGTTTTTCTTAAACAAAGTAGAGTTTTTCGGACATGTAGTGACTGGAGATGGAATATCAGTTGATCCAAAGAAGATTGCTGCCGTAGAATCTTGGGCCACTCCAAGCTCTGTTGCAGAAATTAGAAGCTTCTTAGGATTGGCTGGATATTACAGAAAGTTCGTGAAAGATTTCTCTCGAATTGCCGAGTTGATGACCAGACTCACCAGGAAGGATGCAGAGTTTGTTTGGACAGAGGAGTGCCAGGTTGCTTTTGAGGAATTGAAGAAGAGGTTGATGTCTGCTCCTATTTTGATGTTGCCATCAGGGTCTGGAGGTTTCACTATTTATAGTGATGCATCGGAAAAAGGTTTGGGTTATGTTCTTCAGCAGAATGGGAAAGTGATTGACTATGCATCCAGGCAATTATGTCCTCATGAGAACTATCCTACCCACGATTTGGAGTTGGTAGCAGTCATCTTTGTCCTGAAGTTGTGGAAACACTATTTGTACGGAGAGCATGTGGAGATCTTCATAGACCACAAGAGCTTGAAGTACGTTTTCACTCAGAAGGAGTTGAACATGAGGCAACGTCGGTGGTTGGAACTAATGAAGGATTTTGACATATCTTTCCAGTATCATCCTAGGAAAGCCAATATAGTTGATGATGCCTTGAGCAGGTATCCGGTAGCTATGTTGTTGACACAAGATCGGTATTTGTTGGAGGACTTGGAGAGCTTGGGCATGGAGGTGATAATTCCTGGTTTTACTATGCAGATGTGAGGGTTGCAGATACACTCAGAGTTGATAGACAGGATCAAGCAGCCCAGTATGAGGATGTATCTCTGAGGAGCATCAGAGCTCAGGTGAGAGCAGGATTGGAGGATGATTTCACCATTGCTAAGTATGGTTCTTTGCGGCATGGTGCTAGATTGTGTGTGCCTAGTGGGGAGCTGCGTGAGGAGGTATTAAAGGAAGCGCATCGCTCTCAGTATTCCATACATCCAGGTGCCAACAAGATGTATCGGAATATGCGAGAGTGTGTGGTGGTATGGCATGAAGAGAAAAGTGGGCACTGTTTGTATCTAGATGCTTCGTGTGCCAGCAAATGAAAGCCGAGAGACAGAGGCCAGGAGGTTTACTTCAGCCATTGCCCATTCCAGAGTGGAAGTGGGAGCACATTACTATGGATTTTGTGTCCGGACTTCCACGATCTCCAGAAGGAAAATACACGATTTGGATCATCATTGACAAGTTGACCAAGTCGGCCCACTTTTTACCTTTCAAGGTGGGTTTGTCTACGGAGAAGCTGGCAGAGATGTATGCGAGGCAGATAGTCAGGATACATGGGGTTCCCGTCAGCATAGTCTCGGATCGGGATAGTCGTTTCACTTCTCATTTCTGGAGGAATTTGCAGGCGAGTTTGGGCACTCAGCTGAAGTTCAGTATTGCATATCACCCCCAGACAGATGGGCAGTAAGAGAGGACTATTCAGACACTAGAGGATATGCTTCGGACTTGTATTTTAGACTTTGGTGGATCTTGGGAGGATCATCTTCATCTAGTAGAGTTTGCATACAACAATAGTTACCAGACAAACATCGAGATGTCTCCTTTCGAGGCTTTGTACGGACGGAGATGTCGTACCCCATTATCTTGGGACGACGTAAGTGAGCAAGCATTGTTCGGACCAGAAATGGTAGTAGATGCAGCAAAGAAGGTAAAGCAGATTAGAGAAAGACTTCGTGTGGCTCAGGACAGACAGAAGCACTGGTCCGATAGTCGCCGGAGACCGTTAGAGTTCGAGGTTGGCAAATTGGTGTTCTTGCGAATTTCTCCAACACGTGGTACGATTCGTTTCGGGAGAAGCGGGAAGCTCAGTCCAAGGTTTATCGGACCTTTCAGTATTACCGAAAGGGTCGATGTCGTAGCCTACCGGCTAGCTTTGCCACCTACATTAGAAGGAGTACATAACGTGTTTCATGTATCCCAGCTGGGACGATACGTGGCTGACCCTAACCACGTATTAGATCACTCAGAGATTGAAGTGGGACCGAGCCTCAGCTACCAAGAGCAGCCCGTGGAGATACTAGATCGCAGAGAAAGGTGTTGCGTAACCGGACGATTTTATTTGTTCGTGTCGCTTGGAATCATCACTCCCCGGATGAATCTACTTGGGAGAGAGAGGATGAGATGCGTGCGATACCCATACCTCTTTGAATTTTGAGGTATTTCTTCTTTTTCTGTATGATCTACTTTAAATTTCGAGGACAAAAATTTTCTAAGGGGGGTAGATTTGTAACCTTCATGTCAAAAAATTAAATTAGGAAGTCAAATTCAATTTGGATTGCTCTTCATAAGAGAAAAAATCCAAATTGAATTGGTTAAGGGCATAATGGTCAATGCACCATAATAAATATCTTGACAACCTCCAACCCTATATAAGGACATCCCCACCTCCTTCACTCACCATCCCTCATCTCCCCTCAACCCTATATTAGCAAGGTAACCCTTGATCCTCTTCAAATTTGTTTTATAACTCTAACTAGGATAAGTGTATATATATATATGTGTGTGTGTCAAGAAAAGGAAGCAGTGGCAGCAGCAAGCAGTAGCTGCAGCAAAGCAGTGGCTGCAGCAGAGCAGGAGCAGCATGCAGTGGCTGTTGCAGCATGCAGCAGCAGCGCAGCAAGCTATATATATATATATATATATATATATATATATATATATATACACCCTATATAAATAACTATATATATGTATACTATATTGTATTTATATATCTATATATCTATGTATATATATATATATATATATATATATATATATATATATATATATATACTCTATATTATCTATATATATCTTATATATATTATATATATATATATCTATGTATCTATGTATATATGTATACTATATATCTAAATATATTGTATCTATATATATCCATATATATCATATACATATATATGTATCTATATATGTATTTATATCTATATATCTATGTATATATGTATACTATATCTATATATGTATACTATATATCTAAGTATCTATATATAATATATTGTATCTATATATAATCATATATATCATATACATATATATATATGATATATATGATTATATATAGATACAATATATTGTGTTTTAGACCTTGATCTTGTATAATACTTGATATTCGTGTGATTCATGTATGCTAGTCGGGGCGAAAAAATGCTAGTTTATATGTGATCATACCCTTAATCCTGTGCAAATATAATTCTTGTGCAAAGGCTAACCATACACTTCATGTATGATTAACCGACTCTCATTGTGCAATCCTAAGCCGATCACATAATCAAACTAGTATTTCAAAACACTTAGTGACTATAGATTTTTTTGTTGATACATGACATATTATCTGTTTATTCATTTTTTTCCTGTTCATTTCTTACTATGTCTTGATGTCAATTTATTTATCCATCATGTACTACTTTTTCTATCACTGTTTTATAGTCCTTATCATGTATTGAAACTGCTATTAGAATTGTAGTCGTTCAATTCTGACTGGATAATATTTCAGGTAGCACTTAGAAGGACCTGTGCCCTATCTATTATGGATTTTTGTGAAATAGCTTCGAGCCTGATTTTAACTCCTGGAGGATCAAGGAAGCCCGCAAGCGGGAGACCTAGTTATGACAATAGTTAAAGTTTGCAGACTTACTATAGTTGTATGAGTTATGAATACAAAATTTTGTACTGTAACCTTTATATACATATATATATACAACATGTTTTCACCTACCTTAGTTTTGTGATTGAGTATAATATGTGTTTCCTTTATATTATGAGGTGTTGGTTATACAGTACTAGTTCCAGACAGCGTTCTACCGCCGACACTGCGGCGTAGGCTGGACGTACCCACACACTCGTACCCGAACACTCATATTACAAAATTTTGCCAATTCACCTAAAATCTGTTGTTTTTTAGTTTCTTAAGGTCAATAAGGTTTTCTACCTAGCAATCCCTGCAACCCAAAACAATTTAACCAACAATCAGAACATACAAGGTTCATCGAATGCAAAAAAGAAATTTCTAAAGATCTCTTTCAAGCACAAATTTCTTATGAAGTATGCAATGTAGCGTATGATCTCTCTTACAACTTCCTCAAAATCACAAATGCAAGACTAATAACTTCGTTCCTATTATATATAAAAAAAACAAATAACAAATAATGAAAGCAATATCATCAAACCAAACAACCTATCCCTACATCTAACTCTTTTACACCATTTCTCCATCTAACAGCCTAGCCCAACATCAAATTCTTTTGCACCATTTCAAAACAAAACCAAACAACCTATCCCTATGATGTTAAACCTTAGCATTTAGTGAAAACCTATGTCTTTCATAATATTTATAGGGCCAGTCACTTGCTCCCCCACGAGCTTCAAATTCATGATTTCCTCATCCCCAATACCAAAGGACTCAAAAGACACAAAAGACAGATTCAAAAGTTAGTCTGCCTAACATTTGGTAGTGAAGAGTATGATTTGAGCCCATTATGTCACCCGTTTCACCACCATCTAATCATGGAGACTCTCCACCACCATCCTTTCTTTCGATGAAAGAAGAGACCCATACATTAGAAGCTTGCAAGAGTTGTACGAGATAACTAAAAATCAAAATGTTCAGTTATTTGTCTTCTTCCCGATTGTGAAACAAGGCTTTCAAGATATGGTACAAAGCAAGCAACGAAGAGATGATATGGATAAAAAAATTAACCATAAAATAAGACAAATGGGAGCTAGCATCACTTACAAAAGTAACCACCACATAACAAATTGCGTTGTAAGAAACAAATGTACATGAAATATGTGAAATCACGAGACCATATTGTCAACATCTTCACCAAGTTACTCAAGCAAGAAGTGTTCTTAAAGAAAAGAAGATTACCCGGAGTCAAAAAAATCAAGCTCAAGTGAGAGTTGGATAATAACATTAATTTGGGGTCAAATATTTTGGGCTTAAGAATCTTGTTCACTATCCACATTTGTCAGGGTTGTCTTAACCATTAAACCTATTTACTTTTATCTCATATTGTCGAAAGTATTTAGGCAAACCCATCTTTAAAATACTTTTGACCTCATTAAAAATATCTAGGTTCTAAAAATATATACAAAGTTGTTATAATTGAGTGTGTACAATCATCGATAAACGTGTGGTTATATCAAGTTGTGTAGAAGCTTACATGAATCCTACAAATTGTAATTTTCTTCCCTAATGTTGTATTCACAACACAAAACAAAATTTAGTGAATTTTCTCTACTCCAAGTCCCCTCTTCCACAAATTTTCTTCTCTATTATGGGCTCTTTATTATTTTCCTTGCTCTCTCCTATAATCTAGTCCAGAACTATGGTAAGTGGAAGTCTTACCATCAGTAGAAGTCTTTATTATTTTCCTTGTTCTTGTAGAATATGAATGATAGATTGACTCATTAAGAGGAGAGGGGAGTACATTATATAGGAGAGGCTAACCCCTCTCCCTATTAGTCTACCCGATGTGGGACTAAACTCAACTTAACACATAACTCAACACCCTCCCTCAAGCTGGAGCATAGATGTCAATTATGTCCAGCTTGTTACAGAAAAATTGAACCCAATAACCTAGAAGAGATTTTGTAAATATATCAGCTATCTGATCGCCGGTCCTCACATGGTGAAACTTTATCATCCCTTTCTGATACGCATCACGGACAAAGTGAATGTCGATTTCAATGTGCTTTGTCCTTTCATGAAATATAGGTTAGTAGCAATATGAATAGCAGACTGGTTATCACACCACATATCTGCTGCTTTATATCCTGCTTCTTCTTCCAGTTCCTGTAGAAAATGCTGCAGATATAGCACATCTGTTGTGCCATGAGCAATTGTCCGATATTCCGCTTCCGAGCATGATCGTGCGATCACACTTTGCTTCTTGCTCTTCCATGATACCAAGTTTCCGCCAATAAAGACCGAGTAGCCAGATGTAGACCGTCTATCCGTAAGACTGGCACCCCAGTCAGCATCAGTAAAGCACTCAACATAAGTATGCCCCTTATTCTCCATCCGAATTCATTTTCCCGGATTCTGAACTAGATAGTGCATAATTCTAAGAACTGCCTCCCAATGTGGAACTCGTGGTAAACACATAAATCTACTTACAACACTGACGGCAAAGAAAATGTCTGGACGAGTCATAACGGTCAAGTAGTTGAGTTTTCCAACTACTCGACGATATTGATCCGGATCGGTCATCAGTGTCCCATCGTCGGGAAGTAACTTTATCCCTGGGTCCATGGGCTAGGTTGCTCCCTTAGCTTGCATCATTTAGGATGTCAAGCACATATTTTCTCTAAGACATTACAATGTCCCGCTTACCCCGTGTGACTTCTACGCCCAAAAAATAGCTCAACGATCCCAAATCCTTGGTTTGAAATTGTTCTCCTAGAAACTTCTTTAGTTCTGCAATACCCTGACTGTCGTCTCATGTGATCACAATATCGTCCACATAGACACCGAGTAGTATCCTCCCAGCTAATGTCTGACGGTAAAATACTGAATGATCCTTCTTTGATTGGCACATGCCAAACTGAATAACCACATTTGTGAAACGACCAAACCATGCACGAGGGGATTGTTTGAGACCATAAAGGGCCTTCCACAAATGACACTTTACCCTCCCTTACAACAAATCCGGGAGGTTGCACCACATATACTTCTTCATCATGATCTCCATGAAGAAATGCATTCATGATATCCAGATGTAGCAACGACCAGTCATAGCGAACATCTAAGGCCAAGAGGACGCGCACATAGGTCATTCGAGCAACTGGAAAGAATGTCTCAAAATAATCCTTACCATAGGTCTGAGAATAATCTTTTGCCACCAGATGAGCCTTCAGGCGATCAAGAGTGCCATCCGATTTTACCTTAATATTAAACACCCATTTGCAACCCACTGTCTTCTTACCATGAGGTAAATCAACCAAGTTCCATGTATGGTTCTCCCGAAGTGCTTTCATTTTCTTTTTCATAGCAGCACGCCAGTCGGGATGTTTAAAACCATCCTCTGCAGAATTGGAAATCTGAATCCCATCAATAGTCGTCACTAATGATTGTGTGTGGCTGGCAAGCCCTTTATAATTGTGAACGTACAATGGCCTCTATAATTGTGAACGTACAATGGATGATCATGACATGTACGACAAGGTCGAGCTGGCGGATCAGGCGAAAGCAAATCAGTAGAGCTAGAGGAGGATGAAGGCGCTGTGTCCACAGACACTATCGGCGAAACTCGTTCCGGGGATGCTGGTACCGACGGAGCCGGTGTGTGCGGACCATCGGACCGAGAGACTGGCTCGGTAGGGGAGGACACCCTTACGGAAGGTTGTTGTGTTTGAACAGAAAACAACAAAAAATTCTCTTCTGGATAAACTTGTGGAGCCGAATCAATAGTTTGTGGAAGTGGAGGAAGCTCGGTTTCAACAAAGGTAACATCCCGAGAGAAAAAAATATCGCTTCAAGACTGGAGAAAAATACCGATACCCTTTCTGATCCTTAGGATATCCAAGAAAAATACATTGTATAGCCTTTGGATCTAGTTTAGAAAGAGTTGGTCGGGTATCCCTAACATAACACAAGCAACCAAAGATTCAGAGAGAAAAAGAAAACGGCTCTCGTTTGGGATATAACCGAGAGAAGGGAGTATCGCCATTGAGAACAGACGGCGGCATGCGATTAATTAGATAGTAGGCCGTGAGAACGACATCCGACCAAAATCTTTTTGGAGTACGTGCTTGGAACATAAGAGCACGCGTTGTTTCTAAGAGGACGATTCTTGCATTCAGCCACACCATTCTATTGTGGTGTGTAAGAACGTGAAGTTTGGTGGATGATGCCATTCCGAGACAGATGTGAAACAAACTCACGAAACATATACCCACAACCATTGTCACTGCTAACGATTTAATCGGAACACCAAATTGTGTTTTAATTTTCGCATAAAAATTGCACCAAATGTTACATAATTCGGAGCAATTTTTCATGAGATAAACAAAAGTGACACGCGAGTAGTCATCAACAAAGGTAATAAAGTACTTGAATCCCATCACAGATTCAACCGGACAAGATCCCCATATATCGGAATGCACCAACTCGAAAGGAGCAAAAGCAACTTTATTTTGACTGGCCGAATAGGAAACCCGGTGATGCTTAGCCAAACTACAGGACTCACAATGAAAAGAACATGAAGCATCTAAAGATTGGTACATTTTCTGGAGTGCTTGGACAGAAGGATGTTATAACCGGCAGTGTAACTCAAGAGAATCAAGTTTCACACCAGCACAAACAACAGAGGAAGGTTCGTCAAACAGGTACAAGCCTCCAAACACATGTCCCTTACCGATAGTCTTTCCAGTCTTTAGGTCCTGAAAAACACAACCATCAGGAAAGAATGTTACCGAGCAATGTATTTCACGAGTAATCCGACTAATTGAGAGTAAGTTGAATGGGTTTCCAGGTGTATGTAATACAGAATGTAGTGACAGTCCCGAAGAAAGACGGGCAAATCATTTTCCACGGACTGTCAGCGAACCACCGTTTGCACATGTAATATTAGACATACGACCAACCGGTATATAATTTCGTATAATACATGCATCGTCTGTCAAGTGAACAGACGCACCAGAATCAAGGATCCACTGTTTCGACTGTACCACACATGCCGATGAGTACCATGCGATGGACCTAGAAGTAGAAGCTTCACCTCGACGTTGAGCTTGAAACTCAACAAAGTCTGCATATGCTTCATCAGTCATTTGTACGGATCGACCGCCAAGATCAAGAATATCTGAGGACATTGGCGGCAGGAGTTTTAGTACACTGCCGCTGGAAATAACCCTGTAGACCACAGTTGAACCAGGTAAGCAGTCGACTTCATCACAACCTCCAATGCCTCATCCACCATTCCGGCCACCACGTCGTCCACCACGACCACCACAAAATCCAGTACGAGCGGCTCCCAGAGCAGATCGATCAACGGGAGCATCACTTGGAGAGGTCTCGACGACCTTTGCTGCCCGTAGGACATGAAAATGAGCTTCCATTAGAGATGGAACCTCAGCTCCAGCAATGACCTGAGAGCGAGTTGAGTCTGCATCAAGACGGAGAGAGGCAAGATATGCCATGACATGAAGCTGCTCTCGTTGAGCCCTTGCTTCATTGATATCTATTGTCTGCTCTCGTTGAGCCCTTGCTTCATTGATATCTATTGTCAGAGGTAATACACGGTCAACTTCATCGACCATAGCCTTAAAGGCCCGGAAGTGATTCTTAGGAGACTTGACGCCATGTTCCGTCCGGTAGACGCCGACGACCGAGTCATAGATACGAGACGAGTCGCGTTTTCCATCAAACGCCGTCGATAGGACCTCCCATAACTCTTTTACCGTGTCCGTGTTCTGAACCATGTCCTCCACCGATGATTCCATTGAGTTCATCAACTATGTAAACAGTCGACTATCATCTCTCCCACTGCTCAAATGTGGGATCAGTCGTCTCCGGAGGGTTGTCAGTCAGATGCTTGGACAACCGCATTCTCCGAAGTATTATCTCAACCTTCTTCCGCCATGTTGGGTAGCCATCTGGTCCGTCCAACCGCCGATCGACGAATCGAATCCAAAAAATCGTCGTGCCAGTGCCCATTGGTCCCGCCAATGCGTTCCCGATACCGATAGTAGTAGCACTGCTAGTTGCATCAGTGTTAGTCATCATGCACTTGATTCGACTGTCGTTGGATCTTCCCAACCCCAATAATCACATCAACTTTACCGATGCGCTATCAACGCGACCAAAACTGACACGCGCATGAAAAGTAGAGATCGTACGGGGATCACACAAGCCAGGTCACAGAGGTATCCCAGGTCACTCTCTGTGTAGATCCTGATGTGGATATCGGGGTAGGACGAAAACAAAGATCCACGTAAACAAGCAACTTGTCTACTATTTGTTAACTCCTGGAACCGTAATCTAGGAACAGAGGTTGTGCAAACAAATCATTGTCTACCATCTGGCTTCGATATACGTTTTCGAAGTCGTAATCTAGGAACATAGGTTATGCAAACAAATTATTGTCTACCCTCTGCCTTCGATATACGATTTTTTTTTGAAATTAGGGTTCAGACAAGGAGGGACGGCGGTTGAGGGTTACGGTTTAGGATTTTTGGGCTGCATAGTGGGGTCGGGGCAGTGGAGGGGGGGCTGGCGGCCTGCTGGAGCAGAGGGAAACAGTGGGCAGGAGGGGGCAGGGAGGGGGGAGGGGGCTGAAGGGGGGGTTGGGGTTGGCGGCTAAGATTTGGGATAAAAGAGTTTTTTTTTTTTGTGGGAAGAGAGAGAGGTGGATGGGTTATGGCTATGATACCATGTAGAATATGAATGATAGATTGATTCATTAAGAGGAGAGATGAGTACATTATATAGGAGAGGCTAACCCCTCTCCCTATTAGTCTACCCGATGTTGGACTAAACTCAACACATAACTCAACAGTTCTCACCCTGTATTACTGAATCCTGGGACCCCCGCTTACTATTCCCCGTTGTTTTCCTTGTTCTCCTCCTACAATCTTATTTTCCTTGCTCTTTACTATGGTAAGTGGAAATCTCAAGTTCTGGACCAACACAAGACTGTAAGCGATGGTCCCCAAAAACAACAACAAAGCCTTTATCCTAGAAGTTTTTTGGGCTGGTTGTTTGAATCCTTCTTCCATTCAGCTCTTTTAAGAGCCATATCCTTTGTAACACTAACAAAAAGCATATTCTTTTCTAAATCCTCAGTCCATGTTCGTTAGGCCCACCTCTAGTTCAAGCAACTCATTTAAGTAGCTCCTCCTTGCTAGAGCATCCATTGATTTGCGTTGTAGATGTTTAAACCACCTTAAGACGATTTTTTCTCGTCTTGTCCTTAATTGACGTCACATCTAACTTCCCATGAATATGCTCATTTCTTATCATGTCTTGCAGCGTATTGCCACTTATTCATCTTATCATTCTCATTTCCGCTACACTAATTTTCTGTTCAGGACAAGCAATGGTCCCCTAATCCAAAATAAAAAGGGAGAATATGTTGCACAATAGTAGCATATGTGCACCATACAACACATATAATGGCGAAATAGGCAATGTTTCCAGTGTATATGTGTCCGAGATGATGCAATACGGAAGTGAAAACCAAATAAAAACGCTCAAGCTCAACCTCTTTCCTCGTCCCATCCGTCTACAATCCTAAGCACAAGATTTTAAGTACATATTGTTCTCTCACTTCCGGTAACACCTCAAGATTCCAACCAATGTAAATTTCCTAGTATAGAACAACCAAACCCTAGAATTTGGGAAAGCTTACCGCTCGGCTCGAGAGTTGCGCTTCTCCTGCTCCGAGAGATGAACCGGCAGGCCAAACCGCTCCGCTCGGCGGGCCTTCTTCTCGAGATCGGTGGCGGGTGCAGCTGGGGGAGCGGAGTTCTCCGCCGACGAGACCGCGGGTGGCTTGACCTCCCGAGGATCTTCAGCTCCGTCGCCTCCGACCTCGCAGGTGCCGGTCTCCTCCGGCGGCTGCGCCACCGGAGCGGTGTTTGCTTCGGATTCCGCGATCGGTTCTTCTAGGGTTTTAGTTAGGGTTTCCTTCTTGGGTTCCGCCATGAGTGAAAGTGAGGAAGGAGAGAATTAGGAATGATATTGAATGTATGGAGCAAGGAATTTGGGAATCAAATAAATAAGTTGTGACAGCATTGACAAAGCACTACCAAAATGACTCGGAGCTAGTCCAGTACTGGTGTAGTTCAGTTAACAATTTTTTTTATTTAGGTTAGTCCAAATTTTACTAAGATTGTCCACCCTCTCCACCTTTCTCCTCCTGCTTCTTCCCCATCCCCAACCCCCTCCGACCTCTCCTCCTTCCTCCTCCCGCGATTTTTCGTCTCTCAGCGTCGTCGACCGCGCCATCGCCGCTGAGCCACTCGAAGGTCATTCCTTCTCATACGTCTCCTCCTCCACCGCCACCACCACCACCACCGTCAACAGCAGCCATCGCCGCCGTCTCGAAGAAGCGAGCTGTAATCCCCCTGATTTTCATAAATTTAAAATTTTGATTTATATTCTTTTCTGTGGATGAGATTAGTTATGACTTATTGTTATAGACCTTATTTACAGCTTAAGTATGCCGATGGATCCATTAAATTGGGTTTGTCCATCGTTGCATGCTGCTGGCCATTGCCACGCTTCTCTAGTCCCTCGTCATTTTGGGACTGGGGCGTGACATGGTTTTTGTGGTGGCCCATGCAGGTCAACGACTAAATTGTTCGGTTTCAACTTAGGGACCGAACAGGCCTGCAATAAGAATAGGATAAAGTTTTTAGGATCTCATCCACTTGCTTGAAAACGTTCTTGATATCTGTATCGTATTCAAATTAACTTTTGACTTGCATCTTGCCTTGAATCCAGTGCGCTTCTTATGTTTTATTTTAATGCAGACTAATGGATCCAAGAAGTGGAGACGAGAATCCCTTGAGTACACCACACGATGCTGTGGTCACTTATGATGAAGGAGTGACACCCGAAGACCGAGGGCAATCTTCTCAAAACGATCAAGAAGCACCGCATAATTCAAGGTTCCGGCGTGATGACATCCCGCCGCCTCCGCAGTTCGTTCCACCGATGCCCGTATTCCCACAAGGGCAACCTATAGACGGGCAGCAGATATTTCAAATGATCTACGCAATGATGCAAGCCCAACAACAAATTCATCAGGAGGCGCATCGTCAGGAGGCAGAGTACCTGAGAACCAGCCTAGTAAATGCATTGGAGCAAGTGAACCCACAAGCTAGGCGACCAGCAACGGGATCTATCACCGATTTCCGTCAACTCAAGCCCCGTACCTTTTCGGGCAAGGAAGGACCAACTGAAGTGCATGAGTGGCTCACCAACATACAACACCAGTTGGAAGCAGCTGAACTTCCAAGAGAACGTTGGATGACTGCCGTCAGAATGCAATTGACGGATAATGCTCATCACTGGTGGCTGTCCGAGGAGACCAGGCTCGGACCTGACCGAGTTACTTGGGAAGAGTTCTCCAGACTCTTCCAGGAGATGTACATTCCGGCCATCGCTCGATCAGAACTGAGGGACAAGTTCAATCGCCTCACTCAGGAAGCTATGACGGTGGAAGAGTACAACGCCGAGTTCATTCGTCTAAGTCGCTTCGCCCCAGCATTAATCCCAACAGAAGAAGAGAAGGCCGAAAAGTTTTTCGACGGCCTCAATATTGATTTACAGAAGCTAATTGGATCTGTCGCACCAACTTCGTACTCGGACGTTCTCGCTGCAGCCCGACCCATGGAACGCGTCACCAGGAGAGAGACCGGTCTGAAATGGTCTTCCACATCAGCCAAAGCACCACAGGAAGAAGCTGCAAAGAGGCCTCACATACACCAGCAACCCAGAGCCTCTCCGCAGACAGTACCTACATGTCAATACTGTGGCAAGATAGGCCATTTAGAGAAGGACTGCAGACGCAAGCTGGGATTATGCTTAATTTGTGGAACCAATCAACATTTAGCCAAGGATTGTCCTTATCATCAAGGAGGAGTACCAAGAGCAAACCAACAAGCTCTACCAGCACCAGGAGAGTATCAACCAAGGCCACCCTTGGCACCGCAGGCAGCACTCTTCCAACAAGCCCAGCAGCAGCAGCAGCAGCAGAGGAATCCACCAGGACGCGGCCAAGTTTTCGCAATGACTGTGGGAGACGCGCAGAACCAAGGAGTAGCAAATGCGCGTAAGTTTTTATAGTTTCCTGCTTCTAGTTTTGCTTTATTTTGTGCCTGCTGGTTCGTGTCCCTAGACCTAACCTGAAAATTTTAACTTGCTAATAATAGATAACCTAGTAATTGTGAACTTGATAAATAACCTAGAATGTTTTAAAATTGTTAGTCTAATATGTTTTATAAAGGATAAACTAGTGTTAACCTAGTAATTTATTTTTGAACTTGCCAATAAATCAGAATATTTTATAATTGTTAACCTGATATGTTTTTGAAAGATAACCTGTTTTTCTAAAACTGTAATCTTCTAGATTTCCCACATTTGGGAAATTGCATAACTTTTAATCCTTAGGAAAATAATTTTCCTAGGTGTTCCTTGATTTTGATGTGCTTCGAACAATGGTTGCAACCGTGTCATCTCTGCTGACCGGTTAACCTTTGATTGCGAGGACGCAATCCTCTTAAGGGGGGTATATTGTAATCCCCCTGATTTTCATAAATTTAAAATTTTGATTTATATTCTTTTCTGCGGATGAGATTAGTTATGACTTATTGTTATAGACCTTATTTACAGCTTAAGTATGCCGATGGATCCATTAAATTTGGTTTGTCCATCGTTGCATGCTGCTGGCCATTGCCACGCTTCTCTAGTCCCTCGTCATTTTGGGACTGGGGCGTGACACGACCAGCAACAGCTTCTTCTTCAACTCCGGCACTTTCGTCAGCGCCAACGTCTCGACCGCTCTCTCCACCTCCCTCGACCCCTCCACCACCTCCTGCTCCGCCGCCGCCGCCTTCGACTCTTCCACCTCCTTCTCCTCCGTCCCCTTCGCCGCTTCAGCCCCCTCGACCGTCCTTCCTCGTTGTTCTTGCCGCCACCTCCTCCTCCTCCTCCTCCTCCCTCTTATCTAGTCTCGCGCAGACACCCCTCCCCCTCCGGACTGTCAAAATTTTGACAGTCCTAAAAATTTAACATATTTTCTTTAAGACTGTCAAAATTTTGAGAGTCCTCCCAATGGGTAGAACTGTCAAAATTTTTAGTCATTCCTATTGTTAGGACTGTCAAAATTTTGACTGTCCTGAAAAAAAAAATCAATTGGGAGTTGACAGCCCAGTAAGTAATTTTGGGAGTGGTAAACTTGTAATTATTCAAAAAAAATTGGACTGTCCTAAGTATATTTTGTAGTGCCTTTATCAAGGGCCGTATTTTATTGATGGTTGTATTTTTAGAAAGAAATGTACTTACGGCAAAAAGGAACGAGTCGCCCATAAAATAAAAAAAATCTTTAAGGGGGCATTTGTTATGCGGATTTAGTAGAAAATTTTGTATTTTTGGAAATCAAATTCTCGACAAGTAATTGTTTTTTCTAAAAAATTATATTTTCATATTTGATGAATATATAAATATTTTTGAAAATTTTGAAAGTAAAAACAAAGAAAGTATAAACAAATTTGCAGAAAAAAAAAATCACAAAACAACAACAAAAAATCATGTAATTGAAGTCGTCAACAAATGTGGATCCCTTCCATTGTGGCTGTTTTTTTATACAGTCTGTAGGATCCACACTTTTACAGGAGACTTATACAAGAGGAGAAACAAATTTGGTACACCAAAACAGGAGACGTCAAATCTCCTTCCTATTGAAGTCCGTCAACAAATATTTGACATTTAACACATTGAGACTTGTGTGCTCCTCTCGTCAGCACCATGAAGACTTCTTCTTTCTTTCTTTCTTTTTTTCTTTCTCTCTCTCTCTCTCTCTCTCTCTCTCTCTCAATGGTTTGATGTCGAACATATCATGTAATTTTTAATCTTGTAAGATATCATGACCAAAATTAGCAATCTTCTATAATGTTCCTTGAAAAGAGAACAATCATGACAAGATGGTTCTTTTTCATATTTTTAAAATCAATTTCTTTTATATATATATATATATATATATATATATATATATATATATATATATGTGTGTGTGTATGTATTTTTCTTGAACCTTGCTAGAAAAAGTAATCAAATGCTCTAATCTTGAACATCCCGTTGTGGAGAAATGGGTACTCTATTTGCCCGTTGATGGATAAGTTGAAATGGAAGTTCGACGGCCTACGATATTTCTAAAAAACAAAATTTCCAGATGAAAGCTTCACTATGTGAACTATTAATAATTTTCCTACATATAATATGTTATCGGAATGGAGTACACAACATTAAGGCTTATCTGATATGTATGGAAAAAGAGTAAGTGTTCTATCTTAAGCATGGACGAAAAACTTCACTGTCACCGTCAGTTTCTAGCTATTCATTTTCTCAAAGAGGATTAAGCCTGATAATCAATTGGTAATATTAGTTTCTTAGCATTTTAGCATTGCTTAGAGTTGCTCTAGAAAGAGAGATTTGGGAAATGAAAAGTGGAAAGACAACAAAAAGAACAGTTTAATGTACATTTTTTGTACTAGACTAGACACCATACATACACACTAAGGTTAAAACGACACTGGACGGGTTCAAATTATTCAAGTGTATGTCCCTGCTTACAGAATCTCTACAAAAAGTGAACTCACATAGTAGTGGAACACAATCAAAATCCTATGAACTAGAAATAGTGGAAGAACTTCAGAGGGGACCCAATAGCCAACAGGCAAAGGCCTTCCCTTAATATTGCCTTGATATCTTTCCTAGAGAGAACCAGCAATCTGGTAGTAGTATCTGACAGAGGAAAAGAGAGATGAGTAAGGGTCTTAAGGGGCAGTATGAAAAAAAAATATCCGCATAAAGTTTCTCAGTTAACACTATGCATCACCAATTACCGCTCAGAATACATCCATATTGAGATCTGCATGTCCAGCATCTGCTAATTTGACCTCCTTCTCCATGTCAGTCACAAATATTGGCGCATCAAGCTTCGGAGGATTCTATTCATTAGACAGACAAGTATTCATTGGAAAGGAGAACCTCGTATCTCATAAAAATGGCCTACTATAATGCATTTTCCGATCAAAAAAGAATATGACTTAAAGAGGAAAGTTGTGATGGCTCAGAATATAAAAACTGACCATGCATCGTACAAGAGACCAGTTGATACCAAGGAAGAAGGGATGTTGCTTGATTTCATTAGCTCCTTCACACGAACCCAGTCTGTTTTTAGGGTCTCTGTGCAATAGGCGATATATTAACTGTCGTGCAGGGAGACTCACCTGGATACAGAATATGAGTTCTATCTTCAGAAAGAATATGGGTACAATCAAGCAGCACAAGAATTAATGACACGAAAATTTTGTTTAGCTCTGAAATTTTATCACTACAGTTCTGCAGACGTCATCAAATGACCATATATTTTTTATCTTCTCTGATATCCATCACAAATTATCTAGAAAAAAAAGGAAAAGGATAGAAACAGTGGTAATTCAATTAAATTGGAGAATGATTAATATATTATTGAACTGCCATGTCATTATGGGTAAGGACAGGATCAACGACTAAAATCTGGGCACAAATAGAGCTTCATTCTCATTTGTGGCTGGCCATGCCACTTTGAAGTTTCTTTTCTTTTTCTGTAATATGCTAATCAGTCCTTTTATGGAGATCTTATTTCTCTCTGGAAGTAACCCTTTTGGGACCACATAAAAGCCATCCTGGCTCTCCTCCTGTTTCTACGACACCCTTTAATTGAATAAAACCATGGATGAGAGCCTTCACAAGGAAGTGCACTGTTCTGTAGTGCAAACAGGCTTGATTTTATGTAGCAATTAATGTGCATCAAGGCAATGGATATTTTTGTACGAAATGTATGGTGGTGTTTGTTCAGAAATGAGAAAATGACCAAGTCTCATGAATGAACTTACCGAGATACTTGCAGGAAATTTTAGATCCTTGTGAAGAATATTAGCAAATGTCTTTTGCCTTGTTTTTCCTCTGAACGGTGTATATCCATAGAGCATCTCATAAAGAAGAATGCCTACCATGAAAGTTAAATTCATTAACATAACATAGAAGATGGTCACCGTAACTCAATATAGCAAATGGCAAAAATAACATAGACAATGCCTCACATGCATGACAAGTACTTTAGAACTTACAGGGAAGAGAAGAAAGGGAACTCTATGATTCCAAATTGTCAATATAGATTAAAATATAAATATATAGGCAAACAGAATATAAATACTACACTTTCCCTATGCAACATTCCAGATGACACATTCAAAACTTCTAATAGTCACCTAGACAACGCCTTTTAGATTTTCGAATAATCACTTTGGTTATAAATTGGAGGTCAGGTACTTGGCTGCAAGAACTTAATTAGCACGCTAATGAGGTGGGCTTTCCTACCTTCAAACTAGCCTTCAAAGATTGATAAGCACCCCATAGATGCATCAACCAGGATTTAGTACCAACCTAAAGGGTATTATCAGGTTGCTAGCCACTATAGCCACCCATCTATAATGAGAAAAGGCACAGGTATCCTCATCATAAATGTACATGCCTTCTGCAAATGCAACATCTTATTTCACAAGGCCTAGGTAAGACATTGCACAAAATTCTACAAGAACAAATGTTTTGTGGAGCATTTATGCATCTGTCATTTATAGACGACACCCATTTTAATGCAAAAGGATTCAACTATGATGCTCAGCAATGTCTAAGACATTGAACGAAGTTCTTCCCCGTGTCAAAGCAACAACACCTCTATCTATGGGGGATTTATGCGCATTTATGCAGTTGTATTTTCATAAGTGGCCCAATTTTTATGTGGAAAGGCTTCAACAATGCTAATAATACATTGAAGATTTGATGAGCCCATAAACAACCTATAGAGTTGCTTCAGCATTAAAGTCCTCAGTTTTTTGTTTCAGTATTGGTATGATACGATAGTAAACTGACAAATCATGAATCATTGATGTCAGTTCAGATACTACTATACCTACTTTATGACAGCATTTTTGCACTTTTTCCATTGAATTTTAACTGAAAAGTTAAATTTACTACATTATTTTTACTCTTTTTGCTAACTTTATTAAGTTAGTGCTTATAGTGTTCTTTACTCTGTAAAATGGATTAGCTGTTATCTTAGTATTACAGTTTACAATTAACATTGACCATCACACCATTATAAACTGTGCCTCTTGGGTAACTGAATATTGTATATAGATAGATACTTACCAAGTGCCCACCAGTCAACAGCACTTGTATGGCCAGCTCCGGTGATAATCTCCTGCAAATACAACTAGAGACATTGGCAATGTGCAAGCTACTGTGCAAAGAATTTCCAACATCTATATAAAATGGTTTAGAAATGAAGAAAGTACAGAAGACAAATCCTAGGATGTACAGCTTTTTGCAAAGGCGTATTATATATTTTTACTTCTTGCATAAAAATGACATGTTTACGTAGGTCTACCCATCAACTAGCATTGAATATATGTTGATTGCAACAGAAGATAAGTCGGAGGTTGACAATCTTAAGCAACAGTTGGGTAAATGAGTTTGAGATGAGTAGAAAGATTTAGGGGCAACCAAGAAGATTTTTAGGATGGAGATTCTAAGGGAATGTAAAGCTGAAAAGTTATATATCTCATTAGAAATTTGTTGATAAGGTCCAGCAAACCTTTGGGTGAAATATGTCAATCTGGCCTCTTCTCCTCTCACCACACACCTCAGGCTCAGTTACTTTATCATCTTAAACGGATGATGTAGCATATTACATGTTCCTTGTTCCAAATGCAGTTTGTAGTATCAAGTTCTTGACTGTATCTATGTAGATGTCCGGATATTTCACATGTTGCGATTTGTGAGTGTTTTAAGCATATTTTTGTCTTGTCATGGTAGGATCATTGGCAGGAAGAGAAGTGGATATTCAGGCATTTTAGAGCTAAGTTAGAAGTTTGTTTGGAATCTGGGTGTAACACTCGCACATTGACGGGGTTTGTCAATTCAGATTATGCATGTGATCTTGATAGGTCACTCATTGGTTTTGTTCACCCATAGAGGATGTACTGTTAGTTGGAAGGCTACCTTGAGAAGTACATTTTAGTGTCTACCACAAAGGATGAATACATGGCAATGACGGGTAATAAAGAAGTCATTTGGCTTACAGGTTTCTTCAGTGAGCTCGATACGGATAATGGGGTATGCATTATGATAGCCGGAGATGCAACAAAGTATGTCAATGTCAGGAATCATTTTGTTTGAGATATAGTTTCTTGTGGAGATAGCTGAATTCAGATGATCGGGATCAAAGAGTGAAGACAACCAAGGTGGCATCTTGACCAAGCCTTTTACCAAGTTCAAGTCAATTTCTTCTGCAGGCTTGTGGATGTAGGCCAACATTCAGCTCAACCACCTAAATGTTGGGTGTTGTGTTGTGATTTCTCGTCTCTGCGTCTCTATTTTCGTCGATTTGAGTTTGGTCATATTGCTATCCCCAATGTGGTGACAGATAGTCAAGTGACTATAGAGTATAAGAACTAACGATGTAAGAGACTAGAGTACATGAGAGTAGGATTAGATTAGCTATTTGTAACATAGAACATTAACGGAAAATAAAATAGTAGAAGGACGATTAATGCAGTTTGTCTACAAGAAACAAAGTGGGTAAAGGAAAATTGATACCGGTTGTTTTAGAATTTGGTATACACGTGAAAAGATGGAAAGAAATGTAGAGATACTTGTGGATAAATGATTAACAAATAGTGACGTAGATGTAAAAAGAATAGGAGATGGGATAATATAAATTTAGTATTAGGGAGGATGTTATTAATGTTACGGTTATTTACACTAACCTCCCAAATGTTTTATGTTTATTACACGGGCCTCCCTTATTTTGAAAATAATTATACGGACCTCTCCTATGCTTTATGTTGTAAGGGTGGTTAGTGTAATAATCCTTTACATAAAACATAAAATAGAGGAGGTCCGGGGAGGTTAGTGTAAATAACCCTTAATGTTATTAGTGCATATGCACCTCAAGTAGGATCACATGAATATATAAAAACGAAAACAAAATTTTGGGTACATATGGATAGTTTGATTCAAAGAGTACCTAGAGGTAAAAAATTGTATATCAAAGGTGAGGCGACTCAAATGATTATACTGGAAAGGAGCACAATGATTATAATAGCGTACATAGAGGTTATGTATATGACACTAGGAATAAAGGAAAAAAATTTCTTGATTTTGTAGTTTCATATGACCTTATAATCGCAAATATTTGTTTGAGAAAGAGAGCATTTAATTACTTTTAAGAGCGGAACCAATATTAGTCGGATAGCATACTTTCTTACTAGAAATATTGATAGACTAGCATGTAAAATTGTTAATTTATGTCAGGGGAGAGTCTAACCACTCAACATAGGATGATTGTCTTCGATATTAGTACTAGGAAATGGAATAGAAATGTTAGGGTGGAGAAGAGACCGAGAGCCAAATTGTGAAACTTGAAGGAGATAACTTAAAAATATTTTAAGAATAAGATGATAAAGGAAAGAAGATGGGGAATAAAAGATGATTCTAACGTTATGTGGTATATTATGACTTTAGTTCTATCAAGAAAGTAGTAAAGACATTCTAGGAGTGTCAAAAGGCATTGGTTGGATTTCAAAAGAATGTTGGTGGTAGTGGAACAAGGAAGTTGAAAAGGTTATTAAGGCAAAAAGAATGCAAAAATGTAAAAGTGAGAACGCCTATTAGATATACAACGTAGCAAAAAAAGAAGTTATGAAAGCAATTAGTGAACCTAAATCTAAGACCATGGTTATTTATATAGGAAGCTAAAAACTAAGAAAGGAGTAAAATATATTTATAGGCTTGCTAAGAGTAAAGAAATGAGAAGCAGATACTTGGGTAATATCAAGTGCATCAAGAGCGATGACCAAAATGTATTAGTAAGATAAACTGATATTAAAGAGAGGTGGATGAGTTATTTTTCACAAGCTATTTAATTAGAGAAGCCTAGAAAAACTTAGCTTAGATTCATAGCTAGCTCATGATAATTCATATTGCTATCGTCGTAAAATTAGAATTTCTGAAGTTAATGATACATCAAAGAAAAAAAAAGTGAAAAAAAGGACGTGATTATATTCCTATTGAGATTTAAAAATGTTTAGGAAAGAAATGATTGATGTGCCTTACTGATTTATTTATCAAAATTCTCAGGACTAAGAAGATGTCAACCAATATTATATAGTACCCATATATAAGAAGGAAGATATACAAATTGTCATAACTAATGAGAAATTAAGCTTCTGAGTTATACCATGAAACTACGGGAGAGTGATTGGACAATGATTAAGAAAAGAGACTATAATTTCATATAACCGATTTGGTTATATGCCGAAGAGATCTACAATGGAAGCCATTTACTTAGAAGACAGGGACGACCTTGGCCCAGGATAGGCTGGACAACGGCCCAAGGTCCAAAGACTAAAGGATAACCAACATGGATGCATATAACCATGATGTACTACCACCCTTAACTTAAAAGGGTTGTGGTGTAGTGATTATCATATTAGACTTACACACTAGAGGTCCTTAGTTCAATTCTGGGTGGCAACAATTTTGTTGTTATATTTACTTTTATTTTAGTTAGTTAATTTTTTTCCACATTATGTATGGGGCCTCATTTTGGGAGTTCGTCTCGGGCCTCCATGAGCTCAGGGTCAATCATGTTAGAAGATAATGGAAAACTTTAGAGAGAAAAGGAGAGATTATATGGTTTTATCAACTTAGAAAAAAACTTAGGAACGAGTTCCTAGCGAAATAATGTGGTGGACTTTGAAGAAGAAACAAGTTCAGAGTTTTTATATTGAGATTATTAAAGATATGTATGATAGAGGGACAACGACAGTGCGAACTGTTGGAGGAAATAGTAATCAATTTCGTATTACCATTGAATTACATCTAGGATCATCGTTGAGTCCTTACCTTTGGTGATAGTAATAGATGAAATTACTAGGCATATCCAGTAGAAGGTTTCATGGTGAATGATGTTTGCTGATATATTGTGTTCTTTTATGAGAGTAGAGAAGAGACAGATGCTAAAATAGAAGTGTGGAGAGATACTTTGAAATCTAAGGAATTTAGGATTAGTAGAACGAAAACAGAGTATATTACATATAATTTTAACCTAAAGTCAAAGAGAAATGAGAGTGGAGTCCATACAGATGGGCAAAAGATACCTAATAATGATAGTTTTCGGTAGCGAGGACCAATCATCCATCATAATGGAGAGTTAAGAAGAATTTCATGCATAGAATTAAAACGAGATGGTTGAAATGGAGGAATATTTTTGTAGTACATTGTGATAACATGATACTTCTAAAGTTTGAATTTTTTTTTCTACAAAAGTGTTGTAAGACCAGCCATGCTTTATGGATTAGAGTGATGTGCAATTAAGAAATAACATATCCAAAAAGTATATCCGAAATGAGAATGTTAAGATGGATGAGTGATAATACATTAAAGGATACGATCAGAAATGAGTATAACTGTGGAAAGTTAGAGGTGATTCCAATTGAGTACAAGGTGAGAGAAAATTGACTTGCGTAGTTTAGACATGTACAACGCTGACCAATAAATGTTGCGATAATATAGTAGTTAATGCAACTGCTCGGTGTAGAGGTAGGTCTAGATAGACATGGTTTGAAGTGTTAAAGAATGATATAGATTTTTTTTAGTGTTACAGAGGACATGTCCTTAAGAGAGCCAAATGGAAGAAGGGGATTCAAACAATCGGCCCTAGAAATTTGGGATAAAAGCTTTCTTGTTGTTGTTGAGTTTGGTCTCAACTTTTGTGCCCAATAACAAATGGAAAGGTGAGGAGGTTCACACTTTTGACTATTATTGATAATTATTTTCTTACTTGCTCTACTTTCTTACATATAGAGAGCAATGCATCACTGAAATTTTTCTCTGTCAAACAATATGCAGTACTCTTCTAGGAAAGACATACCGGTGCAATGTATTCTTCAGTCCCAACGAAGGAATTTGACGCTCTCATTGGTTCAGCTATGAATATTGGAGGTATTCTTCCGTTTTTCTGCCTCTTCTTACCGTTGGTATCTGGCATGAAAAGCTGGAAATTTTGTAGTGTAGTCAGTTTACGGAAGGTAATAGAAAGAAGTAAAGAAGTTACGATTCTAATAATTTGATTTCCTCAACAAAAAAAGACTGATGATATGGATTTTTCCACCAGCGCAATTTCTTACTTGTGTATTGTAACAAGGACAACATCTATAGCCACACTCTTGGATATGAACATTACATTTCTTTCTTTACATTCAAATGACAATTTACACATTAAACATATCTTGCAGTCTGGACATGATGTGTTGTAATATACAAAATAAGAATATCCGTTTATCAGGTAACAAGAACAAATTATCAACGCTGTTGTTTTCCTGAGAGCACTATCTTCTATGCATATGTTGCCTTCATTGTTGGTTCTTTCTAATATAAGTCCAGTTAAGCATGAAAAGATGGAGAAGACCTCTATCTCCAGAATGGAACCATGTCTTCATCTACATTTATGTAGGGAACAATTTAATTAAGGTATAGAGCAAGTAATTGGCTATAGCAGAAAGTTGTTTCTTGCACTATTGTACAAAAGGTGCAATCCTGAAAAATCCAGATTTTTGTTTCATCTTCTAGAGTTAGAGATGAAAATTTTGGTTCGAAACAGGCTTACAATTGTGTAGAACTACATGCTCATCTATATGCCAGGTATATTAGGTATGCAGGACCCTAAGACATCTATTAAAGTCTTTACATGTCCAATAAAATTAATTATTCACGGCCAATAACATTAATAGATGTCTCCATCAAACACAATAGCATTAATAGATGTCTCCATCAAACTATGATTTGAAGTTTATGTTGAGAAAAAAGACCAAAAAATTATTGAAGAACACCAATAGCATTTGTATCCAAGGAAACATAAGAAAGAAAGGCAAGAAAAAAGTAAATATTTAATGTTTATCACAACTAGAAAGTTTACAATTTTCTGGCATTAGGAAATGAATTCACCTGAGGTTTGCAGGATGTCAAACATGAAAGATCAAAATCGGTCAAAGATACATGCCCATCTCTTTGGAGCAATATATTTTCTGGCTTCAGGTCTCTATAAATTATACCTACAAAAGATAAGAAGAATGTTACCTTTAACAGAATAGCATTGTACTAAATATGGTCATTCAAGGTGCTTCACAGATAATATATTCAGTAAGAAATTTTGATGTTCAGCTCTAGTTAAACACAAATAACAAATTTTACGACAGCTAGACCAACAACTTAACGTGTAACCTGACAAAAGGTAAACTCAGGCATCTCACAAGCATACAACTTAGTGCAAAAGACATGTAGCGTATTGCTCTTTTTTTATCAGCAATATATATATTGAGCAACAACAGAAATATCAATAGAGATCACACAAAATTGAACCAAACAAGGAAAATAAGAAGAATCCTCGCAGCTGAGTTAAATATTTAACTTATGCAGATATGGAATCAATAATTAACTAAAATTGGTATGTGAACTCTCTCCCTTCTCTCTTGATCTAGTTTTATTATTATTATTACCTGCTTATAATATTGTGCCTGCGACTCAAGACTACACTATTTTTAGATTAACTACCCTTTCCAAAAGGCATTTCTTCTAATGGAAGTAAGATTTGGATAAAAAAATGATGGTTGTTTTAATAAAATTAATAATACTAGGGTGACACTAGGGGTGAGCAAAAAACGGTTTTGAACCATGAACCGAACCGAAATGACATTCGGTTCGGTTTTTTCCCAACCCGGTTCGACGTTCGGTTTTAGAATATGGAAAATTCGGGTTTCGGGTCGATTTACGGTTTTGGGTTTCGGTGACCGACCCGAACCGTAAACCGAATTAGCTTAGTGTAATTACTAATTTACCCTCCCCCCATATAAAAGTGAATTTTCAGCCCTAACTTTCTCTCTCCTCTCACACCTTCATTCGTCAAATCCCAGCCGCTTTCTTCCCTAGTTCCCTCCCGTGGACCCGTTCCTCTTCCCTTTCCCCAACCGACATAGGCTAGCCGACCGCCTGGGAGACATCAGTCTCCTCTTCATCTCTTCTCTACTCCTCTGAGTCCTCTCTCCTTACTTGGGATCATCTTCTCTATTGACCGCCCATCTCTTCCTTACTTGAGATCAGATGGGTCTGGATGACTGGAAAGTTGCAAGTTTGTATATTTTTGTATGTTTAATCAAATTGATAAATTGTTTGTATGTTTGATCAGTGGTTTTTGTTGTTCTACTTTTACAGCAGAAACATATAAATTTGGCATATTATATGAATCCTCCATATTATCAAGTTCTTGAGTTGGACAGACTGGAAATATGGAGCTATATTGTTGTAAATTGTTTGTATGTTAGAGAAATTTGATGGCCTGATGGCTTTCATTGTTTGTATATTTGCTGGGTCGGACTGCATTTGATGTTTTAATTGTATTTTTTGGTTTTTTTTATTAATATAGTCAGGCCTATTATGTTATATTGTTTGATTTTAAAGGAAACACCCCAGCCCATCAAGATGAGGCCCATAAACCGAAATAACCAAATTAACCGACCCGAATTATTTCGGTTAGGTTTATTTCGGTTTTGTAACAATATGGTTCGGTTCGGTTCGGTTCTTCAGTAATTCGGCTCGGTTCTTGTTCGGTTTTCATAAATGTGGTTCGGTTTGAACCGAACCGATGCTCACCCCTAGGTGACACAGCTCTATTGCTAAAGGCAGCCATATATGATGGCAAGAAAGGAACTAGATGGAACATTTACATGATCCATTTATACACCCTATATATAAGGATTTGAAGCCAACCAGCACATGTTGATGATAGGACTGTCACGTCCCGATCCCGAAAGGGTCAATCGTCCTCGCTGGATCCTTCACGGAACCGATTCGTCCTCGCTGGGGCGTGATGCCGTACGAGCCTGGAGTTGCGCTCGTACAAGGCAAGAACTTGTAGTTACAGGAACCCATTTTGAAACACAATTTAGAAAACACATTCACAGATAATTGAACACAAGTGCAGGAAGAAACATGCTTTTTCATTGATAATTCAGAGTAATTTACATAGAGTCTACATTGATTCGCCTTCTCGGCTACTTGAATTGCATTACAAAAGATAACTCAAAATGCAGGGCGCATTCTATCAGATAGTCCCCGTCGTCCATACATTACGCCCTTGTATAGGTTGAAAGTCCAAGCCTCCAAAATGAACTTACTCCAACTATACTTCAAAATAGAGGTGCTCCTAACGCCTCTTCGTCTATCCACTAGCGTTGCACCGTCTGAGTGCCTGAAATAGTTGCCCACAACGTGGGTCAGTACTCAACTTGTACTGGTGAGCGGGATGAACCCACTCGACTAAATCGACACTAGCTTATTAGGGGCGAGCATGCATTAGATGATCTTCTATAAAGAAGCAAGTGAATTCAATTAATATCAGTTGCATGTTTTGATAGGAATGAAAATAACATCGAATCCAACCAGTACATCGGTTGCTTACTCAACCGATGCACGCCTTCCCTGCAACGAAACACAAGTATACTTACCATCTGCACAAGACAATAAATTAGCATGTGTTCTATTCTATGCGGTCATTGGTGTGATCGACACATTAGGGACTTATTCCAAGCATTAACGGCGCGCCCTATCAGCCCGGGTAGCAAGCCCTGCTGGAGGTCCCGCAATGCATCGTGACTAGCACGAATCAATATTTTCCTCCGGATCGATACGGTTCCAGTGTCCCGGAAAGCCGTTTCGAAGAAATGATAAACCTTGTGCACAAGTTGTCCCAGACCATGCAAATGCATGAACATTTCATATCTCATACAATGCATCGAATTAAACAGAAGAAGTAAAGCAGCAATATATATCTTATGCAACAGTTCATATTTTCTCAATGCGGTGTTCCGATTTTGATATCCCATGGGTCCAAACTCTATCCGAGGCACCAGGCCGCAACCAACAACCAATTTTCTTTCCAACCAACTCAAGTTATAAGGTGTGCAAGCATATAGTAAAATTAGTCTACAATTCCCATGTTCCTTTCTTAGTGGCTGGCATGCATTGTGGCTAAGCATTTCCTAGGCGTCCAACCGGGCATCATCGAGTGAACGTTTGAAACATTAGAGATGTGGGCGTGAAGAAGTAGGAAAGAAGGGTCCAAACCACTCACTGGTTAAGGAAAAAGTTGTTGAAACAAGAAATCCCGCCTAGCGACGATCAAACGTCAGTTACGCGGACCTGCAACAGCACGAGCACCGAGTTAGAATTCTTGCCTATCCTTCCTTGCCGAACTCCCCAAAATTCAAGCTCCAATCGATAAAACCAGCAGCGAAAACCAAGCAAATCGAAAGCAACACCAAATCAAAATCCCAAAGCGGCAATCAAGAAAACCAAGCAACCAAACACGAAAACTATTGGACTCGTTTCAATAGAGGCCTTTCCATGAGTTGGAAAAGATCATCGCATTTCGTCCGTGGCAAGAAGATGCCGAAGATCTAAGCATACTCAGACGGACTAGCCACAAGCCCAATTATATAGTGCACATCCCGGTCGGATCGGGATTTGAGGCACTACATAATATACCACTAAGAAAAAGTTTCGTCCCGAAACTTAAGAACAAGGCTCTACCTCCGACTGAATGAACAACGAAGGATATTTCTCCTTCATCTCCGATTCCATCTCCCAAGTTGATTCCCCAACTGAATGGTTCCGCCACAGCACGCGAACCAAGGACATCGTACGGTTGCGAAGTACTTTTTTCTTACGATCTAGAATCTGCACCGGCTCCTCTGAGTATGATAAATCCGTGCGCAGTTCCAATTGTTCGAAACTAACCACATGACTCGGGTCATGCACATACTTCCGAAGTTGAGAAACATGGAATACGTCATGCACTTCAGCCAAGGCGGGAGGTAGTGCAATCCGGTATGCCACAGCTGCCACTCGTTCCAGTATCTCGAAGGGGCCGACAAACCTGGGACTCAGTTTGCCCTTCACGCCGAAACGCATCACCCCACGCATCGGCGTCACTTTCAAGAATACATGATCCCCGACCATGAACTCCAAAGGTCTACGATGAGCATCGGCGTAGCTTTTCTGTCGGCTCTGCGCTGTGCGGAGTCTTTCCCGAATCAAACGAACTTTCTCAACTGCCTGTTCTACCAGCTCTAGCCTAAGTACTTGCCGCTCGCCGACTTCGTCCCAACAGATTGGAGATCGACACTTGCGCCCATAAAGTGCTTCGTACGGTGCCATCTGGATGCCCGATTGGTAGCTGTTGTTGTACGCGAACTCCAACGAGAGATGCGTGTCCCAACTAGTCTTCAAATCGATTGCACACAGCCGTAACATATCTTCAAGTATCTGATTTGTCCTTTCTGTCTGGCCATCAGTCTGAGGGTGGTATGCAGTACTGAACTGTAGCTTGGTTCCCAAAGCAGACTGTAGGCTTGTCCAAAAATGAGATAAGAAGCGTCCGTCACGGTCAGAGACGATTGAGGCAGGTACTCCGTGTAATCGAACAATCTCGTCTATGTAAATCTGTGCTAACCGATCGACGCTCCAAGTAACTTTTATAGGAAGAAAGTTGGCTGATTTGGTCAAACGATCAACTATGACCCAAATCGCATCATGCCCCCGCGACGTCTTCGGAAATCCCACAATGAAATCCATAGTGATGTCCCATTTCCACTCAGGAATAGCGAGGTTCTGCAGCTCCCCGCCGGGCCTCTGATGTTCAGCTTTCACCTGTTGACAGGCCATGCACTGTGACACAAAGGTCGCCACATCCCGCTTCATACCTTGCCACCAGAAGGTTCTGCGTAAGTCCATGTACATCTTAGTGCTTCCCGGATGCAAGGAATACTTCGCATAGTGTGCTTCCGCCATAATTTTCCTTCGGAGTTCTAGGTCGCTAGGAACACATAGCCTTCCTTTCATTTGTAAGGCCCCATCTTCGCCTGCCACAAAGTCAGACGTCTTCCCCGCCGAAATCAGTCCGCGTGCCTTCGCTAGGAACTGATCGCCCTCCTGAGCTGATTTGATTCTATCACGCAAACTCGGTTCAAGATGGAGTGATGCCAGTTGCACTCCTTGATGCTGAACCCGAAACTCGATGCCCATCGCCTCAAGATCTCGAAGTAAATGGTTGTTTATGGATAACGAGCCCACGTGCTTCCGACTCAGAGCATCAGCAACGACGTTTCCCTTGCCCGGTGTATAAGCGATCGTCATATCATAGTCCTTAATCAGTTCTAGCCAACGCCGTTGTCGGAGGTTCAGTTCCCGTTGGGTGAATAGATACTTGAGGCTCTTGTGATCTGTGAAGATTTTGCAGGCAACACCATAAAGATAATGCCCCCACAACTTCAATGCAAATACAATTGCCGCCAATTCCAAGTCGTGCGTCGGGTAGTTTTTCTCGTGCGGCTTCAGTTGCCTGGAGGCGTACGATATTACCTTATCCCTTTGCATGAGCACACATCCCAAACCGAGTCCTGATGCATCACTGTATATCTGAAACTCCTCTACCCCATCTGGAAGAGCAAGAATCGGGGCTGAAACAAGACGCTGCTTAAGTTCCCGAAAGCTGGCTTCGCAGTCATCACCCTATTTGTATACAATCCCTTTCTGAGTAAGGCGTGTCAAAGGCGAGGCCAGTTTGGAAAAATCCTTCACGAACCTACGGTAGTATCCCGTTAGGCCCAGAAAGCTTCGAACTTCGCTGGCTGATGTAGGTTGCTTCCAATCCACCACCGCCTCTATTTTCTTCGGGTCTACGGCGATGCCTTCTGCCGAGACGACATGACCAAGGAATGCCACGTTGTTCAACCAGAACTCACACTTGCTGAGCTTAGCGAACAACTGATGCTCTCGTAATGTCTGCAGCATGATCTTTAGGTGTTCCTTATGTTCCGCCTCGTTCTTGGAATATATTAGAATGTCGTCGATGAACATGACCACAAACTTGTCTACGTACGGCCGAAACACGCGGTTCATTAGATCCATGAAAGCTGCAGGGGCGTTCGTCAAGTCGAACGACATCACAAGAAATTCATAGTGTCCGTATCGGGTCCTGAATGCAGATTTTTGAACATCATCTGATTTGATTTTTAACTGGTGATATCCTGACCTGAGATCAACTTTAGAGAAAACTGTTGCACCTTGCAGCTGATCAAACAAGTCATCTATCCTTGGCAATGGGTATTGGTTCCGCACGGTCGCCTTATTTAGTTCTCGGTAGTCAATACACAGCCGCATGGATCCATCCTTTTTCTTCACGAACAGCACCGGAGCGTCCCACGGAGAAACGCTTGGACGAATATATCCTCTGTCCAACAGATCTTGTAACTGAATCTTAAGTTCCTTCAGCTCTGCTGGGACCATTCGATAAGGTGCCTTCGATATCGGTCGCGAATCCGGAAAAATGTCAATGCTGAATTCGATCTCACGATCAGGAGGCATTCCAGGCAGCTCGTCCGGAAAAACGTCGAGGAAATCTGCTATGATTTCAGCCTGAGCTGCATCTGCACTTTCCTGTCGAGTGTCTCGAACAGAAGCTAAGTACCCTTCACAACCCGAATGCAACATACGCCTAGCCGAAATTGCTTATATCATCATTGCCGTCTTCGGTGCAGCGCTGCACGAATAGTAAAAGTCTGCCTCGCCGGGTAGACGGAATACGACTCACTTCACCGCGCACTCGATTGTTGCATGGCAAGCACCCAACCAGTCCATCCCGAGAATAATATCGTAATCCTTAATGTCTAATACAATGACATCTAAGGAAAGCTTCCTTCCTCTGATGCAAATATAACCATCCCTACAGATCGCATGGACGGGCATGTCGACTCCCGAAGGTGTACTCACGCAAAGGTTCATATTTAAAGGAGTAGAAGCTAATTTATGCTCAATAGTAAAATCAGCATATATGAAACTATGCGTAGCACCTGAATCGAATAAGACTCTAGCGGGCAATTCTCTGAAAAGTAAAGTACCTGTCACGACAGTTTCAGAGACGGATGCCTCATCCTGAGTCAGTGCATAGACTCGTCCTTGAGCACCCTGGCGTCGTGGGTTCAACGCCACAACATTGACATCACTTGCTGGAGGCCCCCTGTTATGATTCCCGTGGTTCTGATTCCCGTGGTGCTGATTTCCATTGTTATGATTCCCGTTGTTCTGATTCGGTTTTGGCTCACGGCAGTTGAAATATTTGTGGTCCAGACGACCACATTTAAAACATCCAGTAACTCGGCATTCATCCACTCGATGCCCTAACCTGCCGTACCTATTGCAGTACAGTGCACGGGACGGGCCCCTATGTTCAGATGTGTGCGAACACTTTTGTGCTCCAGACCCTCCCGTTTCCTGAGGTCGCTTATTGTTGTTGGTACGGGGGGTTTGCACGTCGACCTTTGGTGGATAGCGCACAAAGATCCGCTCGCTGTTCAGGGCAGCTTCATAACATTCCCTGTAGGTTTGACATTTCTGGTTGATGACGTCCCTACGCAAATCGTCATTCAAACCCTTCTGAAAACGATAGCACCACGCCTGCTGGCTAGGCAAGAAGTGCCCAGCAAACTTAGCCAGTTTAGCAAACACTGAGTCGTAATCGTCAACAGACAAACTTCCTTGCACCAGATTGCTGAAGTCGTCTTCCTTCTGTTGCCGCACGGCCCGGGGAATATATTGTTCAATGAAGGCAGATTTGAACATTTCCCAGGTGATTTTGCAGTTGGAATTGGCATCATAAATCTCTTGCTTAGTGGCTTCCCACCAATCATGCGCACGCAGTTCCAGCTGAACCGACGCACAGGCCACTCGTTTGGATCCCCTAATGCCAACCAGATTGAAGAGTCCTTCCAGCTTTGCAATCCATCCCATCACGTCCGGTTCTGCTCGTCCGTTGAACGTTGGTGGATGCATTTTAGTGAACTCTGCTGCACGGCAGGTGTTCCTTGCTGGAGGCTGTGTTTCTTCGGACTCATCCTCTACCGCCACAGCTGGCGGTGTAGCAGGCGTCACTGTAGCTCCCCCGTTGTTGGGTACCAAGGATGCAATCAGTTGCATCATGGTATCCATCTGCTTTTGTTGAGCAGCAAACTGTGCCTGTTGAGTAACGGCTTGTTGTTGCTGCACCTCCATGAGATGCATAAGCCGTTCGGACATATCGATTGAACCCGCTCCTCCGGATTCTTCAGAACTTGCCGGGTCGTTCTGGATGGGCTGAGCATTGCTTGCAGCGGCAGTATTTTTCTTAGCCATTGCTACAAAAGAGAGTAGCTTGTTAACACTCCAAAAACGATAGATTTTTGTATCTATGGGCTCATTGTATAGGCGACTCATCTCATGCAGCGAACGCCGAATGCAACTCAATTGAGAGGCGCATCAAACTCCTATATAATATTTTGAAATCCCAAGGACGTAAAGCCTAAGCTCTGATACCAATATGTCACGCCCCGATCCCGAAAGGGTCAATCGTTCTCGCTGGATCCTTCACGGAACCGATTCGTCCTCGCTGGGGCGTGATGTCGTACGAGCCTGGAGTTGCGCTCGTACAAGGCAAGAACTTGTAGTTACAGGAACCCATTTTGAAACACAATTTAGAAAACACATTCACAGATAAATGAACACAAGTGCAGGAAGAAACATGCTTTTTCATTGATAATTCAGAGTAATTTACATAGAGTCTACATTGATGCGCCTTCTCGGCTACTTGAATTGCATTACAAAAGATAACTCAAAATGCAGGGCGCGCTCCATCAGATAGTCCCCGTCGTCCATACATTACGCCCTTGTATAGGTTGAAAGTCCAAGCCTCCAAAATGAACTGACTCCAACTATACTTCAAAATAGAGGTGCTCCTAACGCCTCTTCGTCTATCCACTAGCGTTGCACCGTCTGAGTGCCTGAAATAGTTGCCCATAACGTGGGTCAGTACTCAACTTGTACTGGTGAGCGGGATGAACCCACTCGACTAAATCGACACTAGCTTATTAGGGGCGAGCATGCATTAGATGATCTTCTATAAAGAAGCAAGTGAATTCAATTAATATCAGTTGCATGTTTTGATAGGAATGAAAATAACATCGAATCCAACCAGTACATCGGTTGCTTACTCAACCGATGCACGCCTTCCCTGCAACGAAACACAAGTATACTTACCATCTGCACAAGACAATAAATTAGCATGTGTTCTATTCTATGCGGTCATTGGTGTGATCGACACCTTAGGGACTTATTCCAAGCATTAACGGCGCGCCCTATCAGCCCGGGTAGCAAGTCCTGCTGGAGGTCCCGCAATGCATCGTGACTAGCACGAATCAATATTTTCCTCCGGATCGATACGGTTCCAGTGTCCCGGAAAGCCGTTTCGAGGAAATGATAAACCTTGTGCACAAGTTGTCCCAGACCATGCAAATGCATGAACATTTCATATCTCATACAATGCATCGAATTAAACAGAAGAAGTAAAGCAGCAATATATATCTTATGCAACAGTTCATATTTTCTCAATGCGGTGTTCCGATTTTGATATCCCATGGGTCCAAACTCTATCCGAGGCATCAGGCCGCAACCAACAACCAATTTCCTTTCCAACCAACTCAAGTTATAAGGTGTGCAAGCATATAGTAAAATTAGTCTACAATTCCCATGTTCCTTTCTTAGTGGCTGGCATGCATTGTGGCTAAGCATTTCCTAGGCGTCCAACCGGACATCATCGAGTGAACGTTTGAAACATTAGAGATGTGGGCGTGAAGAAGTAGGAAAGAAGGGTCCAAACCACTCACTGGTTAAGGAAAAAGTTGTTGAAACAAGGAATCCCGCCTAGCGACGATCAAACGTCAGTTACGCGGACCTGCAACAGCACGAGCACCGAGTTAGAATTCTTGCTTATCCTTCCTTGTCGAACTCCCCAAAATTCAAGCTCCAATCGATAAAACCAGCAGCGAAAACCAAGCAAATCGAAAGCAACACCAAATCAAAATCCCAAAGCGGCAATCAAGAAAACCAAGCAACCAAACACGAAAACTATTGGACTCGTTTCAATAGAGGCATTTCCATGAGTTGGAAAAGATCATCGCATTTCGTCCGTGGCAAGAAGATGCCGAAGATCTAAGCATACTCAGACAGACTAGCCACAAGCCCAATTATATAGTGCACATCCCGGTCGGATCGGGATTTGAGGCACTACAAGGACAATCTAAGCCTTCCAGACATAAAAGTTCAGTTAGGATCATTAAGATTAATAATGGAGTTCACTATGTTTGTACCTTGGCACTTACTATTTTATAAACAAAGCTAAAGCCAAAGGCAAGAAATGAATAATGATTTAAGATTTTAATAAACTGTAGACACTACAAAGAATTTGCTGACATCAATTAATGAGGAAACAAGAAAACTTGACTATTACCAGATAAAAATAGATGTTGTTCATGCCAGTAGAGGTATAACCCCAGTACAACATAGTACTTTTCTTCTCTCTTTCACATCTTCATATCAGCTTTTCTTGTTTCTTTTTGCAGCTTTGACTACCTATCTCTCAAGTTATTAATCTAAATACTTTCCCCTAGTGATGTCGTTCCAGTGTTTCCCGTCACGATATGAATACTATAGATCAATACCGATAAGAGACGGAAGGAATTATACTAAAATCTAAAACCCTCATTAATATCATGTCCAAATAGGAATAGTCAGATGATCATGTAACTGCCCTAACCTAAATTCAGCAAATAAAAGATTTGCATAGCAACCCCTTTTTTCCATTCTATGCAAATCCTAGGTTCTAGAATGAGACAAGACTAAACTCTAAGTGGCAGTCCTCTCCCCTATTTAAACCATCATTTCTCATCATTCCTTGTCCCTCATTCTTTTTCACAACATCCACACTTCTCTGCTCTCCTCTTCATTGTTTTCACTGTTCTATTGAGCAGTGCCTCCATTTCCAATACACAGACATTTCATTCCTATCCCTCGCCGCCTCCATTTCATTCCTGACCCCGTGCCACACCATCCCGATACCACGCAGCCCTTCATCTCCACCCACTCCTACCATCCTCCGTCGCTCCCGCATATGACGCGAGTCCTAACCCGACAGCGCCACACCCCAGATCCCGAGCACCACCCCACCGACCACTACACCGCCCCATCACCGCCCGGACCAGACGCCAATACCCCCTACATCCAACCCTCCATTCCGACACCACCACCTGACCCGTGCACCATTTACCGAGCCTCCACCCCGACTGCACCCTCCCGACTTCTCCCGACTCCCCCATTTCACCTTCGTCCGCAACATCCATCCCTCGCCACTGATCACCTTCCCGATCATCACCGCACCACCACTACTCCGCTTCCAGTCCTCAACCCGACCCCGGCGCTGAGCCAAATCTCGAAAGCCTTCAACCCATTCACTACAGCATACCGCCTGAAACCAACATCCCCACACCACCATCAACTCCTATTCTAGTCGCCGAATACGAGCGTTCCTTCTGATATCACCAATCCACCATACATTCAAGATTCGAGCCAATTTGATCAATTTGAACTCGATCATATCGGCGCACGCGGTTTAGAATCAAAATTCTGTTTCGTAGAGCCGAGTTCGCACTTTGATTTCTTCCAACTCGACACATATTTTTCCGATCCACCTCTTCAGTACAGAGCATGTATAACCCTCTAAAAACCCCAAGTTTCATAAAATTATGATTTCGTTTGATAGATGGAAACTGATCCCAAAGTTGGCCATTTAATTCGGTTCCTACAGTGACATTTTTGAGTCCGACTTCGTGCACGTGCATCTTCTCCGCCGCAATGTTGTTTCTCGTTATGTCGCTTTCCTTCGATAGCTGGTATAACCACATTTTCGTCCGTTAAATTTCGTTCTTAAATTATGTCGTTTGATTGGTTATTTTCGATGACCTGCTTTCAACACTATTTGGAACGAAAACGTTAATTTTCGGACTGTCCATTTATTGACTTCTTTATCCGGACTCATTGGTGATAGTCATTTTTGCGTTTGAGCTCGTTTTGAACTTCTCTTTATTTTGGGTCATTTTCGTATCGTCATGTTCGTGTCCGACATGTCGACTTCAAATATTCTTCAGGCAAGTACAGTGCACTTAATGTTTCTCATTTATAGTATAGATACTGTTCTCCATGATTACATATTTAGTATTCATATTGCGACACACTACACGATAGATAGATTACGCCTCGTACTGTATCGTTATTGCATGATCGACATTGTGAGCGAGACATTGGGCAGAGAAATACTAAGTAGATATGTGGTCAATTTCCAAAAAAAAATGTGGAAAGCCGTGTACGTCATACACGGCATGTATCGACGTGTCGTACCCTTGATTGTGGATAGTCATTGCATGTCAAGGAGTCGTATTACCCTAACCGACCACATACAGAAAATGGTATTCCAATCACAGTAGTCCTAGGTCGTTATTGCTATTGTTGTTTCTTTTACATGGTTATATTATACTCATATTCATAGATCATAGTTCATATCATATTCCTACAATTTCTTATTACCTGGTCATTATTGTTTACTGCACAGTTTCTTATTATCTGATCATTACTATTTACTGCTCTTATTTCCATATGGCTTTATTTCGTACTTAAATAACTTTGTGTATATGTACTTTGCTCAAATCCTGGTTGGATACGTTGATATTTTAGGAGAGGATAACCTGTACATTTTAGGACGAGCCTCTTGGAGAGGCGTAGTTATAGCTTATGGTAGTTAGTATTTCCTTTTAGTACTTATTATCTGGATATGTGATAATCTTAGACCGGATAGATTCTTTGGATATGATATATTTTGGATTTTGGACGATATACGTAGCTGGATATTTCTTTCTTATCTTATATGCCTATTATATTATCTATGTGATTGAGTTATAGTTACATGTCATTGTTTATTGTTATTGGTGGATGGCATATAGATTGAGATATAGACAGCGTACTACCCGCCGATACCGCGACGTAGGCTGGATGTACTCACGTACTCATACTTGGTTATTCAGAAGTGGGTTGTGACGGATCAGAAGGAACATATCTATTTGCCAACTTGTAACACAGATATTACATATATGTCAATGTACGACAAACAAGTAATGACCCAGTATAAACCTAGTCTTCTTATTCTAAAATTCTATTACACAACCATATACTTACCCACCAGCCAAACACACAAAATATATTGGGATATCTCAGTTATAATAGGACAACCTAAGTTTATCAGATAGAAAATCCACACCTTGGCAGTGAAGATACTCAAGTGCTACGACAACTTCCGCAGCAAAGAATCTGCAATTGATTACTAAATGCATCAGTTATATTCATTTACCTCTAGAGGAAAAAAATTTGATGCAAAACTATCAAATCAAGCTTCTCCTTGATATCTTATAAACAATAATATTTCGTAGGAAAGAGAAATTTTATGGGACTACAGATTACAAGTTTATCGACTAAACATGGGAAATTTTATAGCCATAAAAGTAACCTAAGTTTTTGGTTGAACTTTAATAGGTAAAAATCAAAAAGTAATACTGCATAAGTGAATAGAAGTATTGGAAATCCTGTCCTTTTTAGGCATGTAAATAACGTCAATCTTTACAAAGAGTTGCTTCACTTGTGGAAAAATAGGAAAGCTCTCTGAAACTTGAGGATCGGTTGTTAAACTAAATGCATTATCTCAAAGAGCACGACACTAAGACGTTTATAAGAACAAAAAAAAGACATGATAAACATGTTCTTGTACACTGTATCACTCGTATTGGTATTATTCTTACGGAAGAAAAGTCAATGCAGTTGTAGGGCTTCAATCTTTATCAGGCTTATCCTCTAGATGGGTAAACAAAATTGCTCTTTGACATTTTTTAGGGCTTCCCCTATACTTAAGATCTTGGATCACAAAATGGAATTTAAACTGTATTAATGCAACACTGCAAAATCCAGAAATAGCTATCTGGGTTGGTTACCATCATCTCTTTGGAATGTATAGTTCCCCACGTCTACAGGCTATCAAACAATATTGACATTATTTCTCATATGTGACTTTAATTTCTCAAATTGAAAGCAAATGATACTCATCCAGATGTTATCTGCTATCAAGTCTCCTTTTGTTTATGTTTTAGTGATCCCTGCCAACATCCAGCCATAGATACATGTTCAGTCACAGGCTTTGCTCTTGCTTGAGAGATTTGGGCCTAAGCCTACATGTCTGACCCAAGCCTGGCATGTTACCAAAAAAATTGAACAAGTTGATACATGATATCTCTATTGCCTCTTTCTTCAAGGATGCAGATGTCAGTTTTTTTTTTCGGAAGTCCACAGAATCCATCAGTTCTGAACAAGCAAGCAATGTGCAGGACAGTCAGGAGTTCCTAGTGTCAAAAGTTCCAACTTTAAGGAACAATGTGTGTGAAGTGCACCAAAATTATCATGTATACTTCCAAATCCAATTTTATCTTTGAGATATACTTGTAGTAGAGGATGACATTAACGCTTATTGCTTGGAGGATATTGGTTCAAGTATGGAAATAGCCCCTCCATGAAAATGTGGATAAGGCTGCGTGCATCTTAACCATCCCCAGACCCTGCAAAAGAAGAAATCTGATGGCATGTGATGCCTTTTTAGATATTCTTGGTAGTAACAAGAAAGCTCCTTTGTTTACAAACACTATCCTCAACAGATCATGCCATGTATTCTGACATACCGTCCATTTGGAGGTATCAGAGGAAGCTGCTTCAGTACTTTTAGCACATATGCCTTATACTGTAACAGGTGAAGCAAATCTTCGAAGTTGACAACAAGGCAACATACATAATATGAAAGTGGTCATCTAAAACAGGCTTTTTTTTCCTCCTATCTTCTTGAAAGGCAAAAGTTTGATGAGATTTCTTCCAGTTCTAACGTGTATATGTCATAAAATCGTCATAAGCGATTTCACCCATCACTTCATAGGATTTCCTTTGACCAAATCTAATTGTAATTATAGACTGGGGTCAATATTGAGCATGAAACACACATAATTGCTAAACCACCTTCTGAGAATTCTGAAGAAGAAGAATCTTGAATAACAATGTAGATATGTGTATGTCAACTTAAAACATTTACAGTTCAATCACTTGTTCTTAAAACCAACATTCTTAAGACCAAAGATTTGGGGGTAAAAAGGGGGAGAGACAAGTAGTCGAAATATCTCTGTCCAAAACAACAGAGCTAGTGACACCAACTATTTCTATTGCTGCCGACGGCCATTTAAGTTTTCTTGTATTGGTCTTGTTTTTGCTTCTTTTTTTGGTGTGTCTGAGAGAGAGAGAGAGAGAGAGAGAGAGAGCATTTATGCACACAATATCCGGATTGTCAGTGATTATTTAGTGGAAAGATGAGTATGATATAGGTAGAATGCTTTTTAACTCATAAAGAAAATATAATCATCATATACATGTATAAAAGAACACTACCTAACAGCATCTTCCTTAAGAACTTTCAGAGGCTGCCTGTCTAGTAGTAAAAAGAGCTCTCCACCAGGGCAGTAGTCAGTTATGAGACATATATGTGCTTTTGTCTGCAAAATTATATTCACTACAGTTACTTCAGCTTACAAGTATCACAATATAAGCTGGAGGTAGATATACCATGAAGGTATGATGCAGCAGTAAGGTAGAAATATATGTATATATTATTTTCTATGTACTCATGAAGGCATCTTACAGCAGTTTGCTAAAATATCATGGGAGTAACTAACCTGAAAGGATGCATACAAAGTAGGAAGAAAAGGATGATCTAAAGTATCAAGAATCTCCCTTTCTGCACAAGCTCTATGCACCTGAAACATCACATAGACATTTGTAATATATACAGATAAATAGTTTTCCAGTTACTCAGAAAAATAGTTTAATAATAAACTAGGGAATCTGTAGAGTCTATGACTCAAGCCACACTAATGAGATACTGTTAGGAGGTAGAAAATCCGGGTGATGTTATCTAATGACACAAGTTTTCAATATTTACCAAGTTTTGAGATCCCATGAACCTACTGGACCACCTAATCCTGGTGTCAAAACTTTTGGTCGGGAACTTTTCTAACATTTAGGACTAGATCCATCAATTAAGATATAAAACTGATGGTACCAGCATCACCATCCAGGCATTTTCCCATCAGGAAATGAGGTTGGCTATGGAACACCACTGTAAACCACACACTATTTTTCCAACTTGTTATTGAATGTGTGAAGCCACTCCCTCGTGATTTTGTGCCAAATTCCTGCCTGAGCAACTAGAGAGAAAAATAAGGTGACCATGAGACCTAGAAAGTAGATGGGCAGATAGGCGTACTGTATTCCATGCAGTTCAAAGTACACCTTGATTATGCATGAATAGTTATTAGTACCATAACCTTCACAATATTACAAATGGAAAGATTCCTCCTCCAAACAACAGGTATGACAAAAAATGAGCCAATATACCTTGTTTCGATTAAGCATGATATTTTTATCCATAGCCTTCATGGCAAAGTATTCCCCAGTTTCCAACAATTCCACCAAGTGCACACTGCCAATAGAGGTCAAACTTTAAACCAAAAACCACAACTAACCGTAATGAATTAATTTGCGCATAAAAGTAATATACAGAAATGAAAGTTAAGGATGAAAAGCTGAACTGCTACAGTGAGAATACGACAAATGTTACAACTCTCTCACAGGAGGATGAGTTGGTAGTTGTTGGCCCCACTCATTCAAAACAAACTTGGGTACCAACTTATCTTCCTATGAGAGAGTTGTATTGCTTGGATTGAATCTCAGTTGTCACGGTATCATCATTACTTCTTTTTTGAGAGAACCGGAGGGAGAAAAGTCTCCCCGCATGTATCATTAAAGAGAATCTTAGCAAAACAATCTCATAGGCTACGAGAGGCTACTAACAATATCAACAATCTCATAGTCGCGGTATCATCACTGGCTAAACTAAGTCTGCCATTCCGAACGGAAGCCTGGAAGCAACTTAAGCAGGTATCTTTAGGGTCCTACATTTAACTTGTAGTGAATTCAGTGCAGACAAGATTCATAGCCAAGTGGTCAACTGTTTCTAGGCTGACCAAATTGCACCATCCGCATGAACTGAGCAACACACATTAGGATGCAGCACAAATCCATATGTATTACTCGATCCACTAAGTAGCCCTTAATTTCTCATGAAACTAGAAAAGTCTCCTCTTTTCTTCTCTTCCTAGTCTCTCTTCTCTCATCTCTCCCTCGCCATCAGATCTCAAGCTAGAAATGTAGACCTGGTCTTCTTCAGACCAAAGAATGGATAAGTAGAGCCTAAATTTCCTACCTAGATATCCGAAAGTTGACCCTGTGTGCGTAGAAATGGATGACCTCACTCAGCACTGGACCTAGCTTCGCTCTTGAAAAGTAAGGTTGATTAATACCACAAAGCAGTCTGAAGTGTGGTCAATGTCTTACCGATTTGACCTAGCCTGACCCGTTCAGAGACCTAACCTAAACACAATCTCCTCTCTACAGATTGAGAGGATTCACTGCCATGATTAGATATTAAAAGGTCTGTACGTTTCAAGGGGAAAGGGAATCTTCTGCTAACATCAATGTATGTGAGGACAAGATCAGGAATTTATATATTTGTATAATTCCATAAAAAAATGAATGTGGCACATCTGTATACCTATAAGGATGTAATACTAAAAGAAGAAGAAAAATAACATCGAGCCATGTGATATAGGTACTAGCAATGATTATTATTTTTCTTCATCTCAGTCTATGGTTGTATCAATAGAAATATAAGATACGTTGTCAAGATTAATTCATAGGACAAGCTTCCATGACTTTTCTCTATGGTATCTATTTCCATATCACAATAGACTATTCCCACTCATGAAACAGAAAGGAATGTAACATATCACTCATAAGTGCTAATAAATTCAATTCCACTATGGCTTGTTCCATTTGAATGATTTGACTTCGTGAATCAATAAAAAGTGAATGGTAGATTCATTATTGGAATGCCGTGAAGTTTCAGGATGAGGACACCTTTTACCTTGATTTATTACAGGCTATAACAATCAAGCCAAAATTATTTGCAGCTTTATATTTGGGTATATCTAATTGGTTTTAGAGCGTATTGTAACATATTCATAAATTCAAACTGTAACATGTCCATAAACTCACAACAATATGCATTAATCAGTGTGACTTACAACAGCATTGGCCTCCTTCATGAAGATACAGGAGGCGGCCATGCTGCAAATATCTTTATGAATAGTGTGACAGAAGATGAAATATGTTAAAGCTATAATTGTTCACAATTATAGTGTCTGGAGGAAACTTGAGTAAAATGGAAATCAAGTTGGGTTCATATAGATACAAGTCTAATTGGTGAATATGAATCTAAAACATACGAGGATAACAAAGAAATGATAATAAAGTTTACGGGAAATTCATAATATGTCGCATTAAAAGGTTAACAAAGAAATGACAACAAAGTTTACGGGAAATTCATAATATGTTGCATTTATAGAAAAATTACAGATACAATAAGGCCAACCAATGTATCGTCTTAAGACTTAAAAAACCTCAGACAAGCAGCTTTGGCACCAGGGTAACAAATTTTAAGGAAAGGAATATTACAAGCACAAAAGTTCTAATTTTAACATGTTTAGTGGTATGGGGTTGGATCATCGAAATTCTAATTGCATTTGTCGAGGAGACAACACCATCTGAAATGCATATCGATACAAATAGAATATAATAGCACCACTAATAATGAGTGATTACCAAAAAGTGGCATTTACTCACATACCTTCCAGTGTCACCAGATCCTAAGGGTTTAATGGGCCTGAAGTGTTGCAGACCTATCTTATCTCCACTAGCCAGAACCTGCAGGCCAATTTCCTCATAAAATTTTGTTGAAGTAATGTTCAGAATGCAAATAATTATATAATTTTAACCCAGCTGAAAAACAGACTAGTTAAATGCATTTATAAGTTTGATAATCTTATATGAAATACAAAAACAAGCCACAGTAAGCATGTTAAGCACATATAGTTTGTGCCTGGACTCAACAGAAGACCACAAGGAAAAGCACATGAACTCCTGATGAATAAATTCTCCCAGTGTTGCTCTATGGAATGCATGTGTAGAAATAGGGAGAAATATTTTGTTACGAAAGCACCATCTTATTTTACAAGATTCTGCTAGAAGCCATGACTTTGAAGACAATCCTTGTATCAAGCTATAACTGGTGCTGCAATTCAATTACGTGTAGCAGATTATGTGTTTAAAAACTAGTATGCAATTGATGCTCAGGTTTGGCAAGTAAAACATATATAATAAGCATGTGTGAATTAGGTAGCCCAGCAATTAAGTAGCAAATCCCAGATCAAAAGTAAATATTTGTTTTGTCTAGCAGATGGCAGGGTTTGAAAAGACAGTTCCTTTCTAACTCCTATGGGACATTTTGTGATAAACATTCCCTGAGAACATCTCACCTGCTTTCTACTCTAGTGTTAAGAAATGGACTGTACTAGTTCCAAGCTTCATAAGAAATTGATGGTATCAATTCTTTGAAAAATGCATTATAAATGATCAAGAAGAATATAAACTAGTATAGCCAAACATATTGAAATAACAAACTACTAAAGTATCAACTTTAACTACATACATACTTTTTGGATTGCTCTCCAAGATGAATTCCCCTTCCTGTGAGGCTTTGGAAGAACCAGTTTCGAATGATTGGCCCATAAATCCTCAGGTTTCTGCATACAATTAAACATCCTTTAAAGTTTAAACTTGAAATAAGATTCTAAGAACCTTATATAAAGCAAAATTTGTAGACTTCTACCAAATTGGCATCTGGAAGTTCTCTCACAGCCTCATCAACGTTTTCTGCGGTTTCTTTTACCTGACATGCATATGATAACAAAGTTGCAATATAATTCAGCAAAGTTGGGAGTTTTATTACCACCATTTTATGTCAAAAAAATTCAACAAACTAACAAATATTAATCTATATAACCAGCAGAGAAAAATTGATAGCAGCACATCATAGATCAAAAAGAACTAAAAGGTAGTATGCATGTCGAATACAAGTCAATCAATACTCAACAACTCCAATCACACAGAAGATTTAAGTACCCTACCTTTCACTGATATGCAATATAACTTTTATCAGGAGTGTATATGTGCAAACAGGCACTTTGACACAGTGTTATGATTACTTGTGGTTGTAAAATATAGCAACAGCAACAACTCATGGCATAAAACTCATCATATGAACTATGAGTAAAATGGACTCGTATTGCAGCCCTATGAAAGGATATTGCAACTAGAAAGTATATCAAATATCCCAACTCCTGAGCTTTTCAAAAAGAGACTAATGCATGCTCTCATAGATGATTAATCTATGATTCGGTATGACCCATTTACTCATATGGCTCCATTCTGCATGACATGAAGTGTGTTCATAACCTTGAACATACTACTCTAAATGGTTTAAAGCACAGCATTGAACCACTAGTGAGTTGAGACTTCAACCAAAAACTATTTGTTTATTTAACTATAGAAATATTAAAATGTAAATAATTTGGAAATAAAACAAGAACCAAAGTAGCAGTTCAAGAACACTTGAGAAGCTCCCATATTAGGTTTGTTTGGTTGTTGTGAATTGGAAAATTGAAGGAATTGGATTCCAATAATTCCCGCAACCAATATTGTTTGGCTCATAAGACTTAGGATTCCAATTCACCGTGGGAATCTCAAATCCACCTTTTCTACACAAAGTGAGGAACTGGAATTCACCATACAAAATGAGAGAATTCCACATTACATGCTTTATGTTACCATAAGACTTTGTTTACTCATTAAAGTAAGGGAGCTAACTTCACATCTCAAAATTAAAATGTGACTATGTCCATAATTATGGCTAATAAAATCCAAGGAAAGAATTGAAACTGAAATTCAATGATTTGTTGGATGCAAATTGATCACATGAAATTGGATTGCAATTCCATGATTCTAGATGTCATGAATAATATCAACTCGTGATATTCTAGTACTAACCACGCAAGCCCTTATCATGATTCGAACTGTGCTATCAAAGAAAATATATTGATTCACAACAAAAACAAGCTATAACAATAGCAATGAAAGTCAAGCCAAAGTTTTAACTCTTAAAGAACCTAGTTTATAGCTGTTTACACAGACAATGAATTGAGGTTGAACTCTGACAAATTGAGCAAGTTTCTTTATATGAGGTGTGTACTTCAAGCACGCCTCTTGACACCAAAAATAATAATGCACTTTGGGACATTTGTTCTCAAAAAAGCTTCAAGACATGCTTTGTTTGCACCTTTTAGAACACTAAGTGATTTTTTTTAACAACTTTTCCACTCTTTCCGATATTCAGAATGAAATTGTACAAGTAAAGAGCACACACCAGTTTGGCACTCTCTTTTGCAGTTGATTCTGGTATACAGTTGTAAAGTGGCTCAACATACTCGCTGCCATCCAACTGAACCCCAATGAAATACTGGACTTCGCTCTGTTTAAGGAGTTTCCAAATAGATGTGTCAACAAAATGAGAGTAACTAGAAAAGATAGTTTCGATCCCAAAGAGGCATCACATAACATCTTCATCAGAGCATACCTTCTGGTCACGCATTGGTTGCAGGTGAAACAGATTCCAGAACTTTTTCCCTACACCAAAGAAACAAACATTGTATAAAGAACCACAAAAGAAACTGGGTACAGACTACAGTAGCTATCGCTATCCACTTATTTAGGAGCATAGCCCAAAGTGGCACAAAATTTCAACAGTGGTTATGCAGTCTCAGAGCAAAGCTTTCAGAAATAGCCCGAGCGGACCTGTTAGTGAAGATTCCACAAAAGAAGTTGACTGTGCACTTGCAGCAAACTATTAGTCGTTATCTCCTATTAGGACTATGAAGCTATCTTGAAGATCCCGGGAAGAGGAATCTAATATCACCTAGTAAGCCTATACAATGGATAGAATGGAATACACTTGTACCAGAGAACCAATAAAAGTACAAATGGCCATAAGTAATGGAGAAATCCACAATCTATGTCAAAGTGCGCAATCAAATATATTAGAGACTAATCACTATCTGGAAACTGAGATCATACCACTTTTAGTGTAATTTATCAATTGCACAGTTACATCTTTCTGATTGTCTATTGCTTCCCTTATTTTTCTAACTGTTGCTGGATCAGTTTCAGGGCCTTGGAGAAACCTGAAGAATACCCAAGAAGAAAGGTAAGTGCAAAGAAGCAGATTGCAATTTGAGAGGTACCATCAAAATATCAAGCAGCCTTATATTTATATGAAATTATAAATCACCATTGAGAAATTCTCAACAATGTAGAATATAATCTATGACATTATTTGAGAATACATACATATTTGTTTTAAATCTTTATAAAACAATCATAAATCAGTCCATGAATATGAAGAACATTACTTCTATGGATATCTTAAAATGTTATTTTCTTCCTCCTAATTTAGAAAAAATGTGAAATAGAATTCTGGATAAACATAATAAGAAGGAAATTATAAAAACGATGATTATATTATTATTATTTTTAACATCAGCTAGTAGAAAACTCGGGAAGAAGAAGGAAATTTTAAAGAAGCAATTGAGTATCCAGTCTTGGACAGGAGATTATACAAACAATGATTTTACTTCCCCAGTTCAGTAGCGACCTTAAAATATGAAGTAGCATATGAATAATCGCTTATTCTCAATGCACCAGACTTCCAACAATAAGATATACGGAAAACAGGCTAGTAGAAAACTCTGGAAGAAGAAGGAAATTTTAAAGAAGCAATTGAGTATCCAGACTTGGACAGGAGATTATATAAACAATGATTTTACTTCCCCAGGTCAGTAGCGACATTAAAATATGAAGTAGCATATGAATAATTGCATATTCTCAATGCACCAGACTTCCAACAATAACATATATGGAAAACAGGCAAGAAAAGAAACATGACCATAAATAAGCACACGCAGTGCTCACAGACACACCTGCAGTTTCGTCCCAATATCTCTTCACGACTGTATTCTGTCAGCTCCAGAAAGCTATCTGATGCAAATATCTAGAAAACGCTACAATTATCAGCACTTGACATAGTTTGCTTTCAAGGCTGTTTAGGTGGGAGAAAATATGGAGTCATATCTTACAATAGGATTGTCGGGCAATCTTGGATCAGTGATGACAAAGTTCTTTTCAATACGCTCGAGCGTTGTAGCAAGATCAATACCCTTCCTAATTTCTTTCTTCCTTGCCTGATCATCAAAGCTCTCAGGTCTTTCATCATCAGATTCCACTACTGGATCTAGTTGCATACCACCTTCCACTTCCTGCTTATGCTTATCTGAAGTTGATTGGCCCATGCCAATAAGCCTGTAGTGAGAGAGAGAACAGAAAATGGTACAATAATAAGAACAATTGTTATTAAACCCTAGAATATATGTTCTTCTTTCATTTACTCTATAGTATATTGAAGAAGTGCATGTAAATATACAGAAATATATTATCAGCAAATATGGAAATTTGACCTACTTTTTCATATGCATGAAATGCATATTTCGGGAACAATAAAGGGCCTTAACTTTGACTCTCTTTGAACATTATAGCAGTATGCATTCAGAAAAACTATAAGCACGATTATCCGTAGCAAAAAGTGGGCTACTGAATCAGTTGCAAATAAGTTTATTGATGCCTACTAGTATCAGCAGCAGCCAGACTTCATTTGACAACTTAGGAACATTGAAAGAAGATTACGCTGTTTGCAGGTGTATGCACACTCGTATCAACAGAAATACTAGCAAGAATGGTATTAGAAGCACCACTACAGAAACAAAATCATAAATGACCGATGGACCTACCCCATGAAGGAACGGAGGCCCGATTTTCTTGGTTTCTTTCCTCCTTCAGGCAGCTCACTAATCCTCTGCATTGAAGTTCTCATCCCACTACGTGAATTACGTCTAACTGGAGAAATATCGTCTGAGTTTCTCCTTCCAGAGGCTTCAGTTTTTACTGCCTCTCCACCCTCAGATTTCCTTCTGAATAGACTGTTTGTCGATTCTGACAGAACACTGGGATGCTTGACAGCCATCACTAACTCTGAGAGTGAACTTCGGGCCTTATCTTTCTGCCTGGCTGCAAAGTTTTACAATTAAAGGCACAGTATAATTATCACACGTAAGACATACTGATCCTTTTATACAAAAAAGGAATGAAGATATCTGCTAGTAAAAGAACAATGCTACATCCAAGCAATATATGCTATTAAGAAAATATTGTTAAGGACAAACATTAAGATCACATCGTACCATCATAACGGATCAAGGACTCAGGTAGTCCATTAGGGCGGCACATTGTATCTTTAGTCCCTTCTGTGTGCTTACTTACCTCCATTTGCATCCTGCAACAACAATAGAGAAGTAATGCCACAAGGGTTTGTGTGAAAGTGACTCTCGTTGTATTTCCATGTCAAACCCAAACATGCATGCATTGTGTAGAATAATCATAAGAGGAAACAAAAGGAGGACCATGAACCAAAAGTCGATATGCGCATGAATACTAATCCTGTGAAACATGATACTTCCAGCAATAGCTTACCCGATAAACTTAAGAACATTTCCTGTTTCGTCTTTAATAGGTGAAATGGTCAAAAGATTCCAAAAGGGCGTCCCATCCTTCTTATAATTCATTACACGCCCGCAATAATTTGTTCCGGTCGCCAATGCTTCTCTGATCTTTGCAATCTCTGCTGGGTCAGTTCCAGCACCTTGTAGAAACCGACTGCAAGGGTAATTTAGATCCATGCATAAGAGCATTGGAAGTGAAATTTATTACCATATGTATTCATATCAGAGAATTATTTATGTTTAACACACAGAGAAGATTATTCTTGAACAAAGAATCAATTCCAGACATGGATTGATGTTCTCATTGTTAACAATGGAAAATGAAGTATTAGTATGAGTTATGATTATATGGTACATCTATGATTCATATACCAAAAAACAGTGATCCTTTAGAGTTTGGAGCCTATGGTTAAATATGCAGTTGGAAATACTAATTGAAAATTTTGGAAATTACATCGTGCCGATTCAGTCACAATATAGAAAAGGTTTAAATATTGGAGCCTCTATGAGTAACGGTATCGGCAGTAATGGCAACTTCAGATTGCATTATCAGAATATCATTTTTTTCCGATCACATTTTGCCACTTGAAAAGATCAAAAGCTGTTTAAATTTCAATTGCATTGTCAGTGAATAATTCATGAATTCTTTGTATGTAACATTAAAGGTTAAATTAATTGTAACTCACAAATTATGTACTTCTGTTGGTTCAGTGAATAATTGTAGTCTCCTCCAAATTATCCAAAATCGGAAGAAAAGGATAGTTGATCGAACCAAAACCAACGTAAAGTCAACGACTAAATAGCGGAGTAACTTCGTCACCAGTATTTTCTTAGTGATTCTTTTAGGGTGTTTTGGCTCGCAAGAGTCATAATCTATGGACCGAGACTACGCTTAGGAATAAGTATGCGAAAGTGGGGTCGTCACTAAGACAGTCGGTATGAAAATGGAGCCCTTAGCCTCCCTTCAAGAGTCATAATCTATGGACCGAGAATACGCTTAGGAATAAGTATGCGAAAGTGGGGCCGTCACTAAAAAAGTCGGTATTAAAATGGAGCCCTTAGCTCCCTCCTCACTGTACTCGTCTCACTTTGCAGTATTCGTCTTGTTCATGGCACTTCTGTCTTCATCACTCGCCCTTCCTCACAACATAAGGTGGAGTGCCCTCCCATTCGATTAGCTCTATCACAACAAAGAGAGAAACCGAGAATCGGTGCTTAAGTGATGCATTTCGACTTAGTCCTCTACTCTAACTCTAACCTTTTGTAGAACTTCTCTTTGATGAATGATTCACTGACATTCAGAGGGCCACATTTCTTTCATGACTTCTTACAATGTTCTAAATTGTTTTATTAGGGAAACAATGTTCCTTTCTTTGACCACTTTCCACAAATATTCCCAAACTGCCAAGAGTAAAGAAATGTTATTTTCTCCTATCTCAATCATTTTTTGCACGATCACTATTAAATCATGTTCAGCCATGATTTGGAACCCCTTTGAAACCTATATATGCACGGACCATATGTGAAATGAGTGTCAAGGAAGTGTAGTGTTAACTGTGTTAGAGCATCAAATAATAGATGGAGCTCAAAAATGCATCTTGAAGTCCAAGTTTGTAATTAAAAATAAATAAATGTAGAATGGGTTGGGTTTGTATGGAAAAAAAAAAAAAAAAATACTAACTGGAGACCCAAATGAGATGAGTGGATATATTATAGACCCATGTGTTATCCTTCTTTCTTTTTCAAAAAAGAAAAAAAAAAAAAAAAAAACTAGAAATTGGGTTTCCAAATTAAGCCTTACTATTCTACAAAATGAGTTCCTACATTCTGAATGTAGAAATTCTGAGGCCATCATAGAGCTCTCAATTGAGCCTTACTTTTCTACAAAATGAGCTCCACCATTATGAATCTAGAATCTAGAAACTGGAATGAGCCTTACTATTGATGCTCTTAGAGACAGATCGGTCATCTAAAAGAGTATCCATGCAACTAGCAGTCCACTAGCTAATATTCAAAAGTAATTAGCACATAATAAACCTACATTGCAACATCGACAAGAACCAACAAAATCAACAATTAACAGTGACATATTCACTATATATTGACCAAATTCTATGCAAAATCAACAATTAGCAATGAAATATTCACTATATATTGACCAAATTCTAAGAAGAAGAGGAAAGGAAATGGACATGATACCAGTTCCTGCCGATGACTTCCTTGGAGAGGTACCCAGTCATGTTGAAGAAGCCGGCGCTGGCGTACAAGATCGGGTGGTCCGGCCTCGTGGCGTCCGACACCACGAACGTCTGCTGGAACGCCGACAGCGCCTCCTGGAGCTCCTCCGAAACCCTAGGCATCCCCACCCTCCCTCCTCCGGACGCGGAGTCGTCGGAGCTCCGGCATGACGTGCCGGAATCCCTAGCCTGCGCCGCCGAGGACTTCTCCTCCGCCGACTTCCTCACCGCCACCCCCTGCGGCTTTCCGGTCGCGTCGTCGGTCCGGAGCACGAGGCCCCACTCGGCGGCGCGCTGGGCCGCCACCGGCGCCGACGCCGATTCCGGAATCGGCGGGGGAGGGGATTGGTGGCTCGGGATGGCCATCCATGGCGTGGCGATCTCCCCGTCGTCGATGTGGGCGGTGGGGTTTGGGGATGGATGCCACGTGGAGAAGGAGGGGCCGGGGTTGGGCGGGGTTTGGGATCTGGTGGCGAAGGAGGAGGAGGGGTTGAAGACTTCGAGGGACCCGCGCGAGTCGCGCGGGAGGAGCGGGAGTGCTGGCGCTGGGACTGCTGCTAATTTGGGCCCTTTTTCCATTTTCCTCTTTTTATTTTATAAATTCTGCATAATAAAAGTGAAAAGTGAGATAAGTTACACTAATTATTCCTACGTTTTAGATTTATTATACAAAATATTTCTATAATTATACTCACAAATTTTATATTTTATGTTTATTATACGAAATATTTCAACTTTAAGATAAAAATAAAAAATTATAACACTAAGTACCCATATTTTTTATTTATTTTTAAATAGAAGGGTGGTCAGTATAATTAGTTTAAGGGTAGAAATATTCCATGTAATAAGTCAAAAAATTAGAAATAATTAGTATAAATAACCCAAATATTAACTAGTGACTAATGATAAGTAATTTTTTTTCTAAAATAAGCAAATATTAGTGGGGAAAAAAAAACTATAACTGTCAAGGATTAGTCCAATTGGTCGCCAAAATAATATAAATATATTTATTAGTCTAAACATGTGTCAAAATATTGTATGTCTCATCCCATCTCGCACAACCAAGACCGACCTAGGGGTTGAGTTGTCTTAGCCAAATCTAATTTTGGTTGTCTTTGAACTCGGCTTCTTCTGATGCACTTCTTTACGTTATGGGAAGTCATTTGCGATCAAGAGCGGAACTAGAAGTTTGAACCGTGATGAGCTAAGTTAAGTTGGGGTGGACTGGAGCATATATAAAACTTATATGGAAAAAAAATATGGAAAAAAAAAAATCTTTAGGGTGGGCCACCTGAGCCCTAAGGTAGTTCCGGCAGTGTTCACGACCTTGACCTATCGCAGGTAATGACGTGGGCCTGAAAGGTTGTCCACTTGTCCTAAGCAGAAAAAATTGTTCAAATCCGAAGTCCTGCCTACTTATCTTGGGCCGGCCCAGCAACCAACTCTTATATAGAAGCTAATCTTCGGTACATATCATGCAGTTTCCTAAGTAGCATGGTTAACGGCACAAGACTAATGAGATATTTTGAATGCATGGGATACAAATTGATTTAGGTGGCATTAATTAAAAATTAGCCTAAATAGCCAGGAACAGAAAAAGGAAGACGGGTAGGATAAATAAACAAGAAAATTTTAACAAATAATGGGCGATGTGGATAGAATTCTCTCCCCGCCGTCAATTAGTTTGCCACTTGCTACAGGAGCCTATCCCACTTGCCAACAGGGGGAACTCAAGAGTCCACAAATTTTGTAAACAGTTATTATATCTAATTTTCAGACGATCCAGTATGATAAAGTTTCGCTTGCATTAATTAAAGCGTGCAGCTTAACTAAATAAAACATGAAAAAATCACAATTAGTAAATGTTCCTGAAGGAATTAAATAAAGAGAGAATTGATAGCAGGAGAAGGTATTATAATTAGCTCAGTTGGTAGTACGTACGTGCCTGGAGGAGAGGTAGGTAGCTAGCTAGCTCCTGAAACTTTGGGTTTCAAGCTCAGAAAGATTTTCTTGATTTCTTGGAGATGTTGTAGCAGCAGCTTCAAATGCATATGTACTTAGCTCCGAAGTAGCCGGCCGATTGATTTTAGGAGAGTATTAATAAAGAGAGCGAGAGCCAATTATTCACAGTGCGCACGTGCCGCGAGCATGCTGGCGATATGGGAGCGGAGGGAGCTGCAGGAGAGAGAGATCAGCAGACATCCCAGCTTGGCAAATATGGCAACAGTACGGGATAAGATGATGATGTTGCTGATATATAATTGGAGAGAGAGAAAAGAAGAAGAATAAGAATATGCGTTATAGCCTTATTACAGAGAGAGAGAGAGAGAGAGAGAGAGAGAGAGAGAGAGAGAGAGGGGGGGGGGAACATAGTGACTTAACGGATACATATCTATCTTATCTATATCTTGTGTCACTCCTTTCACGGTTTCACCCATGTGGCAGTTTACTCTTCTTGTTTTTCCTTTTCTTTTCTTTTCTTTTTTTTTTTTTTTCTCTCTATCCGAGACCAACATTTTTTAATTAACTATCCGAGATTCTTCCAGGGATCGAACCCTGGCCATCCTCTCATGTCCTAAATCTTTTACCAGTAGGCTACTATCTAAGAACATGTGGCAGTTTACTCATTTTTACCATTTTTTTTCTTTATTTCATGTTACTGCTGATAATTTCTTAAAAAAGAAAAAAAAAATTAGAAAGTGCGATATAATGCACGTGTAATTTACTTTAGTTGTATAAGTATCGGTTATACGTGTTAATATTTCAAAAATATTTTATTTAAAGAGAAGTTTTTTTTGGGCATAGTGCAAGTAGGGAGCGTAGTTTAGAGAAGAGAAATTGGAGTGGAGGAGATAGAATGCCAATACAATTGGCGTTTTAGGTTTTGCGTGAGAAATGTCAGTTAGCTTGGCGTCTTTTCCAGGGAAGAGACCAAGTGTCTTTGGCATTTCGTATCCGAAGCCAACGGTGCCAAAAGAGTTGGCATTTTGCTTGTTTAAAAAAATGTTTTGTTCTGATTGATTCTCAAGTTTTTGTTTTGGTCGATAGGAAAGAAGCTGATTGGCTAGGCTAAGGGGGTTTGAATTGAAGAAGTGTTATAAATTGGAGGAGGAGGAGGAGGAGGAGAAGGAACATTATTGCAAGAGAAAGAGAGAAATTAGGAAGAAGAAAAAAGAGCCATGAAGGAGACAATGACGGATTTATTAAGGGTCCAAGGGAGAACAAATGTTTCATTTAAAAAAATAAAAAAATTGATTACTATATAGATTTATTTATTTTTTACAATTTTAACATATATATTAGTTTAGCCCTCCAATATAAAAAGAATAAAATGACTCAAGTGGTAGTGCTTTGGGCTTTCAAATGTGAAGCACGAGTTTGAATCTCATCTTTGAAAAATGTTTTGCATATTTTTAAAAAACAATTATGTACAAAAAAATTTCTCTTTTGTAAATCTTTAGAAATATTGACTTTACCTTTTTGTTCGTTCTTTTTTTTCGAAGAAGGTAAATTTTATTGAAAAGCATAACATTATAAAACTATGATCCCAACCAAGACACAAAATACATTCATCTTGGATCTAGGATATTTATATCAGCTTGAATTTTTCTTTGTAAAGTAATCATACTGGAAGACAGGCCTTCGAAGATACGTTGGTTTCGTTTCCTCTAGACATGATGCACCATCGTCCCAAAAATAAGCCTTAGTCGCTTGTACGCTTCCGGCCCTTGACCTTTTTGTGCTTTGATCTCATTCATGGTTGTTAACAGATCCCTATTATGCATATCCGGAAGCCCAAAGCAGCTGCGTTATTTTTTCTAGATCTTCCAAACAAAATTACAGCAGAAGAAGAGATAGTCCCTGAACTCATCCATGTGCCCGCACAAGCAGTATTTCTTATCCGAACAGTCCACACCAAACATGGTAAGACGGTCTCTAGTGAATAAGCGATTACGAATCATCTTGTATAAATATAGAGAATTCTTGATCCTCATCCTTTCGTCTAAACCAGTTCTTCCCAATCCACATCTGCATTCATGTTCCTTATTTGGTTTAAAGTCTTTCGAAAGCAAAAAGTACCTTTATCCATATCCTCCCAAACCCAATAATCTGTAACACCCCGTTCCGCTCAAGCGGACTGCCGTTTCAAACGGCAATAGTGCAGCTGTCCCGACCAGCCTTGCCTCAAAAGAGAAGCAAAGGATATCCAGATTTGTCCCTACAGGAATCCGTCTTAGGCTTTCAGAGGCTCGCTTGACGTATCGCTCTACCGAGGCGAATCATCGCTAAGGTGGGTGGCTACGGTGAACTTGTCTTTGCTTAGCCAGCACACATAAAAATCTGGAATATTCATGCTAGTCGCTAGGTGAATCACCCCCTGCATACTAACAAATCCAACGCACCTAGCTAAGGGAATAATCCCAACTTGTATTGCTATGCTAGAACATGGAAAATGAAATACTGCTTAAATATGTTCAGACCCTCGCATGCTAAGTCCCTAACGGTTTTATCCCTCGGCTTACCTTCGGGTCCGAGCAAACGTGTCTGCTTATGTCCCTTAGAACGCGTGCTTGCCTGCTTACGAATGTTTAACGTGATTGTATTGTGCATGCATTCTTGTTAGCCAGGAGACTATCAAATAGTCCTTCTGTGCAAATGAACCTGCAAGTATCCGGGACCGTTAGGTCACCCAAGGCATATCCCCGAACCAGGAGAATGCATTAAGCAAGAATGAATACTGAACGTGAATCACACTTGAATGATAATCATGCTAAGTATGCATCTGAACGAGGATCGTGTTATGTACTGATGGAATCCCAGCTCGTGGAGCAATATGCTCGTTCAGATTAAGTTTAAGTTTCATGATTATCATGTCAAGCTATGGAATATGGATAGACCCTGACCTGCATTGTCGTTGACAACTTGTGCACAAGGTATGTTATGTTGAGTTCCGCGGACGGTCACCAGGGCACTGGGACCGATCCGATCCGGACGGGACGTATGAGCAGTCGTATGTTATGGGGCAAGATGTTATTGTCATGCCCCAGTCCCAAAATACGTAGGACTAGGATACGTAACCATGCCAGCCGCCCGTATATATGGCAACTCCAATATATGGAAACCATATATACGTGCGTACGTTGTATAATGAACAATAGTTCACCAGTGGTATAACTAATCACAAGTCACAGGATAATATCTAAATCTCATCCACAGAAGTCAAATATGAATAAATAATAACCATGTAACTAGATCTCAATACAGATATCTAAGAATGACAGTCAGATGAAATCAAATCTACTGCCGAAAAAGAATATAAAAGGAACCAGAATACACACCATAAAGAACAACATCTGACAATCACGAGGCTCGAAGAGAAGACCTCCTCGGAAAATAAGTAGCCTATCCGGATCTGTGCTCCTGCGAGTACTCAAGAACATATACACCTGGCAGGGGACCAGGTCCTCAGAGGGACATAGCAAGATACAGAAAAATGACATGCCATAATGTAAATACTGAATAAATAAATGAGGTGTGCTAACCATCTAAGTGAATGCAATTTAAAGACCTTGTAGTACGCATGGGAATGTGTGGCTAGACATATGCTGACGTAATTCACCAATCCGTAGTGACTGACTAGTATATGCCACATATGCCCCCGTTCAAGGAAACTCTGCAATCGACCATCTCCAAGGAGCATGGTGCGAAGGTATAAAACATACAAGGAGGGGGTGTCCCATACGTCTACTAGTATCTTTCCCGCCCAATATAGATGTACAAATCGTGAAAACGACGTGGACACCTCCTATTATGATGCAAGTCTAAATACAATAAACAACTGAGCTAAAATACCGCTACACGTGTTGCTCACACTGATGGCCAGTCGCGCATGAGGCACGCGTTCCTACATGTACTCACTCTGTGACGTGTAATGATACGTGTCAAGGCCTGGGAAGTTATATCAATAACTTCACAACTTTAAGTGGGTCTACTAGACACTAGGTCAGACACAAGTCCTAACGTCAACGCCATCGTTGACTGCACCCGAGTCTGCTCAGACGCGCACATTTATATAATAAATAAACATGTAACTAACAATAACTGAATTTAAATAGTACAACAAGGCAAGGTATACTTGCCTGGCAAGAGCTGCAAAATACAATGTCCAGATGTCAAATGCCAAGAAGTCAGAAACTATGGTCTCAGAAAGAAAGTCTCTGGATGCTGAAATAAACATCACTAACAGTCTCAGAAAATATCAAATAGCTAGAAACGTCTGTCCTTTCGTCCAATTTGGACGCAGGGGCAAAAATGACAGTTTCTGGTCAAAGCGGGGTCCACATGTGGGCCGCTTTGCACCGGAAAACGTGTCAGGGTCAAAGGTCTCCTAATTCGCCAAACTTAGTGTCAACAAGTCAGGAACGATGATACGAACCCAACGGAACTTCCAGAATTGGATTCCGATGAGCCGGTCACAAAATCGCCCGTCAAATGGAGCTTGTGGGGCCCACGATACACGATTTTGTCAACGTTCTCAGAATCGAACCAAACTTGGATCACAGGACCAGCGTATCGCTACGAGTCCGATGGCGGAAGTTTCGTTTCGATCAGACGTGTGTACACAATGTTGCAGCGTATTTCAGAACTGACGGATACGGGGCGGTGTCGGCGGATACGCGTTGATTCCGGTGTGCACGCACATCCAAATCAACTTCTCCGAATTCCTACGCGTCCGTATCAACGTCGCGCACGTTTCGGTAAAGACCGCGTGCGACCAAGTCGTCCCGTTTGGCGGGGCGTACCCAGTTTCGGGGTGAATCAGGTCGTTGTTTTTCCTGTATTTGGATCGCGGTTCGCGATCGCCACAGGACGCGATGCTCCGAACGGGTTGCACGGACACCGAGATGGTTACATAGTCTACACGACGCAACTGACAGAATTGAAAACAGAGCTACGAGGTGAGAGAAAAATATACCTGAACAGGGCTCCGTGGAATCTGTGTTTCTCGTGTCCGACACGTGTCCGACACGTGTCGGGGTGCTGTCCACCCTAGGGCTAGGGTTCTGGTTCACCGGAAAAAGAGTCGGAGAAGGCTGCGTGTCAGGGGAGGCCGGCGAGGGGCTGACCGGGCTGGGTGGACGACGGCGGCGCGGGCACGGCGGCCGGAGGGGTTGCTCGAGGTCGGCCTGGCCGCTGTAGGCTGGGAAGAAGGGGAGAAAGGAGGAGAGAGAGGAGATCGAGGGGTCGGGGTCGGCTCGAGCTCGGGTCGGCCGGTGGCCGTTGGGCGGTGCTCGACGGATGGCGTCGAGCTCGAGAGGAGAGGGTGGCTGTGCACACAGGGGGGGTCGGGTGGCTGCTGACGAGGCCAGCGGGGTTGGCTCGCCGCGGGGGCCGACGCTTGGCGGAGGGCGAGGTTGATGGCGGAGGTGGTGGTGACCGGTGATGGTGGTGGCGGTGGAGGGAAGAGGAGGAGGAGCTGGGAAGGAGGAGAGAGAGGGGAGGCTCGGGGAGAGAGAGAGGGGAGGCTCGGGGAGAGAGAGAGGGTGGACGGCGCCGCGAGGTGGGGGGGTCGGCTCCGGCGAGGGAGCTCGCCGCCGGCGGGGGGGTTTGGCTGCGGGCTGGGGTAGGTTTAGGATTTTTGATTTTTGATTTTATTTCTTTTAGTTTTCTTTTATAAAGAAATATATTAATTAAATAAGTAAAATATCTCAAGATATTTTTGGAGATATTTTGGGATATTTTCGGGATATTTTCGGGATCTTTTCGGATGGGTCCCGCCTCCCAATGGACGGCGCAGGTTCACCGGCCAATGAGGGGGTGATACCCTGCACTGCAATTTGCAGGAAAGTCCCTGTAATTTCATAAATTGCATATTAGTCCTATTTCGGAAATTTGTGCAATTACGAAATTGTCTGGGAAAACACCCGATTCCTGAAAATTCTAAAATTCACAGAATTGAAGGGGAAAGCTGAGGGAAGGTCCCGAGGGGGTGGGGGTGAGTCTGGGCAGGGGTTGGACCTGGTTTATGGGTGATACGGGCCATCGTAATTAATTAAATAATAAATACTGCGCACGGTGTTCTCTAATTATTTAGAGGCAGGTAGGGCCATAATTTTTCTACGGTGTCAATATACTAAATGTAGTATACTCAGTGTAGAAAAATAACATATTTTTGTTTGGGCAAAACAGGTGCATGTTGGGCCTCAAATCTCTATTGGTACAGAGGTGGGTAAAGAGCAGGAAATTAAATAGAAAATAAATACGGACTTTTGTAACGATATTTGTGCGTCTCAAACGAGGCTCATTCTAGCACATCTGTGAGTTGCACAAAGTTCAGGAAAATAGTCTGACATGTTTAGGACAGATATGTGAACTTTGTTCGGGGATAACAGTCAAGCTAAAGCTCCAAATAATTAGGAGATGGACAGGTGCACAAGTCAATAGGATATGTAGGCAAAATAAATTAAAATATTGCATAAATTTTAAATTGTTAAAATAATCCTAAAAATACTGAAATCTGGTCGAGGGAGTTTACAATCTACCCAACTTATAAAAATTTCGTCCTCGAAAATAAAACTAAGCCGGGGTAGAAGTCAAAGACGGTATAAGATATAATTTAACAAAGTAATTTATATCTTGGCTTAAGAATATGTTTGAAAACGTTTACGCATGTCGTCCACACGCTTCCAAGTAGATTCTCTTGGCGCGCCATACTTCCATGCCACGTGGATCAAGGGAATAGTCTGATTTCTTAATACCTTTCCTCGATGATCAAGGATTCCCACGGGTTGCTCTTGATATGACAAGCTCGGCCTAATGGTGATCTCCGAATGGTTAAGAACATGACTGTTGTCTGTCACATATTGTCTGAGTTACGATAAGTGGAATACAGCAAGTACTCCCTCAAGTAAAGGTGGTAGCGCAATTTGATATGCCACTACTCCCACTCTTTCTAGCACGTCAATGGTCCAATATAACTTGGCCTCAACTTGCTGCGTCCTCCGAATTGAATGGTGTCTCTAGTAGGTGATATCCTCGAGATGACATGATCGTCCTCTTTGAATTCCAAGGGACGATGATGACGGTCTGCCCACTACTTCTGTCTGTCTTGCACTGCTCGCAAGTGTCCTCGTATTACTTAACTGTCTCTTCGGTGTTGACCACCTACTCTGGTCACGCGAATCCTTGTCTGGTAAAATGCTGACCGGTAGGTCGTACAATCTTACGATTTGCCTCATATAAGTAATGTCTCCATATCTTCAGAGTAATCCTGATGGTTGCAAGTTCCAAATCCTTCTCATGTACTCATAATTGTCTAGATGCATATACCATTACCTTGCCATCCTGTATTAATACGCATCCTAAACTTTTTCCTGATGCGTCTGTAGATCACAACCGCCTGATCCGGATGGAATAGTCTATACGGTGTTGTGGTCAGTCGCTTCTTCAACTCCTTGAAAGCGGCTTGACACTCGATGGTCCATAGGAATTCTTAATCCTAACAAGTCAACCTAGTCATAGGTGCTGCTATCCTCTCAGGAGTCAGTCAATTATTCATCCGGGTAAAATCCATTTAGACTCCTGATAGCCAAATGATATTTTCTTCATCGTAATACTTGAGTTCTGAACTTGACCCAAGTTATGAGGCAAAAATAAAAATCTTATGCTGCCATAGTGATGCACGTACCAGGAAAGTAGGTAGGTAGAGAAGGTTATTCTAAAAATAGTACAGTTTTAAACTGCAATCTAATCTAATAATAGGGTTTGGTAATTACCCAAAAAACAAACAGAAATGGCTATAGAAACAATACACTTTCGTATTTATACTAAGTACGAGGTTTCGTCTTTCCGAAATAAAGGAAGACGGAAAACAGTAATCAAGAGTTCAAGGGAAAGGTAATAGATTAGAAGTGTGGAGATCAAGGCGTTTAAAGAATTTAAATGGGAATTGTCAAAACAGTTGTGGATTGAAATCCTATCTTGGTAATTCCTATTCACATGCTCGTATCAGTACAGTTACGTAACTGATACGATATGCTTAGACATATCTAGAGGACAAGTACATCTGTCTACTAATTATCTCAATCCACATAAAGAAGTTATGCGAAGGGTGAACCAAGTGCACTCTGGTTGATCAGACCGTAATACACTGATTCTGAAATGTATTAGTGTAGTACTCCAATAATACATATCTCAAGAACAAGCTTGATAAAGAATAAGCTTGCAAAACTAGGCTATAATAGCGGCATAAGTCAAGGTAGTACGGTAATTATAAGTACGCTAGATTATGATGTGAGAAGTACAAAATAATTCAATTTCATAAAAAGATAAGACTCTACAATCTCTACAGTTATTATTCTAATTCCTAGTCTTAAGATGCTATTTGACCCAAAAGAGGTATGGTCTTCTAAGTTCTACAATCTTAATAAATACTATAGGCTGTCTATCTAAAACAGAGATTTCAAGAATGTCCGCGTAAAGTAGGGGTTCGAGGTTGTCTGCGTAAAGCAGAGATAAAAATAATTTGGCGTAACGCATGGCTTCAGAGCTATCCACGTAAAACAGAGAAGCGTAAGGTAGAGCTTCAGAGCTGTCCGCGTAAAAAGTCTGCGCGTAGAAATCTGCGCGTAAAAATTAGCGCGTAAAAGTTTTGCACTAAAATCTGCGCCTAAAATTTGCGTGCGTAAGATTTGTATAAAAGTCTGCCTACGTAAAGTCTAGCATTCGCTGCAGCGTAAAGTTGTACAAGAAACTCATGAGTTTGTCAGTCAAAATTAGTAAATCCTGACATCTGACAAAAGTACTTGTACAACGATCGAGTGGTCGGTTGTGATGATGATTTCACGGAGTCCCAGGTTGTTTTAGTGACTTTATTGGATACAAGTCATTTTTACACTCGAGGTGAGACAAAATCAGATGTCCTATCAGAAAGCTGTTTCTTTTTGCACAGGGCTCGAGGCGTATCTCTGCCTTTAATGCACGAGATTGGGTCATGGCTGGGGAAAAGCTAAGGCTGTAACAAAATACGCTCATATTCTATCCTTAGGTTACGCCTAATCAGGTTACTCTACGCTGGTTATCTAATATTCAAGAATCATCAGGTTTACGTAGGGCAGTTACCTACGTGGTTCTCATGACGTGTCCTACGCAGGATAAGGAATACTAAATGAAAGTGGATAGCAGTTATTTTAACTGCAGCATAAAGGAGATAATCTTCTGCATAATTGATTTTTATGCCAACAATAAAGTCATTTGGCTTTTACGCCAACTAGGCAATTGTTTGGATTCTTATGCCAACAACGGTCAAATGGATTTTACGCCAACAAGGGTAAATGGTTTCTGGCGTAAAACTCTGGTTATCTAACTATAGGATAAGGTTTTCGGTCCTAGTATTTAATCCTTAGATTTCTATTGGTTCCTTAAGACTAGGGTCAACATTATGGTCAAGTCTCTAACTAATACTAGTAGTGTTTATACTACTCTCAAGTCATACACAATACGTCAAGGGATAAGGGTAAGTTAATCTATAGGTAAGTGATGCTAGGGTTCGTTAGGTAATAAGGAAGACTAGGGTTTACTAAGTAGTCTGAACTTAATGACGTCTCAAAGCCCTAGTTGTATTCTTAATAGGAATACTACTCTAATTATCATCCTATCAACAGGGATTTCTATATTCTAGCAGGGGCTATACTCGAGGAATTACCAGGGAAGCACACGAATCAAGCAGGATGCAATTTTGTAAGTAGAACAGACTGGAAGGAAGATAAGTCATAGTCAATTGGATGAGATCCTATGCTCTAATCCTAGGTGCAGGCTTGCTCGGTACAGTAACGTAACCGAGACAATATGCTCTGACCTGCATGGGCCACCACTAAAAACATGTCACGCTCCAGTCCCAAAATACGTAGGACTAGGATACGTAACCATGCCAGCCGCCCGTATATATGGCAACTCTAATATATGGAAACCATATATACGTGCGTACGCTGTATAATGAACAATAGTTCACCAGTGGTATAACTAATCACAAGTCACAGGGTAATATCTAAATCTCATCCACAGAAGTCAAATATGAATAAATAATAACCATGTAACTAGATCTCAATACAGATATCTAAGAATGACAGTCAGATGAAATCAAATCTACTGCCGAAAAAGAATATAAAAGGAACCAGAATACACACCATAAAGAACAACATCTGACAATCACGAGGCTCGAAGAGAAGACCTCCTCGGAAAAATAAGTAGCCTGTCCGGATCTGTGCTCCTGCGAGTACTCAAGAACATATACACCTGGCAGGGGACCAGGTCCTCAGAGGGACATAGCAAGATACAGAAAAATGACATGCCATAATGTAAATACTGAATAAATAAATGAGGTGTGCTAACCATCTAAGTGAATGCAATTTAAAGACCTTGTAGTACGCATGGGAATGTGTGGCTAGACATATGCTGACGTAATTCACCAATCCGTAGTGACTGACTAGTATATGCCACATATGCCCCCGTTCAAGGGAACTCTGCAATCGACCATCTCCAAGGAGCATGGTGCGAAGGTATAAAATATACAAGGAGGGGGTGTCCCATACGTCTACTAGTATCTTTCCCGCCCAATATAGATGTACAAATCGTGAAAACGACGTGGACACCTCCTATTATGATGCAAGTCTCAATATAATAAACAACTGAGCTAAAATACCGCTACACGTGTTGCTCACACTGATGGCCAGTCGCGCATGAGGCATGCGTTCCTACATGTACTCACTCTGTGACGTGTAATGATACGTGTCAAGGCCTGGGAAGTTATATCAATAACTTTACAACTTTATGTGGGTCTACTAGACACTAGGTCAGACACAAGTCCTAACGTCAACGCCATCGTTGACTGCACCCGAGTCTGCTCAGACGCGCATATTTATATAATAAATAAATATATAACTAACAATAACTGAATTTAAATAGTACAACAAGGCAAGGTATACTTGCCTGGCAAGAGCTGCAAAATACAATGTCCAGATGTCAAATGCCAAGAAGTCAGAAACTATGGCCTCAGAAGGAAAGTCTCCGGATGCTGAAATAAACATCACTAACAGTCTCAGAAAATATCAAATAGCTAGAAATGTCTGTCCTTTCGTCCAATTTGGACGCAGGGGCAAAATGACAGTTTCTGGTCAAAGCGGGGTCCACATATGGGCCGCTTTGCACCGAAAAACGTGTCAGGGTCAAAGGTCTCCAAATTCGCCAAACTTAGTGTCAATAAGTCAGGAACGATGATACGAACCCAACGGAACTTTCAGAATTGGATTCCGATGAGCCGGTCACAAAATCGCCCGTCAAGTGGAGCCTGTGGGGCCCACGATACGCGATTTTGTCAACGTTCTCAGAATCGAACCAAACTTGGATCACAGGACCAACGAATCGCTACGAGTCTGATGGCGTAAGTTTTGTTTCGATCAGACGTGTGTACACAAAGTTGCAGCGTATTTCAGAACTGACGGATACGGGGCGGTGTCGGCGGATACGCGTTGATTCCGGTGTGCACGCACATCCAAATCAACTTCTCTGAATTCCTATACGTCCGTATCAACGTCTCGCACATTTCGGTAAAGACCGCGTGCGACCAAGTCGTCCCGTTTGGCAGGGCGTACCCAGTTTCGGGGTGAATCAGGTCGTTGTTTTTCCTGTATTTGGATCGCGGTTCGCGATCGCCACAGGACGCGATGCTCCGAGCGGGTTGCACGGGCACCGAGATGGTTACATAGTCTACATGACGTAACTGACAGAATTGAAAACAGAGCTACGAGGTGAGAGAAAAATATACCTGAACAGGGCTCCGTGGAATCTGTGTTTCTCGTGTCCGACACGTGTCCGACACGTGTCGGGGTGCTGTCCACCCTAGGGCTAGGGTTCTGGTTCGCCGGAGAAAGAGTCGGAGGAGGCTGCGTGTCAGGGGAGGCCGGCGAGGGGCTGACCGGGCTGGGTGGACGACGGCGGCGCGGGCACGGCGGCCGGAGGGGTTGCTCGAGGTCGGCCTGGCCGCTGTAGGCTGGGAAGAAGGGGAGGAAGGAGGAGAGGGAGGAGATCGAGGGGTCGGGGTCGGCTCGAGCTCGGGTCGGCCGGTGGCCGTTGGGCGATGCTCGGCGGATGGCGTCGAGCTCGAGAGGAGAGGGTGGCTGTGCACACAGGGGGGGTCGGGTGGCTGCTGACGAGGCCAGCGGGGTCGGCTCACCGCGGGGGCCGACGCTTGGCGGAGGGCGAGGTTGATGGCGGAGGTGGTGGTGACCGGTGATGGTGGTGGCGGTGGAGGGAAGAGGAGGAGGAGCTGGGAAGGAGGAGAGAGAGGGGAGGCTCGGGAAGAGAGAGAGGGTGGACGGCGCCGCGAGGTGGGGGGGTCGGCTCCGGCGAGGGAGCTCGCCGCCGGCGGGGGAGAGGGGGTTTGGCTGCGGGCTGGGGTAGGTTTAGGATTTTTGATTTTCTTTTCTTTTCTTTTCTTTTATTTCTTTTAGTTTTCTTTTATAAAGAAATATATTAATTAAATAAGTAAAATATCTCAAGATATTTTTGGAGATATTTTGGGATATTTCCGGGATCTTTTCGGATGGGTCCCGCCTCCCAATGGACGGCGCAGGTTCACCGGCCAATGAGGGGGTGATACCCTGCACTGCAATTTGCAGAAAAGTCCCTGTAATTTCATAAATTGCATATTAGTCCTATTTCGGGAATTTGTGCAATTACGAAATTGTCTGGGAAAACACCCGATTCCTGAAAATTCTAAAATTCACAGAATTGAAGGAGAAAGCTGAGGGAAGGTCCCGAGGGGGTGGGGGTGAGTCTGGGCAGGGGTTGGACCTGGTTTATGGGTGATACGGGCCATCGTAATTAATTAAATAATAAATACTGTGCACGGTGTTCTCTAATTATTTAGAGGCAGGTAGGGCCATAATTTTTCTACGGTATCAATATACTAAATGTAGTATACTCAGTGTAGAAAAATAACGTATATTTGTTTGGGCAAAACAGGTGCATGTTGGGCCTCAAATCTCTATTGGTACAGAGGTGGGTAAAGAGCAGGAAATTAAATAGAAAATAAATACGGACTTTTGTAACGATATTTGTGCGTCTCAAACGAGGCTCATTCTAGCACATCTGTGAGTTGCACAAAGTTCAAGAAAATAGTCTGACATGTCTAGGACAGGTATGTGAACTTTGTTCGGGGATAACAGTCAAGCTAAAGCTCCAAATAATTAGAAGATGGACAGGTGCACAAGTCAATAGGATATGTAGGCAAAATAAATTAAAATATTGCATAAATCCTAAATTGTTAAAATAATCCTAAAAATACTGAAATCTGGTCGAGGGGGTTTACAGTTATGCAGCGGGGCTTGCCACCTGCGTTGCATATCATTCTGTGTCTTGAGACTGTGAACCGTCCATAATGGCTACGCCAGCGACTTATGTCATATAGATAAGTCATCCTCGCTTAGCGGCTATCCGCGTGCGAGTCATTGCATAGCATCAATGAATAACTTAACACCTGAATGATCATGTTATAAGAACCCTCGTGTTTGCATATGCTATGCCTCCTGAATGTTTATACATGCCCCTGCTTAAATTAATAATGTTTGCCTTGGACAGGGAAGGAGATGGTAAGTTGGTAAGTCTCGCCGTGTTTCCTCTCATATCGTACGGCGCATTGCCACACGACTTAGGCTATTCAAATCTTGCATGAAACTGATCCTAAGGCAACCAGAAAGATAACTTAATAGTTGGCGCACGAAACTTGTATTACGTGTTTGGATTTGTCGAGCGGGCGAGTAGCTTCCCCACCAGTGCATTCAGTGTACTGATAATCCACCAGTTTGTGTGCAGGGTGCGGGAGAACCTCGTTCGGTGCGGATGCCTCCTTCGTGCGTGCTAAGGCCAGGAGTTCCCTCTGAAGTCTTACAACGGTGCGTCCGGAACTGAAGCACATATACAAGACATAATATTGTGAACATAGCCCGAACTCGCCTGAACATCGCCTGTACAATCATTCCACTATTGTAGCCGCTTGGTACGCTTTTACTGTTTCAGAGAGAGAGGCTTGAGCGACTTGTAATCTCGGCTATACGCCGCATGTGATACATGTTTATATCAATAAAGAGTTGCTTTACTTCAACTTGTGTTTCAATGCTTCCGCTATATTGTCGACTCAGTGAACCTGTTATCGATCACCTATGCGTTCATGACTCCGCTGCACTCAGACAATCTGTGCGACTCTGTGGCTTAGAACTCTTGCCGCCAGCCAATGAACCATGGTCTTGCATGGGCGTGGATCACGCTCGTACGGTATCACGTCCGGATGGGTCAAAGCGATCGTTCCACGGGAGCGCTGGCGAGGGTGATTCCCGCCTTGCGGGAACTGCCGAAATAGCCTGCGGGAGATCGGGGCGTGACATAATCCTCCTTACTTATCCTGTCAATTTTTACTGCCTGAATATTAACCGCATGAGCCACCTCTGTCAACCGACCCTGGAGGTTCCACTCTCCCTCATGAAAGAGGCAACTGACCAGCTCAGTGGATCCCCTTAGCTCATAAACGTGGCATCCCTCCATATCTATGAGACTATTATGATTAACCCAAGGGTCATGTGTCATGCCCCAGAACCAGAATACTGGAGAGTGAAGACAGACAATGTCAGCTACGTACACCAGAGTACTTAATACTCTGAGATACGGTCATAGGTGTCTAGATATGCGAGGGTTTACTCTACAATCCAACAGTCATTCCTGGATCAAGGATCCTAGGTGTCTCAATCTTAAGCAAGCAACAAGTTACAAGATGTATGATCACCAAACATATAATAGTAAGGTGTTCCAAACTATACATATACAGATGATCATGAAGCTAGTTACAAAATGAAGAACTAGCAAGAGTGCAATATTACATGATCAACTCTAGCTATAGTCTAGAATATGCTTTACATGTAAGCCCGCATGCTAGAATGTCAAGTTCCAAAATATGAACTAAATACGTGCTCGATGGCTAAATGCCTCAAAAGTATAAGCACAAGATCCGGTGGGTGATAAAGAAGAAATCTACTCATGTTCTCAGGCGATCCCATTGTTCACCATTTTGAGGAAGAAACTACGGGAGATCATGTGGTTCTGCTCCAAAATATGGTCATACAAAACCAGTGGGGTCAGACCTCAAAATAGCAAGTACCACAATGGGGCCAACTTAGGAACTAAAAATCATCATGCAGACAAATCGGTATAAAATAGCACAAGGGACAGTTAAATAAGTGCAGCAGGTAGAATAACAGTTAAACAGTTCTGGAGTATTTAAGCAAGGATATCTGAAATTAGTACTCAGGTTATAGTTTACGGATCAATAAATCAGGACATGACTAGACTAGATTAAAAATCTAGCAATCACGGTCAATCATGTCATACGGTTTGCTATCATTAGCTAACTAGGGTTATCACAGTCCTAGTTACTAGCACATGCAGTTTGAGATTCTATACAGCCACAGGCCCTACAGACTATTCGGATTATCCAATCGTAAGGATACATAGAATAGATTATAGTAATTTACAGGTAAGTGCAACACTCGACGACGTGCTGAAAGTGTGTCATTCACGACGGAGAGCTCCAAATCCATCAGGTGTCGTTGGGATACCGAGATTGCATATAGCCAGAAAATCTCTTTAGATGCTTCTAATTCAATATTCTAGTTGTTATCCTGGGCAAGTTATTAAGAATTCATGACCGTGGTGCTCAGAAATTTGTCTTAGACATGATCCAGGACATGACATAACATTAGCTTGACAAGTACATTCAGGACAGAAGCAAGCAAATTAACCACAGAAATTTATCTTATCAGTTCAAGCATTTTAGTTCAAAAAATTCTAGCATGTCAGAAGTGCACTTCGTCGAGCCACTTTCAGGAATATCGGTACATGTCAGGTTAACTCAATACGGTGAGCTATTATCAGGAATATCAGTGCAAGTCTGGTATCGGGAGTTCAAGATTAACAATGTCAATACGATCCATATTCAATTCTAGCATGTCAGGAGTGCGCTTCGTCGAGCCACTAACAGGAATATAGTACAGGTCAGGTGTCGGAAGTACAAGATTAACAGTGTCAATATAATCCATGATCAGGAAATTCCAGGTTCTGGCAGGTTGTCACAAATTGGGTTATAAGCAATTTAAGTAGAGCTTGCATTCATAACAATTAAACATATAGGCTAAATAATGAAAACAGCTAAGACATAAGAGAACAAATCATAAGAAGTTAAGCTACCACAAGTATCATAGGAGCATGGGGTAAGCTGGCCGCATGCAAGAGTTGGACGCATGTAGCACACTGTGTAAAACCCATATTTCTAAAAATTATATTTTTTTATTAATTAATAATTTAATTGTAGTAATTAGTGGCTAAATAGAAGAAATAGATTTTTAATAATTTTTATTTTAGATGTTCGGGCACTTAGAGAATTTATGGGACCATCAGAAATTTTTTTGAAATTTATTTCATGTAGGAGACCCCTTGAGCAGTTGCTAGCCTAACGGTGTGCATTATTCTAATCTATAAATTTTCTTATGAGTATATATATATATATATATATATATATATATATATATATATATATATATATATTTAAGAAGAAAAAGAAAAAAAAAGAAAAAAAAGAAATTAATAAACTACTAATAATAATATAACTAATACTAATAACAACCAAAGCAACTTAAAGCAGGCAAACGTAGCAAACAAAAGCAAACAAAAGCAACCATAGCAAAACCATTCCCACAATTCCACTTAGCAGCCAACCCTTCCCTTTCCAAAGCTACAGCGCCCCCCTTCTAATTCCAAGTGAGCCAGCACCCATAGCGGATTCCACGGACCCGCGACCAACCAAACTCCCTTCTCTCTCCCTATTATATATATATATATATATATATATATATATATATATCTTTTATAAAACCCTAACCTAAAATCTTCAGACCCTCCTCTTCTCATCTAGACCTAGAGAGAGCCGTCACCGCAGCCAGAGAACCCCGCCAGGCCGTCCAAATCAATCCCGACGACCGCGACCCCGCGCACTGCAGATTCCCACACGAGGTACCTGTCACGCCCCGATCTCCCGCAGGCAAATCGGCCGTTCCCGCTAGGCGGGAATCACCCTCGCCAGCGCTCCCGCGGAACGATCGCTTAACCCATCCGGGCGTGATGCCGCACGAGCGTGAGCCACGCCCGTGCAAGGCCATGGTTTATTGGCTGGCGGCAAGAGTTCTAAGCCACAGAGTCACACAGATTGTCCGAGTGCAGCGGAGTCATGAACGCATAGGCGATCGATAACAGGTTCACTGAGTCGACAAACATAGCGGAAGCATTGAAACAAGTAAAGTAATCTCTTTATTGATATGAAACATGTATTACAGGCGGCGTATAGCCGAGATTACAAGTCGCTCAAGCCTCTCTCTCTGAAACAGTAAAGCGTGCCAAGTGGCTACAACTGTGGAATGAATGTACAGGCGATGGTCAGGCGATGTTCACAACTTATGTCTTGTATAAGCGCTTCAGTCCCGGACGCACCGTTGCAAAGCTTCAGAGGGAACTCCTGGCCTTAGCACGCACGAAGGAGGCGTCCGCACCGCACGAGGTTCTTCCGCACCCTGCATATCAAACTGGTGGATTATCAGTACATTGAATGCACTGGTGGGGAAGCTACTCGCCCGCTCGACAAATCCAAACACGTAATACAGGTTTCGTGCACAACTATTAAGTTGTCTTTCTAGTTGCCTTAGGATCAGTTTCATGCAAACATTGAATAGCTTAACGTGTCAGGCAGTGAGCCGTGCGATATTTGAGAAAACACGGCGAGACTTACCAACTTACCATTTCTCCTTCCCTGTCTAAGGCAAACATTGAGGCAACATGTTAATTCAAGCACGGGCAAGTATAAGCATTCAGGAGGCAAGCATATGCAAACAGGAGGGTCATTTTAACATGATCGTTCAGGTGTTCAGTCGATGTAATGCAGTGACTCGCACGCGGATAGCCGCTAAGCGAGGATAACTTATCTATATGAACAGGAGTTGCTGGCATAGCCATAAAGGACCAGTTATAGTCTTGAACAAGGAAGGAAAGCAACAAAAATGCAGTGGTGGTTGCAGACCATCCTGTCCAGATGCAGTAGACTATCGTGCAGTTCGTTATAGTCTTGAACGAGGATGGTAAGCAACAAAGGTGCAGTGGTGGTTGCAGACCATCCTATCCAGATGCAGTAGACTATCGTGCAGTTCCATCCGGATCGAAACGGTCCCAGTGTTCCGGTGACCGCCCGTGGAACTATACCTCATTTTTGAGTTGTCCGCGACATGTAGGTCAGGGTCTCGGTCTGGTACAGGAACAAGTTCAATGCAGTATATGTATATATTGAACAAGTCCGGTATGGAACAAGTTAGATGCAGTATATATACAGAACTTGTTGAGGCAGGATTCAGTGATTCAGTAGGGCTTGCCAGGCCAGTTGATTCAGTAGTTTGCTCCGCGAGCTGTGATTCAGTGATTTATTCAGTCAGGGTGCAAATTCCCTGGTTCGGGAATTGCCTTGGTGACCTAACGGTCCCGGATACTTGCAGGTTCGTTCAGGCACGGAACGACTACGTAGTAGTCTTCCGGGGTTTGTATGAAAACACGGTAACATTTAAGCAGACAAGCATGCATTTCTAAGGAACATAAACAGGCACGTTTGCTCGGACCCGAAGGTAGTCCGAGAGATGAAACCGTTAAGGGACTTAACATGCGAGGGTCTGAATATAAGCAGTATTTCCTTTTCCATGTTCTAGCAAGCAATACAAGTTAGGATTATTCCCTTAGCTAGGTGCGTTGGATTTATTAGCATGCAGGGGGTGATTCACCTAGCGACTAGCATAAATATTCCAGATTTTATGTGTACTGGCTAAGCAAAGACAAGTTTACCGTAGCCACCCACCTTAGCGATAATTCGCCTCGGTAGAGCGAAACGTTTGATCGAGCCTCTGAAAGTCCAAGCCGGATTCCTGTAGGGACAAGTCTGGATATCCTTTGCTTCTTGATCGAGGCAAAGCAGGTCGGGACAGCTGTACTATTGCCGATTGAGACGGCAGTCCGCTTGAGCGGAACGGGGTGTTACATCCTACCCAACTTAGAAAAAGTCTCGTCCTCGAGACTTACTAAGGACAAGCCGTAATCTAGGGTTGAGGCAATCCTAGACAAGTCGTTGCACTTGTTCATTTGGATCTTCACTTGCACAAGCTTCAAAATCAGCATACCGCTTAGACTGGATCGTGCGCACCTTCGACATGCATTTCTAGTGTGAACACGTCAACCAGCTTAGTGATAGCGAAGTCTCAGCACTCGAGTTTCACCTTTTCTTAAGTCTTGGATGGTGCACTAGTTCAAGGCGTCCCTCGAATAGATGCATTCAACCAAACTTAGGGTTAGTGAAAATCGGACAAGCTACTAGCGATACTCTCAAGGGTTCGCACAGGTTGGCACAAAGGCCACTCGCAGCATACAACCAGACACGCAAGCATATCATTCAAAACGTATTTTGACAGTATTTAGACTTTTTGTTGGAATATCCCATCGAGGCATTGAGAGAGAGCGTGCACATAACCCACGAACGAGCTTTCGAAACAGAGATATCGAATTGAGGACAAAGGCGTAGAAGCCAGGCTCTGATACCAACCTGTCACGCCCCGATCTTCCGCAGGCAAATCGGACGTTCCCGCTAGGCGGGAATCACCCTCGTCAGCGCTCCCGCGGAACGATCGCTTAACCCATCCGGGCGTGATGCCGCACAAGCATGAGCCACGCCCGTGCAAGGCCATGGTTCATTGGCTGGCGGCAAGAGTTCTAAGCCACAGAGTCGCACAGATTGTCCGAGTGCAGCGGAGTCATGAACGCATAGGCGATCGGTAACAGGTTCACTGAGTTGACAATCATAGCGGAAGCATTGAAACAAGTAAAGTAATCTCTTTATTGATATGAAACATGTATTACAGGGGCGTATAGCCGAGATTACAAGTCGCTCAAGCCTCACTCTCTGAAACAGTAAAGCGTGCCAAGTGGCTACAACTGTGAAATGAATATACAGGCGATGGTCAGGCGATGTTCACAACTTATGTCTTGTATAAGCGCTTCAGTCCCGGACGCACCATTACAAGGCTTCAGAGGGAACTCCTGGCCTTAGCACGCACGAAGGAGGCGTCCGCACCGCACGAGGTTCTCCCGCACCCTGCATATCAAACTGGTGGATTATCAGTACATTGAATGCACTGGTGGGGAAGCTACTCGCCCGCTCGACAAATCCAAACACGTAATACAGGTTTCGTGCACAACTATTAAGTTGTCTTTCTAGTTGCCTTAGGATCAGTTTCTTGCAAACATTGAATAGCTTAACGTGTCAGGCAGTGCGCCGTGCGATGTTTGAGGAAACACGGCGAGACTTACCAACTTACCATTTCTCCTTCTCTGTCTAAGGCAAACATTGAGGCCACATGTTAATTCAAGCACGGGCAAGTATAAGCATTCAGGAGGCAAGCATATGCAAACAGGAGGGTCATTTTAACATGATCGTTCAGGTGTTCAGTCGATGCAATGCAGTGACTCGCACGCGGATAGCCGCTAAGCGAGGATGACTTATCTATATGAACAGGAGTCGCTGGCATAGCCATAAAGGACCAGTTATAGTCTTGAACAAGGAAGAAAAGCAACAAAGATGCAGTGGTGGTTGCAGACCATCCTGTCCAGATGCAGTAGACTATCGTGCAGTTCGTTATAGTCTTGAACGAGGATGGTAAGCAACAAAGGTGCAGTGGTGGTTGCAGACCATCCTATCCAGATGCAGTAGACTATCGTGCAGTTCCATCCGGATCGGAACGGTCCCAGTGCCCCGGTGACTGCCCGTGGAACTATACCTCATTTTCGAGTTGTCCGCGACATACAGGTCAGGGTCTCGGTCTGGTACAGGAACAAGTTCGATGCAGTATATGTATATATTGAACAAGTCCGGTATGGAACAAGTTCGATGCAGTATATATACAGAACTTGTTGAGACAGGATTCAGTGATTCAGTAGGGCTTGCCAGGCCAGTTGATTCAGTAGTTTGCTCCGCGAGCTGTGATTCAGTGATTTATTCAGTCAGGGTACAAATTCCCTGGTTCGGGAATTGCCTTGGTGACCTAACGGTCCCGGATACTTGCAGGTTCGTTCAGGCACGGAACGACTACGTAGTAGTCTTTCGGGGTTTGCATGAAAACACGATAACATTTAAGCAGACAAGCATGCGTTTCTAAGGAACATAAACAGGCATGTTTGCTCGGACCCGAAGGTAGTCCGAGAGATGAAACCGTTAAGGGACTTAGCATGCGAGGGTCTGAATATAAGCAGTATTTTCTTTTCCATGTTCTAGCAAGCAATACAAGTTGGGATTATTTCCTTAGCTAGGTGCGTTGGATTTATTAGCATGCAGGGGGTGATTCACCTAGCGACTAGCATAAATATTCCAGATTTTATGTGTGCTGGCTAAGCAAAGACAAGTTCACCGTAGCCACCCACCTTAGCGATGATTCGCCTCGGTAGAGCGATACGTCTGAGCGAGCCTCTGAAAGTCCAAGACGGATTCCTGTAGGGACAAGTCTGGATATCCTTTGCTTCTTGATCGAGGCAAAGCAGGTCGGGACAGCTGTACTATTGCCGATTGAGACGGCAGTCCGCTTGAGCGGAACGGGGTGTTACAGTACCTGCGTTCCGGAGTTATTTTCCGTCGACTCGCTCAACCAAACGCCGTTCCGTCTTTACCGGTATACTCACCCCTTAACCCTCTTCCATATCTGTATGATAGCAGACCTCGAATAACGTGTACCCATAGACAAAAATAGCGCCCAAGTTGGCGTAAGCAGACCAAATTCTGGGATCGCAGAAAACTGCGGTAACTACCCATGTTGCCGAGTTCGTATCTCCCACCACAGAGATCCGAATTCGGTGATTCTTTTTGGTATGCATAGACCACTTGACCTAGTTTATTTTTTATTAAATAACCCTAGATTATTAACTGCTGTGGACAGAATTAAATTTGTCACAAAACTCCGCGAACCCACTTTTTCTAGATTTCTAAAAGTTGTGAAACGGAGATCGTCCCGCCAAACGGGATCGCCCCGCCATGTACCAAATATACCAAATGGTGCACGCAGAGTAACCAGACACGTAAAAATTCTTAAAAACTGATTCGAAAGCGTGTGTGCGCCGAAATCAGGCCGTATCCGCCGACACATTCCGTGTCACAACTTTTGGTGGAAGTCGCGCGCATTTTCTGCACGCACGTCAGATTACGACAAAAATTGCGCCACTGGACTCGTGGTAACGCGCTGGTCCTGTGACCCAAGTTTCACGTAATTCTGAGACGGTTGACCAAGTCGCCAATTGGCGGGCCCTACGGTTGACTTTTTGGACAAAATTGTGTTCGGCCCATCGGAATCCACATTTGGACATACCGTTGAGTTTGTATTGATATTTAGAGTTGTTTGACCTATAGTTTGTCCCATTTAAAGAATGTTACCCTTGGCACACTTTTCGGTACAAAGTGGGCCACACGTGGACCCCACTTTTATCCGAAATTACCGTTTTGCCCCTGTGTCCAAATTGGACGAAAGAGAAGTGCTCTTCAGCTATTTTGCTTATTCTGGAAACGTTGGTGACATTTATTTCAGTATCCGGAGACGTTCATTCTGAGGCCGTAGCTTCTGACTCTTGGTGTTGACATCGGGACACTATATTTTACAGCTTTTTTGTCAGGCAAGATACCTTGCCAAATTGTTACAGTACTTTTGCATGCTATTTATATTTTTTTATATTTATTGTATTATGTATATTTCTTGCATGTGTAGTTTTTTTCAGTCATTACTATGTATTAGATATGTTGACACACACATGACACTTAGTATCATGAGAGGACAATCATTAGGCGTATAGGCTTTTAACCACTCTGGTAAACCATAGTATATAGTTTGCACTACGGGCGTGTGTCACGCTGGTCGCTACCCCAGAGGTATGTCGATTTCTGTAGAGTCGCGCCGGTCGCTACCCCAGAGGTATGTCGATTTCTGATGTCCTTTGACGGGTGTGTGAGTTGTGAGGCTTAGATCGAGTAGACTACCCTTGCCCATACGTCGAAAATTTGTCCTCATTTGTATTCATATAGATTGTCTGGTACAGCGTACTTATCTATTTTTAAACAATATGCATGTTTATTGTATTCAAATTGGATTGCTTCTATGTATCTTATTATGTCCCTCTGAGGACCTGGTCCCTTGCCAGGTATAGACGATCAGGAGTATCCGCAAGAGTACGGGCCTGGACCTGACGCATTATTTTTTGTCGAGGAGGTCTTACCTTCTGAGCATCGTTGATTAGCTAGCGATGGATTCTTTTAGCTGATGCACTTCTGTCTTCACATTATTTTATATTGGAGATTTTATACTTCTCTCTCATTTTAGTTTTGGATATAGTCTTTGGTAGTGGATTTGTCTCCATCCGACTATTATTTTGGATATTTCAGACTCCTTATTCTAGTTTAGTATTTCTTTTCTATGACTTGTTGCGTAGATGAGATTAGCATATCTGTGACTTGTGACATTATATATACCACATGTGAGTTTATATTTATTTTATAGCGTACGTATGGGTTATGGTTTCCATATATTGGAGTTGTCATATCCATGCGGCTGGCATGCTTACGTGTCCTAGTCCTACGTATTTTCGGTACTGGGGCGTGACACACTGGTCGCATGGAAGATGCGAATTCCACTCCTCGGAACAAGTTGAGTGACAAACAATAAATATAAATTCAGAAAATGACTGATGTGAATAGCCGTGTCAGAGAAGTGACCGATGTGACTGGCCGAGAAAGGGAGTCAGAAGGAAAAGTGCCATAACCCTATTTTTCTGAATTATTTATATACCTATATTCTTCTATATTTGGAGGATTCCCAATATTTGTGTATTCTTGAAAGTTTATTTTATTTATTGGACTTGATTTGATTATTTGTTGATGGCATGACTTTTATTTATTGTTGTTGTTCTTATTTCTTATTGTTTGTATTACTTGAGCTTATTAATTTTATTGGAGATAATTTTGGCATTGGAGTTATCATTTTACTATTGTTATTGTTATTGTTATTGTTATTGTTATTATCACAATCCTATTTTCTAAACCAACTATAAACTCCCTCACCCAAAATAGGTATTTTGTGTATATTTTATATTATTATATTTATTATAGATGTTGAATTTATTTAGAGTATTCTCTTAGTTAATTAGAAAATAAATTTTTAGTATATTTACTTATATAAATATTTATTTAGAATTATTTTTAGGCTATTTTAGATTATTGGAATTTTTCCATAATTTTTAGTTAATTAAAAACTAGTAACACTAATTTTTTAGGACTTTAAAGAATTTATTTTATATTCAAACTTAATTAAAAATATCCCAAACTTTTATTTTAGGTTCTAAATAATAAAATATATTTTCAAGAATTTTTTGGAAATTTTTTGATTATTTTTAGCATTTATTTTGAGTTAATTATAAAAAAAACTGAATTAAAAACTAATTTCTGAAAAAAAACCCAAAAAGTAATTATTTCTGCCCAGTCAGCAAACTATGGCCCACCTGTCAGCCTCCTGCAGTGAACAGGGCCGGGCCTGCCTGTCAGTGGCCACTAGGTGGGTGCGGGTGAAGCCGAGCCGACCTCGAGCCGAGCCGAGTCAGAGTTCGACTCGGACTCAGCTGAGCTGAGCCGAGCCGTGTCAGATTCGGACCGTCCGATTTGGGCTGGACAGCGCGGATGGTGCCACCTGTCAAGCTCCGAGCCGCGGCTGCTTTCTCTCTCCTCTATATATATAATAGTTTAGTTATTTATTTTAGGGTTTTCTTTGAGCCGATTTTGGAGAATTGCCATCTAGGGTTCCTTCATCTTCCAGAAGTCATTGCGCATAGCTCTGGACTCCAAATGAGGTCTAATTTTTTGTGTTAGAACGATATTGAGGTTAGCTTTCTGATTATATAAATTTTTTTATGAAATTATGAGTATTAAATTCTAAAAAAATCGTAGAGAACAACATGTCTGAAAATAGATGTGTTTCGATATTTTCGCGATTTCGGGAGAACCAGGAATCAGAATCATGAACCGTTTGAAGTTTCGAAAAGATAATGTCTAGATAATTTACATATGTTTTTCCCAGAATTTAATTCGAAGTATTTATATACTGTTAATTCTGTAGAACTTCTAGGTTAGAATTTAACCATCGGTGCACAATACAAAATTTGTATGTGCCATAATTCCCAAACGAATTTGAATTCGGATGAGCTGTAAATTCCAGCATATTTTTGACACTGAAATCTACAGGAAATCATGCATAAAAGTTGAGTTTGTGTCGGTTGACTTTTCGGTAAACAGATCGCCTCGATTTGCGTGCCATGAGTCTCGAGTTGATAAAATTCATTTTTTTGGAAAAAATTTAGAAATTAACATAAAAATCAGAATAATAAGATTAAAATAGGATTTTAGAGTAATTATTCCAGAATTAAATAAATTAAAATAAATTATCTTTTGACGTGATAAATTTGTAATACATAGGCTATTTGGACTGTGACTTGGACTCTGATTCATACCAGCAGCAGGACCCCAGGCGAGTACATTCTCTGACAGTGTTCCAGTAGGACGTAATATTTAGCCACCACGATTAGTTTACATCAGACCTTGAGTCGGAGAACCCAACGCGCGTTCGTACATTTACATGTACGCAAATATTATTCAGTTTGGTATATATATTTATGTACGTAATTACTATATGTATTCCAATAATTATGTAAATAAATTGATGGTTATATTATTATATAGTTATATGAAAATATATGTAAGTAAATGCTAATTGATAATTATGACTAAATATTCAGACTGTACGACCCTAGGACACCGTGGACTATCCCATACTTACCTTGACCATGTTGACCCTAAGAACTTATAAATTTGTCCGCCTTGCGTACATTAACGTACTGGCATAGACACCTGTCAGTTGACTGACTGATTTCGTACAGTACTTGAAGACGCGACACTCGCATAATTCAACGCGTAATTGACCGTGTTAGATGACTAGTGTTACCCCTAGTATACCCCCTGAGTCCAGTGTAAATGTGGTTGTGTATGTGCTAGTGTAAAGACTAATGATTCTATTGTATTATATTTATGTGTACATAGGATATTGGATTTGTTTTGCGCGATTTCTGGAGCAGATTATTGGTACATTGCAGCTTCCTTGCCAGGCAAGTATACCTTGCCATTGTACTGTTATTTCACTACTAGAAAAAGCGCTATTAGCGACGTATTTTAGCGACGTCAAAAGAAACGTCGCTAATAATATATAATTAGCGACTCCTTATAAAAACGTCGCTAGGCGTCGCTAAATGGCGACATTTAGCAACGTTTAGCGACTTTTATTAAGATTTTAAAAGTTAAGTCGCTATAAGTTAAATAAAGGTCGCTAAACGTCGCTAATATGTCTAATTTAGCGACGTTTAGCGACGTATATAGCGACCTTTTTATTAAAAATATTTAGCAACGTGTTTAGCGACGTCAATGATGTCGCTAAAATTTAAGTTAGCGACGTTTTACTTGGACGTCGCTAAACGTCGCTAAAATTTGGTTAATTAGGGCTCGGTTTCATTTTTCCCCATCTGCTGAAAATTCGAAAAGAGAAAAACTCCCCCCCTCCCCCGCGCTCCGTCGACCGGCTCTCCACCCTATTCTGGTAAACCCTACTCTCTCTCTCTCTCTCTCTCTCTCTCTCTCTCACAGGACACATGTGACATTGACACAAACACTACACACACAGACACTGACACAGACACAGACACGGCACACACACACACTGACACAGACACTGATGAGGACCTAGGGTTAGGGTTAGGGTTAGGTTTGTTGACATGGGATTAGGGTTAGGGTTAGGGCCGACTGGCCCAAGTCTACGAGAGAGGTAACAGCAGCAGTGAGCACTGCTTACTAGCTTTGATTATCAAATAAAATAAATTGATTATCAATTCGGTTCTGTTTCGGTTATAGATAATTTATTTCAGCTTTGGGTTTTTAAAATTTTTACTTATTCGATTTTTATTATTTCGGTGTTGAAACCGAATAACCCGAACGCCCACCCCTAGCTAGACCTGACAATTGGACCGGGATGACCAGCCCGGCACGAATCCGGCCCGCAAAACCCTGTCCGAATTATCGTGGGCTCGGCCCGGCCCGACCCAATATATAGGGACGTGTCGGACCTCATATCTCGGCCCATAAGAGAGGTCCGGCCCCGAAGCCCAGGCTCGTTCTGACCCAAGGCACAGCTCGGCCCGGCCCGACACGCTGCTGCTTGCTAGCCTGATCGACAACCTGGTTTATACTATTTGATGTATTATACACATCCATGTATTACATAGTCCTACGCCAATCTATGGGATTTGGTATGCATACAATCTGCCAAGTTCTTGTATATAGATTGAAACAAATGGATTGTGAATCTCCAAGACAAATATGAAGCAAGAACTTGCAGTGTGTTATTTTTTTGTGCTATGTTTACATATCCCAAAGTAGAGAAGTTCATCCGAGAGAGCATACCATCTGTGTTGTTTCTCCCGGAAACAAATGTGCTCCCAACCATCTCCTATGCACATTCAACCCTACACTTCATAATTTAAAAATAAAATGTTAGTTGTTCTTCAATCTCTACTTTGAAGTCCTTGTAGGGTTCACGGAATCCCAAGTCCGATCCGGTCCGGCTCGGTCCAGTCTGAAACTCACTGTGCCGTGGGTCACGTGTCGAACTGGACTTAGATTTTTACCCTTAGGTCCGGTCTGACCCGTTATAGTGCATGGGCCTGAGAGGCCCGGCCCACTCGACAGCTCTACTCCTAGCTATGGCATATTTTCATAGAGCAATAGCCCGTGTACTTGGGAAACTTTTGATGCAAAAATTGTTCAAGCACCAGGTGCCTTAGTGCAATGCCATGACTGCTTTTCCCATAACGGACACTGACCTAGGAGTGTGGTTGGGGGCAGCTGCAGTTCTATAGTATGACACACTATTTGTAGTGTTGACTGCACACTTATAGTGCAGTTCATAGTACTATGGGGTTGGGGGCAGCTGCAGTTTTGATAAATGAAAATATGTATTATATCAGTTATGATTTTTATAGTACGGTTAATTTTGCATGTAATGATTTATATGATAGCTTATGTCAATTTTGCAGAAGTTTCTAGAAATGGATATGAATTACTATCTGCGTCATCGTTCGTGGATGTACAACCGTCATCCTGATGACATGTGCGGTGTGCGGGATGAATTCATTGAGGGTGTACAGCAGTTCCTGCAGTTCGCAAAGGCGTTCCCTCAATACATGGACGGTACCAAAATTAAGTGTCCGTGTGTGAGATGTCGCAACAGGAAATATCATCCTGAAGTGGAAGTTACATATCATTTATACTCGAAGGGCTTTACGCCGAATTACTATCAGTGGACCGCGCACGAAGAACTTGTATCTCTAGCATCGGAGTCGGAGCCCTATGTGGAGCCGTATATGGATGTCCAAGACCACGATGCTTACGACGACGGGTTGGTGAACATGGTTTATGATGCTGCGGGGCCTAGTTTCAATCCTGACAATTATGATGCGGCGGGACCTAGTTTCAATCCCGACAATTATGATGCAGCTGAGGAGGCACCGAATGCCGATGCTGCAAAGTTTATGGAGTTGCTTGAGAATGCAAGGACTCCACTATATCCTGGTTGTGAGGATCATTCACCGTTGGAGGTGGTTACAAGATTATTGAGCATCAAGTCCGATTTTAACATGTCGCAAGAATGCTATAATCGAGTGCTCGATTTGATTATAGAGATCTTGCCCGAGGGTGCAAAGTTGCCTAAAGACTTCTATCGATCTAAGAGGATGGTGAGATCGCTTTGGATGGGATACGAGAAAATCGATGCATGTCGCAACGGGTGCATGTTGTACTACAAAGACGACAAGGATGAAGATGCGTGCAGATTCTGTGGTGCTGATCGCTACAAGGCCACTGTTAGAGGAAAGTCTGTCGGTGCAAGGAAGCCTACCGATTCGATGCACTACTTGCCTTTGACGCCGCGGTTGCAGCGGTTGTTCATGGTTAAGGAGACTACAGAAAACATGAGTTGGCACAGGCGAAAACAGATCGAAGGAGTATTGGATCATCCATCCGATGGAGAAGCATGGAAGCACTTTGATCGAGAGTATCCATATTTTGCCGAGGAAGCGCGTAATGTCAGATTGGGGCTCTGCTCTGACGGTTTTACCCCATTCGGACTTTCGGGCTCCCAGTATTCGTGTTGGCCTGTGATCGTCACTCCGTACAATCTACCGCCTTGGATGTGCATGAAGACTCCGTATATGTTCCTAACCGTTATTATCCCGGGTCCGAACAATCCGAAGAGGAACATCGATGTGTATTTACAGCCTTTGATAGATGAGTTGAATCAGCTGTGGGAAGTCGGTGCCAACACGTACGATGTTTCTAGAAAGCAGAATTTTCAGATGAGGGCAGCACTTATGTGGACCATCAACGACTTTTCGGCCTATGGAATGTTATCGGGATGGAGCACCCATGGTCGTCTCTCATGTCCGTATTGCATGGACCGTTCTCAGGCTTTCCGTTTGAAACACGGAGGCAAACCGTGCTTCTTCGATTGTCATCGACAATTTTTGCCGAACGATCATCCGTACCGGAGGAATCGGAATGCTTTTCGTGCGGGAGTTGTGGAGAAGGCCAATCCACCGCCAAGGTCGCCCGGATGCACGATATGGGAAGAGGTAAAAGATTTACCAAGTGCTATCCAAGAGCCTGCTAAGGGGTACAAGTGTGACGGATTTGGTCGCACCCATAACTGGACGAAGAGGAGTATATTCTGGGATCTGCCATATTGGAGCACCAATCTGATCAGACATAACCTTGATGTCATGCATATCGAGAAGAATGTGTTTGATAACATAATTAATACTATAATGGATGTAAAGGGGAAGACGAAAGATAATCCGAAGGCGAGGTTGGACTTAGAAGACATATGTAGACGTCCTGCATTGCATTTGATAGAGGAGGGGAATGGAAAGTTAAAGCAACCTAAGTCAGTTTTCTCACTGGATAAAGAGGATAAAGGTAGACTTTGTAGGTGGATTCAGGGTCTAAAGTTTCCAGACGGGTACGTGTCGAACTTGAAAAGATGCGTCGACCTCAAGGAGAACAAACTAGTAGGTATGAAGAGCCACGATTGTCACGTATTCATGGAGAGGTTAATTCCGATTGCATTTCGGGAATTCTTACCGCAGGTCGTTTGGGACCCATTGACAGAGCTGAGCATATTCTTCAGAGATCTTTGTTGTACTAAGTTGCTCGTCGATCGTCTAGAAAAGCAAGAGAGGGACATTGCAGTAACACTATGTAAGCTCGAGAAGGTGTTTCCTCCTGGATTCTTCGACTCTATGGAGCATTTGCCAATTCATCTTTCCTATGAGGCACGTGTTGGCGGTCCTGTCGGTTATCGGTGGATGTACCCCTTCGAGCGCCATCTGAATCACCTAAAGAGAAAGGTGAAAAATAAGGCACGGGTTGAAGGCTCTATTTGTGAAGCTTATGTTCTCGAGGAGATTACAAACTTTTGCTCGACGTATTTCAATCCGCATATTGCTACTAATAGGACGAAAGCTCCCAGAAACGACGACGCATATCAGGAATCTAATGATGCAATACTCAAAGTATTCAATGCATCCGGAAAGCCCTCGGGAAAAATGAAGAAGAGATATTTGAATGACGATGAGCTAAGGGCTGCTCAATTGTATATATTACTCAATTGCGACGAGGATGAAGTGGAGAAGCTAGAGGGGTAAGTAATTAACGTCCACGTTTACATCATCTCAATGTAATAGTATAAGATACTATTATGCTACTAATCAGCAGTTGCTTCATTATTTTTCAGCACATATAATGATGAGTTGAGGTCGGTTAGGCCCTACATAACAGACGAAGAAGTAGAACAAGATATGAGATGCCATTTTCCTTCTTGGTTGAGCGCATATGTAAGATGCTTGGTAATTACTTTTTATTTCTGCACTTGCAAAACAAATAACTTACTATCGCTACTTTGGTATTTAGGTCGATCGTCTAATATCACCTGAGACTGAATCTATTAGGACTCTAGCCAAGGGACCAATTACTGCCGTAAAAATATGGCCAAGTTTCTGTGTGAATGGGTTCAGGTTTAAGTCAACAAATGCTCCTATTAGAGACAGCTTTCTGGATCTTGATTCCACGAAAAACAGTGGTTTGTGTATCAAATCTTCAAACTACAAAGACGTCAATCCGGGCAATGATTTTTTTGGCATCTTACGAGAGATTGTGGAGTTGACATATAATTATGGCCCAGAACCTGCTAATATCGTGCTATTCAGGTGTGAATGGTTCGATCCGATTCAAGATCAAGGTTGGAAAATTGACAAGCATGGCCTTGTGGATATAAACTACAAGCGTAGATATCAAGGCTACGAACCATTTGTCCTATCAAGTCAGGCTCAGCTCGTGTACTTCGCAACTTATCCTAGACGGGGGACAGCGAGGTCGGATTGGTGGGCAGTATGCAAGACTAAAGCTAGAAATACCTTTGACATTGACGAAATAGCTTATCAGGAGGACGATCTACCTCTTGTAACAAATATTGTAGATGTGGACTCAACGGAAGTTACTCATTACACGAGTAATAATGTAGAAGATATAGAATTATCCGGAGAGGACGACGAAGTAGATGAAAGTGAAGACGAGGAAGAGGAAGAGCAGGACGAGGAAGGCGAACAAGATGAATTTTCTGAAGATGATTGAAAATATAAAATATTCCATGTAGAATGTAACTATATTTGGACTATAAATATTGCATGTAGAAGTAGATGTTGACATTAACGAATATATGTATTATATTTTGACTGTATAATACTTTGAGATATGTATCACATTCCGACTGTAGAATGTAGTATATATTTGTGTTTCTCTATATTCATCATATGTTGTTATCAGATATGACAGGACGACGCGGAGGATTCGGCAGGTCCCGAGGTAGACAGAGTGCCACTCCGGTACTGCCTACTGTTGGTTCCGGATCATCGTCGCCCAGTACTCCAGTATATCGAGCAGCCACATCTCCGACTGCGACGACGTTGCGTGGCATCACTCCTGGGACGAGTAGTTCCAGGCGTGATAGTACTCCCTCGTCCAGCGTTCCTCCTGCTGACGGAAGCATGGAGACAGATGAGCATGTAGAGGAGGTCGTGCCGACGTTGTCCCAGCATCAGCAAGATCCTCCATGCGCACCACCGGAGGAGACGAGGACAGAGATTTGGGCCGACGGTACAAAGTAAGTCAATTAGATGGTTTAATATATATTTGTGTTTCTCTTTATTCATCGTATATTGACTTTTTCAGTAATCTAAATTATTATTTCTGTATAGATATCGTCCATCGTCGGTTCAGAGACGCCTGGGCCAATTTCTGAGAAACAACTACGGTGGCCTTTGGATCAACTATTCGGAGGCTCCGGAGGAGAGGAAGGCGTTCTGGTTTGCGCACTTCCAGGTAAAAGTATATTAAATAAATCCTCTAATTTATGCATATTCGTGATGCTAACTTAATGAATTATTTATTGTAGCAAACGTATTTTTATCCTCCGCACCGGGCCTAGTTGATCGAGCGGCTCTTTCCTACCGTTGCCGCCAAGCTTATCCGAGATGCTCTGGATGACCAGAAGGCTCGTGATCGTGCTGGAAAACCGATCCAAGGTTGGATCACGCCTGAGCAGTGGACTGCGATGAGGGCTAGATTCGACGATCCGAGCTACAAGGAAAGGTCTAAGAAGGCCAAGGCGGCTAGGCAGAATGCTGCCAAGTGGTGTGGTGGCTCGATTCCGATGACGGAACATTTCCGTCGTTTGGTATGTTTTTTCTTTTAAAATATATTATTTTAATATAAGTACCATAAAATGGTACTTGGAATAAATATTTAAGTTTAGTAATAAAAAATATATTTTTAACAGGTACAGAGGGGTGAGGATGCGAACATGGTGACCGTCTTCTTGGCCACCCATCGCAAGGACGGAAATCTCATTGATGAGAGGGCCTCACAGACCTATGTAAGTATTACTTTACTTTGTGTTTATTTTAATATAACTTAGGCAATTATTGAGTTTCCAAATCTTTTCTAGGCCGAGTATCTTAGGCTTCGTGAGCGGGCGACTGCTAGTGCACCTACACCTGGAGAGGCTGGTGCTTCGTCGCAGCCCGGTCCATCTCCGTCGGCGGACGACCTGTGGGTGACCGCAGCTGGTGGTCTCCAGAGGGGTACGTACTACGGTACGGGCTCCTATGGCGCCCTGGTTGCGACGCAGTCATCTAGGGCCTCCCCGACAGCTGTGCATTCCACACACCCCTCGCAGTCGCAGCCCTCGCAGTCGTCGGCCAGAGTCCAGGAGGCCGTCCAGGAGGCCGTTGACCGTCAGATTGCGTCTCTCCGTGACGACTTGCTGCGAAGTATGGAGGACCAGTCCCGGTCCCAGCCGCAGGCGGACGATCCGATGCTTATCGCACGATTGGATATGCTCGACCGCAGCATGACGGAGCTACGAGAATTGACAAATGATATTAGAGCCTCCAATGATCGCAACATCATGGAGCTGCAGGCGTCACAGCTATCGATGGGCGAGAAGCTGACGAGGATGCATGCGTCACAGCTATCGATGGGCGAGAACCTGACGAGGATGCAGGATTCAATGGGTGATAGCAGTACGAGGTTGTTATCTACCCTGGATTCTTACAACCAGCGACTCGCAGATTTGGAGCGGGCACGGCCGCCACCGACGTCACTGCCTTCTCCATCGACATCGGTGTCGATTCCACGGGACGAGTATGAGGAGTTGTTATCCTTGAAGCGCGCCGCTGGTCAGCCTCCTGCAGATCCGTAGTAGTCTAGTTATTATTATTATTATTTATGAATTATTGGTACTTCAACAATAGACATGATGTATGATGCTTCTTGTGGTCATTAATTTTTTAGTTAATTTAATTGGATTATATAGTTATCCACATTTAATTGGATTGATACTTCTTGTGGTCTTTAATTTAATTGGATAATATAGTTAAATCATGTTGGTGTGTATGATGAAGATGATGTAAAACTGCAGGGAATCACAATGTTTGATTCTGGGATTTTTTTTTAATTTTTTTTAAAAATTAGCGACGTTATTAGCGACGTTTAGCGACGTTTAGCGACGTTAAAGTACGTCGCTAATTACGTCGCTAATTAGCGACGCCGTAAAACGTCGCTAATAACGTCGCTAACAACGTCGCTAATGACGTCGCTAAACGTCGCCAATTGCTGACATGGCAGTATAGCCAGGTCATTAAAGACGTCGGTGTAACGTCGCGATAGATGTCGCTAATCAGCGACGTTTAGCGACTTTTCTAAACGTCGCTTTTTAGTGACTTGGCGTCGCAAAACGTCGCTAAATTTAGCGACACATTAAAGTCGCTAAAAAACGTCGGCATAGCGACGTTTAGCGACGTTTTTTGTATTAGCGACTTGGTATTTTCTGACTTCTTTAAAACGTCGCTAATTACGTCGCTAAACCTAATTAGCGACGATTTTTGGTTATTTAGCGACGTTTTTAGACGTCGCTAATTTGACTTTTTCTGGTAGTGTTTATATTCCATATGTTGCATGCATCTTTATTTTCTGTCTTTAGTTCATATATTTTAACTGTTATATAAAATGCGTGTGACGGTGTCGTCGCGATATATTTTTATCTATGTATTGCATTGACCTTGTTTATGAGACTACCCCATTATCATGCAGTATCATTAGGTTCTTTTGACTGTGACACATTTTTACACGAGTTTTGAGTCTCATATAGATCACGGACGTACGTATTGACTGATCATTAGTACGTGTGGGCCGTGCGTTAGGAATAACTGCTGTTAGAAACTTTGCATGCTAGTAGACTTGGCAGTTATTAGAGGTTTATCGTGTCATGGACATGACATGCTTAGAGCATGGGGTGGGGAGAACAACAAGTACCGCATTTGAGCTCCTTTGCACTTTTTCTGTGCGCCCGGATTCTCCGCTGGAGATACGGGTGGTGATGACCCTATATATATTATATACATTGGCGGGCCTCCGCCGTTCAAAAGACGACGTGCCTTTGGGCCCCTGGATCTTCAAAAGAGAACCATGCCAAATCCTAGTTTTCAGCCAGATAGCTCACTTGTGGAAAAAGTTGTTCTTAACTGCATTCACTTAGATGGTTAGGCGATCCCATTGGATATTTATTTTAGTACTTTATTTGCATGTGTTTAAGTATCTTGTTATGTCCCTCTGAGGACCTTGTCCCCTGCCAGGTGTATTTGTGCTTGAGTATTCGCAGGAGCGCAGATTCGGATGGTTACCTATGTTTCGAGGATGTCTTCTCTTCGAGTCGTGATTGCTAGCTGGTATACTTATATTGTGTTTGATTGTGTTGTACTTATATTGTATTTGCTCTTATATTCGAGTTGGTAGTGGATTTGTTTCCATCCAACTATCATCCTTAGATACTTCTTATTGAGAGTTAGTTTCATAGATGTTGGTCATTTAATTATATTTGATTTTCGTGGATGAGATTTAGATTATACCCTGTGACTTGTGACGTATGTTTTATACCACTTGTGGATTTGATATTCATATTACAGCGTACGTATGGGTTTGGTTTCCATATATTGGAGTTTTCATATCCATGCAGCTGGCATGCTTATGTGTCCTAGTCCTACGTATTTTTGGGACTGGGGCGTGACACCAACCCCTAACTCTAACCCTAACCCATTCCCTAACCCATTCCCCCCTACCTACCCCTCTCCCCTCACAGCAACCGCACACCCCCCCCTTCTCTCACTCACCCGCTCACCTCCCTCCCCCTCTTAGCCTCACTCTCTACCTCCCGCTGGAGAACACCCCCGGTTCCCCTCTCTCTCTCTCTCTCTCAGTCTCTCTATCGGCCTCCCTCTCTCTCACGATCTCTAGCTCCCTCTCTCTCTCTCGCTGCTCTCTTCCTTCCTCCCTCTAGCTCCCTCTCTCTCTCGGTCTCTCCCTCTCCCCCTCTTGGCACCGAGCACCACCACCACTTCCAAGTCCATCACCGCTACCACCAGATCCTGCCCCACCCCAACCCAGATCCGGCACCACCACCACTTTTGAGCACCACCATCATTGTCGTCATCTCTATCTCCTTCGCCCTCATCGATTCTCGTATCATCATTCTTGGGACACGTGCACCTCGGTGTACGTATCAGCCTTATTTTTTGTGCCACCTCGGTCCACGTGTTACCTCAGGCAGCGGGATGCCTCGAGCCCCTTGCTGCCTCGAGCACCGTGTCATCTCGGTTTGTGCATCATCTCGATCTTCGTGTCCCTCAGACTTTGTGCCATTTCTCGTGATCCACGTCGCGTTGAATTGTGCGCAGGCACCGACTTGCGTGTCGCATTAATTTGCGTACTTTATATTTTCTTTGGAGTTTGTGCGTGGCTCGATTTATGCTAATGGTCTATTCCCCCTTCGTCTCGGTATTTGTGTAAAAACCGCCTAATTTTTTTTACAATTAAATTTAAAATTTTATTAATATTTGTTAAGGGAGATTTTTTTTGTACTTTTTAGCTGATTATAATAAATATATATTCATAGATTAATATTTATGTATAATTAATTAATTAATAATATTATACAGAAAATATATTTTGTGTGTACAACTAATATTAAAGTATTGTAGAATTTTTCTGGATTTTATTGAGGTACAAAACTATTTTTAGATAGCTATATATATATATATATATATATATATATATATATATATATATATATATATATATATATATATATCAAACCCTAAAACCAAACCCTAAACCGAATTAAACCCGTACCCTAAACCCTATAACTCGACCCGAGACCCACCAACCCAGACCCGAAGCCCATCCCTACAACTACAGTACCTTCCCCTCCCCCGACTCCTTCGATTCATCTCCCTGAGAAACTGCCCCGACCCCCTCTCTTCTTATTCCAGAAACCCCCTCTATTCACCCATATATAACCCAACAGAGCAGACCATCACCACCACCCTTCTCCTCTGCCTCCAGCCGACTACCGTCGACCATCGCCGCCGCCGTCAACCGCCGTCGCAAGCCGTCACGAGCAGCCGCCCAAAACCCGAGCATCAGAGCTTCGTGAGGTACTCTTCTTCTCGCCCCTGTTTCTTCCTACAAAAAAATCCAAACAGCGACCCGTCGAATCCTATGTAAAGACCACATGACCACCTTGAACCCTGTGTAATTAGTTTAGCTTATCGTATCCTGTGTCAATCGCAAATCGCGACACAAAACAGGAAAAAAATGACCGAGGTTTGGGAACAGAAACTGTTCCAAGTATGCGTATTTTTTGTTATCTCCATAACGGCACGCGATACTAAAATTCTACTTAAACAGTAATTTAGACAACATAACATAGTTTTAATCCCTTTAAACAATTTCTTTTAATTTGATGTATTCTGTGATTTATTTACTGTTGAAATTGACCGATAACTTAATTTTCTAAACCCAAAAATTTCTCGATACGGGGTGCGTCCCGCCAAACGAGGCAACTTCGTCGTATGCAAATTATACCAAAAGGCGCTTATCGTCAACACGGACATGTAGGATTTCGCAAAACTTGATTTGGATGTGCGTTCACACCGGAATCAACGCGTATCCGTCGAAAAGTACCGTATCGACATGTTCTGACACTTGTCATAATTTCGTGTGTGCTTGTCATTTCATAACGAAACATGGGCCATTAGATTCGTAGCGCTACGCTGGTCCTGCGACCCAAGTTGGGTTCGATTCTGAGAACGTTGACGAAATACGGTTCTAATTGACAGGTGATTTGGGGACCGGCTCATTGGAATCCAGTTCTGGATGTTCCTTTGGGTTCGTATCATCGTTCTGGACTCGTAGACACTAAGTTTGACAATTTTAGAGAACTTTATCTTTGGCACATGTAAACTCCCTGAAAAAAATATAGGATTATGGATTAAATTAGTATTATTCAGGATGAATTATTGGGGTTATAATCCACTATTGTGATTTTTATTCAATTGTTATACTTTACCGTTGTTTAAATATCTAGAGTACTACACTAGTTTATGCCGTCCAATAAATATCACACCCTTGACCTAGACGTACCAATCTTCAATCCTGATTTTGTGTCACTCGTATATGCACTCTCTTGTGCTTCATTTTAATTTTACAATATTCGTGCACATTTTCTAACTTTAAATCCAACTTTGCATCCTTGTCCGTTCCAATTAAAATTGAAGACCCAACCTCGACCCTTTTCTCACAACCAAATTTATGACAATAATCTATTTCGAGTCTACTACGTTCATGATACTTGTGTCCCACCCAATTTAAATTCTATGCACTTCCAATTAATTAAAGAACACCATTGACACTAATTTTAGCTAAATTAGTGCAATGACTCAACCTAACCCAAAACTAGACGAAACAAGTTTGTATAAATTTGAAACAGAGACAGAGTCCGCTGACAGTGTTGGCGAAAAACAAAAAAAATTGAATACGTAGGCTAAAAAGCCAAAAGTGGACCCCACAAGGCCAAATTCTGCCAATAGTGTTTGCAAAATTTGGCCTTGTGTGGGGCCCGCGGGTTGGCTTGGCTGGTTGGGTTTTGTTTGGTTGGTTTGGTTTGGTTTGTTTGGTTTATTTGAATCAGTTATGTTTTGTTTTTAATTTAGTTTAGTTTTGGAATTTGATTTAAGAAAATAAATTTTAACAAAATAAATTTGAAAAAAATTAATTGTAAAGAAAAATTTAGAAATATTTTTTTCGCACATGTTTTATGTCAACTATTTTTTGCCTCAAGGATTTAAAACAATTAATTAATTTTTTTTAATTTTTTTTCTAAATTTTTTTTTGGAGGTCGAAACATCGTTTTAAATCCGTGGTCCCCCACACCCAATATAAATTAATTTCGCTACAGTAAATTTTAAATATTCGAAAATAAAATGACCGAAAGTAAAATTTGGAGGTCGAAACATCATTTTTTTACAGTTCTGAAAATTTTCAAAGTCCATCAAACGGTGAAACGGTTTATCCCGTATTACTTTTCGATACGGTCATTTTGGCACAAACTGGAGCTTGTTTCGATCTCTCAGTCAAAAGTTATAATACTTTAAAGTTTTAAATTTTATATTTTTTTTGTAACATGTTGTAAACCCCCTGATTTTTTTAAAATTTTTAAAACTGGATTTTTCACAATTTTTTGGAATTTTCTGAGATTTTTCTGTAATTAAAAATAGGGTTTTAATTATTAAATAATTTTTAAATGATAATAAACAATATTAAAATATTATGGAAATAATATTTTTGGGTGTAGAATAAAAAATTGGACTTAGGGCAATTTTCTGGAATTTATCGGACCCCGGACCTATTTTTAAAACACCTAAAACTATTTATTTAATTATTTATTTATTTATTTATTTATTTATTACCGATTTTAATATTATTATTATTATTATTATTATTATTAAATTTAAACCCAGCCCAGCCCGCGGCCCGATGGACCCGGCCCACCGGGCCCAGCCCCAACCCGGCCCAGCCCCGGCCTAGCGGGTCGGGCGGGTCGGCCAGACCCGCCCGCTAGCCCAAACCCGCTCCCCTGTCACCCGCACGAACCCCAGCCCCCCCCCCCCCGCGTCTTCCGGCGGCGCCCGCTTCCCGCGCCGCCCCACCCGGCCTCCCGCCCGCCTCGCTCGCCCACGACCCCCACTCCCCTCCGCCTCTCTCGGCCCCCTCCAGCCTCCTCCCCGGCCTATTTAACCCCCGTCCCCTGGCCGTCGACCCCCACTCGCCACCGCCTGACCCCGCCCGTCGCGTCGCCTCGCTCCGCCCTGAGCCGCCTCGCCTCCACCGCCCAACCCTCTCCCCCGTCTTCCTCCTCCCAGCTCGGCCTCATCGTCGGCAGCAACAGCAGACAGCAAACGCTGAGCCGCCTCCGGCCTCCGGCGAGTCCCCAGCCACCGTGCCGCCCGCCGCCGCGCTGCCCCCGGCCCCCTCTGCCGCAGCCCAGCCGCCCACGCCGCCGTCTCCGCCGGAGCTCCGCCGTCCAGCATCCCAAGCCCTAACCCTAATTCCTAAATCCGCGTGTCCGACACGTGTCGGACACGATTCGACCCCGGTTTTTGGCTCCCCTTCAGGTACTTGTAACTTTTTGTTCGTAGCTCTGTTTTCGTTTCCGCAAATTGCGTTGCGAAGCCTGTATGACCCTCTCGGTGTCCGGACAAACCGCTCGGGGCATCGCGTCCTGTGGTGATCGCACCCCGCGATCCAAAAACAGGAAAAACCAGACCCTGTTTCACCCTGGAACCGAGTACGCCCCGCCAAACGGGACGACTTGGTCGCGCACGGTCTTCATAGATACGTGCGCGTCGTCGATACGGACGTGTAGGATTTCGCAGAAGCTGATTCGGGTGTGCGTGCACACCGGGATCAACGCGTATCCGCGGACATCGCCCCGTATCCGTACTTTCTGGAATGCGCCTTAACTTTGTGTACACATGTCGGATCGAGACGAAACTTGTGCCATCGGACTCGTAGCAATACGCTGGTCCTGTGGGTCAAGTTTGGTTCGATTCTGAGAACGTTGACGAAATCGCGTGTCGTGGGCCTCATAGGCCCCGCTCGACGGGCGATTTTGTGATCGGCTCATCGAAATCCAATTCTGGAAGTTCCGTTGGGTTCGTATCATTGTTCCTGACCTGTTGACACTAAGTTTGGTGAATTTGGAGGCCTTTGATCCGAACACATTTTTCGGTGCAAAGCGGGCCCGTATGTGGACCCCGTTTTGACCCGAAACTGCCGTTTTTGCCCTTGTCTCCAAATTGGGCCCAAGGACATGCGTTTCTAGCTGATTGATATTTTATGAATCTGATGGTGATGTTTATTTCTGCAATTGGAGTACCGCTTGCCATTCCAACTGAAGTCAGAGCCGAAATCAGAGCCGGAACCACAGGCAAGTGTACCTTGCCAAACCCTGCAGCTTGCTAATTTTTTTCTGGACTTAATTATGCATTAGTGGGCAAGTAAAGCTTGCCAAATCTCAGTAATTCTTGACATAGTATTTTACTTGATTTCTTGTGGAATTAAATATAAACTTGTTTTAACTGCTTAACCTAGAAAACGGGTGACGTGCTTAGTGTCCGATCATAGTCGGGTGCCAACTCCGTACGCGGAGTTGTGTAACGTCACATAGACATGGATATCGAGACCCGATAATACTCGTACTTGTCTTATCAAGTACTACTGAACCCAGGACACTTGACACTATTTCATGAGACAGAGTCTTCCTGAGACATTCAAGGTAATTCTGTATAGGATGCATGTTTTATGACATATATTTTACATTCTTAGACATTTGATTCATAGCTATCAGACTTGCTGCATTAGTTATAATCGTGCGTGACATGGACATGAGGCATCGTGGACATGAGACATGGGATTACATTGGGTTGGGAGAGACACACAGACTACATGCTGATATTATATATATATATATAACATAGTATATAACATAGTGTAGTTCATAGTTATTGCCGCTACCGGCTCCCCGACACAGAGCTTGTAGTGGCTTCATCCTGAGTTCTAGTGCTGCTCTCATATTGCATATCACTTAGCTGGTTATATAGTTTACCCTGTTGTTTCATTTATTGCTGCACTCCATATATTTTGGCTTGTATTTTCTGTACCTTGTTATGTCCCCTGAGGACCTGGAATGGACTATGTCCCCAGGTATAGCTGAAGAGAACTACCCCGAGGTGTACGGTACATGAGCACTCCTTGGAGCAGAACCAGGAACAGAGGACGAGATAGTGGCAGAAGATTTCTCCTGAGCACCGGCTTCATCTACACAGTATTTCCATTTCCAGTATTTTATTTTCTGTCTATTCTCATTAAATGTAACAGACTAATTCTCGGATTATTTCCCGAGATAAGCTTATTTGATATTGCTCATTTATTTCCATTGCATTATTTCTGGCATTACTCTGCGTTGTTCTGTGGATGAGATTAGAAATACCTGAGACTTGTAACATTTTACTGCTAGACTACAGCTTAAGCATGCCCTGATGGATCCATTAAATTGGGTTGTCCATCGGTGCGTGCTGCTGGCCATTGCTCACGTGCTCAGTCCCTCGACATTTTGGGACTGGGGCGTGACACATGTGCGTCTTGCTTCGGATAAATTTTTTTCTACACGATTTATGTTACTCTCGTAGAAAACATACAAATCGACTTATTGTTTAAGGAAAAACGATTTCAAAACAAATAGTTATGTCCGTTCGAAGTCTGCTCGACGGCAGACGTAATATTCTTACGGCAGATTTTTATTATTATTATTATTATTATTATTATTATTATTATTATTACTGTTATTATTATTATTATTATTATTATTATTATTATTATTATTATTATTATTAACGTCTGTTAACGACGAGAAAATTAACGATAGAAATATAACATTTAAAAATATAAACGTCCAATTGATACTTTTTTCGTAATTTTTTAAACTTTTATGCTTTAGATGGAATTTATACAAATTTTGATGTTCTGGAAACAAATTTTCGAAAAAAATATTTTTAAATATTTCTTTACATTTTTATTTTATTTCGTTAAAATAAATTTTCTTAAATCTAATTACAAAACAAAACAAAATAAATAAAACAAAAACATAACTAATTAAAACAAACCAATACAACCAAACAAACCAATATAACCAAACAAACCAAACCGAACCAATCAAATGAACCTGTGGGCCCCACACCCAATTTTTGCCAACTGTGTTGGCTGAAATTGCCCCCCCCCATTTCCGCCAACTTGCTTGTGGGCCCCACTTTAAATTTCCTTATTTTTTTTCCTGCCTACGTGTACATTAGTTGTGTTTTCCGCCAACACTTTTGACGGACTCTATATTTTTTTAAAAATTTTACAAACTTTTTTTTTGCATAAATTTAATATAAATTTATTTCGCTACACTAAATTTTCTGATATCAAATAGTTGAGATGTGTTATAGTGAATCCGTTTGGAAATGTTAGTGGAATTTTTGGAATCTATCGATGATGTGTAAAATAAAAATAGTATATCATATAGGTTTTTTTTTTCTCCGTCAGGTGATTATGGATAATTTTTACTATTGTTGATGGGACATTTGTCAATGAATTAAATTTTGTTTGTCTAAATAAAAAAATGAATTTTTTTGACATGCCTTCCACTTTATTTGTTTATATTAACAGTATCACACATTGTTTCCATAATATACAAGTCTTTCCACTTTTGACGAAATTCGTCAAGTGATGATGGTTAATTGCTTTGATCAAATTTTTTTTGACCAAAATGTTTCTAATTTTTTCTTCCTCTTTCCTCTCACCCCCTCCCTCGCGGGCAGGCTGCCGCCGCCGCTCTTCCCTCCCCCTCCCCGCCGCTCGCTCGATGCTCGTCGCTGCTATTACTGTTGTTGCTGGGGCGGGGAGGGGTTGCGAGTGACGGGGAGGGGGGGAGCGGAGCCTGCAGCGAGGAAGGGGGACAGTGGCGGAGAGGGAAGAGCGGGGGCCTACAGCAAGGAGAGAGAAGAAGACGGATATTTTTGTCAAAAAAAAAAAAAAGTCAAACGAGTTTGCGGTTAGGAAGAGACGATTTTTGTCAAAAGTTGGAAGACTTATACATTATGAAAATAATATAGGATACATTCTAAATATAGATAAATCAAGTGGAGGATAAGTAAAAAAAAAAACACAAAAACTGTAGAAATTGCAAGATTTTTTATTTTTATTTGTATTTGTTGTCCTGAGGCTGAGGGTGGAAAGCAAGTGTGTGGAAGAAGAGTAGGACAGTGAGAGGAGTGAACACTGCAAAGGAACAAGTGGGATAAATTGGTCAGTCCAGTCCAGTCCAGTTCAGTGTCCCACGTGAATTGGACCCAACCCCCACGCTGGGTTTGTTGCCTACCCCAGCTTTGTCAAGTGGGGCCCACCTGCGAGTCCGAGTCGACCGATCTAATCTCGTGGCATACTACTTGGACAGCGATCATCATCGCTGGCTCCTCCGGCTTTGAATTCTTTTATATATATATATATATATATATATATATATATATATATTTATCCGAGCGATCCCTCCGCCACTTAGCCGCAGAGTACGTGGCAGCTGACAATTGGAGGAGGAGACCAAAAGTTTTTCGGTAGCAGGACTAGTTGGACCAAAAGTTCTTTTTGTATTTATCCCTTCGGAGTATTCATAGAAATCATCTCTTCTTAAGTGCAAACAAAATGACCGTTAATATGCTAACTCACATAACAAAATTTGAAATTTTAAATTACTATATTTAAGTATTAAAAGTGGTCACTTCGTAGACATGCACATGAATGCGACTCCAAACAGGAACGCATTCATAGTGGACAAGTAACGAACGATATTGACGCAGAAAGGGATCCTGATCCCGGAATGGATATAGCCAGACACGGAAGATATGCTTAGATTGGGCTTCAGCCTAATCTTTTGTTTCCATATAACACCCAGTTCACATTTTAGTTAAAATTTCAGATTAATTAAAATTTAGGCTAGATTGCAACTTCACACCCTCAACTATTAACATCTAAACTTTTTTTATTCGACAACTTAATACTATCAACTATTGAATATTTTCGAGTTGATACCAAAAAAAAAGAGAAACAAAACTACCTCCTTTCCCACCAAATCACCCTCTCCCCCTGATGAACACCCCCCTCGCTCTGCATGCGTTGTAGCAGCAACGACAACACGCGCTGAGAGAGAGAGAGAGAGAGAGAGAGAGAGAGAGGGGTAGCTGGGAGGGGAGATGGGGATCAACAGTTATTTTATTTATTTTAGGGTGTCAAATTGATGCATATCAAAGTTTAGGTTATCAGGTCCAAAAAATGGAATGGTTGAGGGTATCAAGTTGAAATTAAGTCTAAAATTGATTCCAATCTAGTTTAACTTTTTATCTCAGCCATCACAACTATCCAATTCACACTGCGTATTGTTATAAGAATAAAAAAAAAAATTAGTTTGAGCAAAAAAATGCTTGAATTTTTTTTATTTCGTACTTGAAAAAAACTTTAAAAAAGGAAAGACTATACGTTTTTCACTTAATGTTGTCCCGGCAAAAGTTTTAGTCAGTCAAATATATATTTAAAAAATTTAGTCACTTAATGTTTGTCAGACCAAAGTTTTAGTCACTAAAAGATATTTTTCAAAAAATTTAGAGAATCATAACTTTTTTGGAATATTTTGGAGATTTTTTTGACACCTGGGGAGATTATTTTGTGATTTTTTGTAATTTTTTAAAAGTTTTCTATCAATTTTCTATTTTTTTTTAAGTTTTAAAAAAAAAATTCAAATACCAAAACGATGCCCTTCCTCGGATTAAAAAAATTGGAAAAAATAAAAAAAAAATAGTCCATGTGGATGTGTCACGTCATATTTAACGGCTGACATTGTACATAACGTACCATGTCAGAAAAAAATCGTTAATAGAATAAACAATAGTTTAACAGAATGATCAGTTTTTTGGACGGTACAACATTAAGTGACTAAATTTTTGAAAATAATATCTTTTAGTGACAAAAACTTTGGTCAGACAAATATTAGGTGACTAAAATTTTAAAAAATATCTTTAAATGACTAAAATTTTGGTCGGACAAACGTTCAGTAAATTTTTTTTTTTTCTTTTTCTTTCAAAAGTGATCGGATAAAATGATAAGGAATATAGATCGGTTGTAATAATTCTTTAAAAAAAAAACTAAATGACGTATGTACTTTATTTTTTAAATCATAATTATAGGTTGAGTTGTCTATTAACTTAAACTTATTCTCTCACTAGATTACTGATATATAGTTTCAATAAATAGGACGTAAGTGTATAATAATAAATAGATCACTGACACGAAATTTGGGTAGATAGGATGTGGGCCAGATCTATCGGCCCATGCATGGTAGTGGGCTGGACTGAGACTAAGAGTAGAAAACTTCAGTCCAACATGACACATGGCTCACATCACGACCCACTTGACAGGTCTACCGATATTGAACATCAAATGCAATAAATTTTCTTAATTTAATTTAAAGATGTTCTTCTATTAAACTATATTAAGAAGCATGAGTAGCAAAGTATCGAAGCCATCCATCATGAATTAGGGAAATGCTTGTTTCTAGAGAAATACAATTATACACCATGGGGAGACATATAACTAATGAGCAAAATAACCAGAAGATCCCCAACCAATGAACTAAGATCCAATGGTTGCAAAATGTGAGGTATGAGTAGCCGAGACTTGGGCTACTATGGGAATGGAGGAGAAAAATTGTTGATATGCAAGAAACTTCATATACTCGTCAGTTGAAACAGGGCTTGGGCCCAAATCCGGTTTTTCGCATGGGCCGAGATATAAGACCCACCATACCCATATTTAATGAATCGAGCCAGTCCGAGAAAATATAATTAATCGAATTGAACCGGCACATGGGCCAAGCCCTACTTTTGTTTTGTTTTGTTGGATTGGAGCCCACTCCAGCCCATGCATAGATCTGCTCTTGAGTCAGAGTGCTTGGACAATAATGAAAACAATGAACCAAAACTATAATCTTATCAAGGAATGCAATTCATCTCCCCATATATGTTGTTGAAAATTAAAGTTAAAAATAAAATAAAGTAAGAATTTTTGTCGTCATTTTAGAGGTATTTATGAAATAACAAATTTAGAGATCTTGCAACGACAAGATTATCGTTGAATTACTTGAAAATAAAATCTATAGTGGAAAAAATATTGAACCCCAAAACCCCTCCCACCCAATCCTCCACCCACCCCGTCCAACAATTACAGGCACCTTATACTACGAATAAATAAAACTTCGAAGTTAACATCAGAGAAGACTAAGACTAAAAACGACATTAAATGAAAATGTCACTTACATGTCATGTGGTTAAATTTTAAGGAATACGAGACAACATAGTCTGACTTTCGAAGCATTTAATTCTGGGGATTACGCGAAAGTGTTTAAATTGTATTCAATAAGAATTGCAATATTTCTCCTTGTAGGAGGAAATAAAAAAGATATTGAGATTTATAAAGGAGATTCTAATGACAATATATCTAAAGATAACTCTATGCATGCATAGATTCGAAATTCTTAAGATCATCTTCGAGATCCTCAACCAATAATCAAGATCTTTATCTCAGCTTTTTAACGGAAGCAAATCTGCTGTCCTATTTATTCTGTCCCTTTTCATGTCTCCCCACCTATTTGCTTAGTGGGTTCCACCGAAAAAATAATAAAGAAAATAACAAGTAGAGATAAGACAGAGGAAGGGATAGAATAAATAGGACATCATATTTGCTCACATTTTGAACATGGTAAAAGTAATTGTATTTCCTTTAGGCCTTAATCTTGTCTTAGGTTAATTTTCTAAGACACTAAATAAAGCCAAAAGGTGAGAATAAATAGAATGAGTTTAGATTTATTTATCTAATTAATTATATATATGGTTTATTAACTTTGTGGTCTCCAACTAAAAATGCTAGCTCTAAGACAAGATTTGTCCTCGCATTAAAAGCAATGTTTTATTTATTTTAATCTCATACTCCATCTCTAAGTTTGATTTTTATAAATTCTTGAAGCCATTTGTAGCCTTAAGAATTAGTCATTATTAGAAGGGTCTAATGTCGCAATCACAAACCACCCCTAATAAAAAAACAACGGTACCATTCATCAAGCTTGTTTCCAAAACACTCCTCTTAGTTAAACATTCATATCCCCTTCGCTCTAATTTTTTTTTCTTTAAAAAATTTAAACCATAACGGTCGGATCCTGCCAACTCTTACAACGGCTCCAAACGCCGTCTAGAGCCGTTGGTCCCATTCATCGACCCTTCCTCTAAATCTAACGGCAGAGCTGACGGGTTTTTCTTTCTTTCGTTAACACTCTTCTTCCTCCTCCGCTTCTCTCACTATATACACATATTCTCTATATAACACAACAACGCAAACTACATTCAAACGAGTATAAAGCTCTCTTTGTTTTCGCGTTGCCGGCTACGAACCAATTTCGAACACGTCGATAAATTGCCATTAATTTGTTCGGTGGGTTGAAAGACTTGTTCCTTTTCATTAATTCTCTTCTTCTTCTTCTTCTTCTTCTTCTTCCACTCGACTCAATCCAACTTTCTTGATTTTCTCGTTTCTTCGCTTATCGAACCACCGGCTGGCTCGACACGATGCGTCCGCGGTCGACGTCCAGAGTTGGGACTAGTTCTTGCTTTGATCTTTTTTTCATTTACGGTCTTCTTGATTTTCCTTTTTTCTTTTTTCAGGTATCGCGAGTTATTGCACAGTCTCCTCCCTATTTGAATTTTGGGATGGAGAGTTTTAGTAAGAGAAACGGAGCGACGGCTGCCGGCTCTCCCTACCACACTCCGAAGTCGAACGAGAGGTCAGCTAAGGAATCGCGAGAACAGAGCGACGGCAACGGGAGCTGTGGTGGTGGCAGGAGTGGTAGGGAGAGAGGAGTCAATATTCAAGTCATCGTTCGGTGCAGGTACGTGCATGCTTCGATAAGCAACGGAGAGTGAAGTTGTTGATGACTATACACATATACCTAGGCTAAATTACTCTAATGACACCCCGACCCGAATATAGCGCCTGACATTTTTGGCACCTTCTGCTCGATTTTGGCGCACCAATTTCATAAATTGTTCTTTTGAAGCAACTTTCTTCAATTTAAGCATATTCTTTTGAATGTGTTGGAGTCCCAATATAGAGCAGTAGATAGTTAAGGTACCAAAAGCGTCCGAACGGTATAGTCGGGGTGGGATAGTTTAGCCTACATACGGCCTATTCATCGTTTGTCGATTGGGATTGAATTGTGTTCAGGCCTTTGAACGAGGAGGAGATACGAGTGTTGACGCCGGTGGTGATATTTTGCGACGAGAGCAAGAGGGAGGTCTCTGCGGTCCAGAACCTCGCTCACAAGCAGATCGATAGAACTTTTGCTTTCGATAAGGTTTGGTTTGCTACGAGCTCTTAGTTTTTTTTGTTGGGGATTTTTAGACTTTGGGTCTTGAAAAAGTAGTGAAAATTTGCATTTGAGTCTACATAATCGACTTAATTAGTATATAGATATTGGACCAACGGTTAACTCGTCATTCATTTATGTACACAGGGAAAAAAATAAAATTATACTAGATATGACCCAGTTAGTCAACCGTTGGTCCAATTCCAAATACTAATTAGCTTTATTGTGAAAATCCAAATACAAAATTTACGACTTCCTATTGAGTTTGGAGGCTTAAAATATCTGATAATTATGTGTTAGGTTTTTGGCCCGGCATCAGAGCAGAAGGACTTGTTTGATCAAGCCGTCGCCCCTATCGTTAACGAGGTTCTTGAGGGTTACAGCTGCACTATATTTGCCTATGGCCAGACCGGCACAGGAAAAACTTACACTATGGAAGGAGGAAGGCTGTCCAAGGTCAGTCATGTCTTCCTCGAAACCAGTTACAATCTATGTTGCACTAACAGTACCAATATGCTACGAGATTCGTGACACGATACAGACACGGGGGATGCCGATAAGACGTGTGTGATAGTGTATTTTTGGACTGTCCGTGTCGTGTCCAACACAACACAAAACGGCCACTGTATGACACGGAAGCAAAATGGCACGACATATATTTCAGCATGTCCTAGTGTATTATGAAGTGTCCCTGTCGTGTCCAAATCTGACAAGTGTGTCACACGGAGACACAAAGACACGGCACATCACAAATTACTTGAATCTATGCTGCGCCAACAGGAATGTATCATGGGACCCTGTACCATTTTTCAGTGTGTCGATGGCTGGTTAGCTATCAAATAGAACACGAATATGACACGGGCACAACACGTATTTTGGCATGTCCTAGTGTATTATGAGGTGTCCCTGTCGTGTCCAAATCTGACAAGTGTGTCACACGGAGCCATAAAGACACGGCACATCACAAATTAGATGAATATATTTTTTGCACCAACAAATATATCATGGGACTCTTGACTCAAGACAGAATACAGGCACGAGGATACTGATACAACACATATCTTGGGCGTGTGGTGGTGTATTTTGGAGTGTCAGTGTCGTGTCCAATACTATGCAACGGGGACACTGCACCCAATTTTAGAGTGTCCACTGTTAGTTAGCTTCTCAAAATTAGAATATGAATATGACACTAAGCAACACAACAAAAGACATAGTCGTAGTGTATCATGGAGTGTCTGTGTCGTATCCAATAAGCGTGTGTGACTCGATGCCACACAGACACTCCATGATACACTACGACTATGTGTTTTGTTGTATCCAATAAGCGTGTGTATTTTGGAGTGTCAGTGTCGTGTCCAATACTATGCAACAGGGACACTGCACCCAATTTTAGAGTGTCCACTGTTAGTTAGCTTCTCAAAATTAGAATATGAATATGACACTAAGCAACACAACAAAACACATAGTCGTGGTGTATCATGGAGTGTCTGTGTCGTGTCCAATAAGCGTGTGTGACTCGATGCCACACAGACACGGGCACCTGTTGGTGTAGATAACCTTGTGATCATTTGCTTCAAAATGTAGAATGAAGAATTCCCAGACGACGCTGGGGTTATTCCAAGGGCTGTCCGTCAAGTCTTTGAGATACTTGATGGTCAGGACGCCGACTACACCATGAAGGTCTCGTTCCTCGAGCTGTACAATGAGGAGATCACCGACCTTCTGGCTCCAGAAGAGTCGAAATATTCTGACGACAGGTCCAGAAAGCCGATAGCCCTCATGGAGGACGGGAAGGGCGGAGTCCTCGTGAGAGGCCTGGAAGAGGAGATGGTCACCTCCGCAAGCGAAATATACAAGATCTTGGATAAAGGTTCTTCGAAGAGGAGAACTGCAGAGACGCTACTCAACAAGCAGAGCAGCAGGTCTCACTCCATCTTCTCCATAACAATCCTCATGAAGGAGTGTACAGCAGAAGGAGAGGAGATGTTCAAGTGTGGGAAGCTCAATCTTGTTGATCTAGCCGGTTCTGAGAACATTTTGCGCTCGGGTGCTAGAGATGTGAGTAGCCCCGAAAAAGAATTGCGTTGAACAAAAATTTCTTTTTTTGGATACCATTAGTAACTTGGGGGATCCTAATATTGCAGGGAAGAGCGAGGGAAGCCGGAGAGATCAATAAGAGCTTGCTTACGCTAGGTCGTGTTATAAATACTCTTGTTGAGCATTCTGCCCACATCCCTTACAGGTGCTCTTGCTCTTGCTATTGATCAGTAGTATCATTTGATTTTGTGTTTCTAATTTTTTTTTTTCCATCACTTTTGCTGAATATATGTTTTTTCTCACGATTTCAGGGATAGCAAATTGACAAGATTATTGAGGGATTCCCTCGGAGGGAAAACGAAGACTTGCATCATTGCCACCATAGCGCCTTCAATCCTTTGCTTGGAGGAGACACTCAACACCCTAGATTATGCACACCGCGCAAAGAATATCAAGAATAAGCCTGAGGTGAGGTTTTTAAGGTTCACAAATCGTAATATATCTTACTATAATAGACTGTGGACTTAGCTTGTAACATATGCTTACATTTTTCAGGTTAATCAGAAGATGATGAAAGCTGCACTTATTAAGGACTTGTACTCTGAGATTGACCGACTTAAGCAAGGTATGTAATCAGAAGACTTCCCAAAAGGTTTCGAATTTTTATCTTACACTCTGCTTTGGACATAGTTGTAACCGATCTGTAACCAACCCTAACCGAGTTGGTCTGACATGATCTTGCGACACAATTTTGACCTGGTGAAATTTGTTCTTCATTTCCAAATTGATGGTGCATCCTTTTTGTTTGTTCATGATGCTTAGTCATAATCTAGTTAGTAAGCACAGACATTTCTGTGTCGCATCGTGTCCAACTCGTAACGAACATATGACGTACATCCAAAATACACCATGACATGCCAAAGTAGGTGATGCATCCGTACGATACCCATTCTGTCGTATTTGTGTGCCCATGCAATGTGGATTATAATTGAGACAAGCCCTTTACACACTTGAACTTTTCTCCAACCAGAGGTATATGCAGCAAGGGAGAAGAATGGAGTATACATACCAAAGGAACGTTATCTGCATGACGAAGCTGAGAAAAAGGTTAATTTTCTATTTTCGGCCTCCCCTCTCTTCTTTCTCATCTTTTTTTTCCTCAATAGGCATGCATTTCACTATTTTATTCAGGCCATGAATGAGAAAATTGAAGGCTTGGAACTAGTGGTGGAGTTCAAGGACAAGGTAATTCTCTGAAATGCCCGAATGTGGATATAATAGAATTGTTGTAGACTTTTAAATATGATTTTTTGTCATGAAACAGCAATTAGCTGGGCTTCAAGAGGTGAACAATTCGCAGAAAGTTTTAAATGCAGAGCTAAGGGACAAACTTGAAAAGACTCAGGTATTTCTATTGTCACTTTGTAATCAGAAAACTGGCTAATCCTTGAAAGAAATTGTCGAAAGAACTTGGTTAACTATTTGTGCTCTCTGCAGAGGAAATTGGGGGACACTGAAGATGCGTTGTCTGACCAAGAAGAGAGATATAGACAGGCAAACATCACAATCAAGGAAAAGGAATATCTGATATCTAATCTCCTAAATTCAGGTAAAGCTAGAAATCTGTAAATATGCGGATAAGTTCTATCCTAGAAAGGAATGGTTGTTAGCAGTTCTGATGAGGAGGTGATTTATATCTGTTACAGTCTCCAATATTGCATCCTAGAGCATATACTTGTCGTATTTACTAGCAATACACTCTATCCTAGAAAGGAATTTGGTTACCAGTTTTTGGGAGGGTGAGTGAAATTTCTTGTAATCTCCAATATTACAAGGAATACCTGATATCTAATCTCCTAAAATCAGGTAAAGCTAGAAATGTAAATATGCAAATAAGTTCTATCCTAGAAAGGAATGGTGGTTACCGGTTTTGATGAGGGGGCGATTTATATCTGCTATAGTCTCCAATATTGCATCCTAGAGTATACTTGTATTTACTAAATTACTAGCAATAATACACTCTATCCTAGAAAGGAATGGTGGTTACCAATTTTTATGAGGGCGAGTGAACTTTCTTGTAATCTCCAATATTATTACAAGGAATACCTGAAATCTTCCGAAATCAGGTAAAGCTAGAAACCTGTAAAGGAATGGTTTTACCAATTTTTATGAGGGCGAGTGAACTTTCTTGTAATCTCCAATATTATTACAAGGAATACCTGAAATCTTCCGAAATCAGGTAAAGCTAGAAACCTGTAAATCTGCGGATAAGTTCTATCCTAGAAAGGAGTTTGATGAGGGGGTAATTTATATCTGTTATAGTCTCCAATATTGCATCCTAGAAGTGTATACTTGTATTTACTAGCAATACATTCTATCCTAGAAAGGAATTTTCGTTACCTGATTTTGTGAGGGTCAGTGGAATTACTTGTACTGTACAATATTGCTTTGTATACAGCATATACAGCATTACATGCTTAGATTTGAATACTTGCATATGATAGACTGATACAGTATTGTTGGGTGTATACACCAATGCAACTTTGCCTGTTTGATATCTAGAAGAGATGCTGCTTTATTCAAGCTTTAGCAGTAGCACATTCACTTGTGAGTTCCACTGGATATAGTCTGAAATTAAGTAATTCTATGATTTCTTCTTCTTCTTCTTTTTTTCATGGAAAATTACAACAACAATAAAAACACATCTTTCAGAGAAAGCACTTGTTGGGCGTGCTTACGAACTTCGGTCTGAGCTAGAGAATGCAGCAGCTGATATATCTGGCTTGTTTTCAAAAATTGGTAGGTGCTATTAAAATTATAACCCCTAACCCTATTTCAGAAAATTTAATAGTATCTCTAGGAAAAAAAAGAGATTTATACGATGCTATTTCTCGAGATAACAAGATTCTTTGATTTTCAGAACGCAAGGATAAGATTGAAGATGAAAACAAGAACCTTGTAAAGAGATTCGAGGCTCAGCTGTCTGAGCAGCTGGAACTTTTACATAGGATTGTCTCAGATTCTGTGACCCAACAGGCGAACCAACTGACAGAAATGGAAGACGGAATACAATCTTTCGTTGCTACAAAAACCGAGGTACGCCTGCAGATTTGTGTTTCAGAATAATCCCTTTCATTTTATGGATGTATAAAAGGATTTTGAACTCGAAGACTATTTTCTTCCTTAAATAGGCTACCGAAGCAATTTGTGGGCGGGTGGGGGATTTGAAAGATATCCATATTTCCGGAATCAAAACATTGGCTGATTTAGCAGGTGGACTGAATGAGAATTCTCAATCGACATTTGAGAAATTGAATGCACAAGTAGTGATGAACTCATCTACCATTCAGCATGTAAGTAGTCAAGTTTCTTTAATTTTTACTTGTTACAGAAGATTCTTATATATTACTTGTACTCAAACACTTCCCTTTGTGTAGTGTTTCAAAGGTATCACATTGCAGGCTGGTCAGTTGCTTGATGAGCTTCAGAGCAGCTTGTCCAAACAAGAGACTAAACTAGCATCATTTGCACAGCAGCAGCTTGAGGTTATTAACTACCAGCATTTTGTTTTATTATATTGCATCTTATTGTTTGATCTGGACCCTTCTCTAATCTATTCATTCATCAACAACAGCAACACCTAAGAACTATGGAGACGGCCCGCTCTATTTCAAAGACCACCATGAATTTCTTCAACACCCTAGATGTTCATGCATCAAGATTAAGCAAGATTGTGGAACAATCAGAAAGCATGCAAGATCAGCAACTTTGTGAACTTGAAAAGAAGTTTGAGGTCATACTACTTTACCCCATCTTGAACTAATTGGTTGGGGTTACCTAGGATCCTAAACTTATTGTTGTTATGTTGTACTTACAGGAGTCCGCTGCTAACGAAGAAAGACAACTGCTAGAAAAGGTAGCAGAAATGCTAGCCAGTTCAAATGCCAGACAGAAAAAGCTGGTACTAGCCATAACCTTAACTCTTTCTTCTTTTTGTTCCTAACTTAAAATCTAAGACATCAAACTCTTGTGTAGGTCCAAACAGCAGTTCATAACCTACGCAACACTGCTGCTGACAGAGCCAGTCATCTACAAACAGAGATGTCCACTGCCCATGATTTCACTTCTTCTGTTAGGAAGCAGTGGACGGCCCACATGGAAGAAACTGAAAATCAGTATCTCGAGGACACTGCTATGGTAGAAACTGGAAAGCACATCTCCGAAGAATGTCTACAACAATGGTAAGAGTGACTGCAAACTACTGTCAAAATCTTTCGTGCATCACTGAATTGTTGCATATACTAGCATCATCATGATACTTCTGAGTGAAATGTGCAGCATGACAAATGCAAGAGTTGGTTTCCAAGAATGGGGAATTGCTCAAGAATCTCTTCTTGACATTGTGAAAGACAATGAAGCATCGACTGATCACATTGTCAAGTAAGTGAAGTATCCATATATCTATCTATATAACACTTCATCTGCAAGTCGCTGATCTTAATGTTTAACTTGTGTAGGAGTGGGATAGAAGCTAATGAGGTCATACGTGCTAGGCTATCTTCTGCTGCCTCTACCTATCTCGAAGATTATGAAGTTGTAAACAAGGATCTGTTGTCTTCCATTGGGCGTAAGTTTCTTTACTAGGATATCTGAAGTGACATGGAGGGATGGTATCTCTCTACTATACTAGTTTTTCATGAAAATTTTAAATTTCAGGTTCTTCTAAACTTGATCATGATGCACAAGGCTACACCAATTCCATAATTGTTCCCTGCCGCGGGGAGCTGATGGAATTGATAAGTGGACATCATCATAATATCATGGAGATCACGGAGAATGCAGAGAAGTGCCTCCAAGAAGAATATGCGGTAAGCAGTACTCTATCTAGTTATGTCACAGATGTAGTAGAATCTTTTTTGTGTCACTAATTTGTGATGATAATTTGTACAGGTGGATGAACCATCTTGTTCAACACCAAGGAGACGTACAATTGCATTGCCAAATGTTGCATCAATTGAGGAGTTAAGAATTCCAGCTCCCGAAGGCTTGCTGAAATCATTCCAGGAGTGTAAGTCACCTGCTTCAAAGCAAGCAAATGGAGAAACAAAACAGTTTTCCGCAGCATATGAGTCTCAAATACAGACCCTTAGGGATTCTAGATGTCCTCTTGTCACATTGAATTAGAAGAGGATATATACAGTCATGTCACATGCTTCAAAGCAAGCAAATGGAGAAACAAAACAGTTTTCTGCAGCATATGAGTCTCAAATACAGACCCTTAGGGATTCTAGATGTCCTCTTGTCACATTGAATTAGAAGAGGATATATACAGTCATGCATGTACATAATTAATATAGGTTGTCCTTAGCTAAGCTAGACTTAATATTGATGAGAAGGTATTCTATCAAACACTGCTGCACTGGAAGAAAGATTTGGGATCAAATTGAAGACGAAGTAATTGAACCAATGCAATGAGGTGGAAGATTACCACAGGAGAAATGTCAAGTGTGATTTTTACTTTTAATGATTGATCAAGATGTTGTATCATTTCAATTTTTTTAAGCACTATTCTGTTGATATTGGTCATTAGGTATACCAATACACACATTCTGCAACAATCCTCTTGGTGGTAATAATTTATGGATCATATTAGTTGAATTTTTGAGATGCACCACTACATAATTTCTTATATGTGGCCAGGACATGTTAAATGTTATTTCTTGTCAAAATTTAAGACAATTATGATTAATGGTTAATGAGTCACAGATTCATAGAGGTTAATGTTTTTTAAATGTTTCAACCAGAACTAGATGGCTGCACAAATCCAAACTGCACCGAGTTTACTAATCTTAAAAGAGAGTGGTTAAAATGCCTCAAAACGGTCATCAATAAAATTTTGCGTCTCAATTCCGCTGAAATGAACAATTAACTAAGAAATCTAGGTTTCCAATATTAATACAAACATCTGTAATTCTTGACAAACTTAAATTTGATGTAGTCTCACGAAGTCTGTTAATTGATACTACTGTATTTTGCATCAATTTGTCCTTCCTGCTCTGATCTGTTATCCAAGTTCAAACTTAGGAAGAGCAAAATATTGTCTGCTGCATGAAGGTGTGTTCACTAAACTGGCCTCACGAATCTGGAGCTGCAGGTGTTTTCTATTTTGAATCGCCGACACTCGTGTAACAGTTGATCAGTCTTTCCCAGGAGTTCAGCAACAATAAATCCACTTCCAATTTCACAAGGAAAAGTTCTAGCATAGTTGGGATTGAAAAGTTCAAAAGCATGTCAATAGGCAGCTACTTGTACAGGACAAACAAAGAAAAAACACTGAAAAATGTAATTTGTCTGTAAAAATTTCTGTAATAATCCTTTTATGTAAGTTAGTGTCAGATGAGACCAAGTTTCAAATTACAACACAACAACACAAAGCAGTGAGATTCTCTGTCTCTTCTCCGGACTTCCTAGCAATTGAAAGTTAGCCAGGATATTAAGCACTATGTTGAATCACCGAGTTTTCCTTCTTTTGCTTCTCAGCTCTGGCAGTTTTCTGACTTTGTTTCTGTATCTGTCTTTGCACCTTCAAGCTTTCTTCAGCAGTTGATTTCCTGTCCAGATCTATTTGTACTATAACATCATCATTCATTTCAGCTGTCTCGGTCCTTTGGAACATCTCTAACATTATCGCTACACTTCCTCTGTTATGATAGCTTATTGATGTGGCTGTCTCCTCTCCTGGCTTCGAAACAGGTTCCTTTTGCCCACAAACTTGCATTTGAGTATCCATGTTTTTGTCTTGATTTTCTTTTTGCATCGGCAAAGATCCTTTCTGGGTCCTTTCGCTGCTAAACTTTGCTTCAATTAGCTTTAGGTCCTGTGATCCATTTATCTGGGGTACTTGAAGCCCCTTCGGTTCCTTCATTGTGTTTCTTTTGGTATATTTCCTTTTAACTCTCGGCTCAGAAACAGATACCTTCTGCTGAAGCCCTTGCAAGCGATTTTCCAGATTTTCTACTTGAGCTTCTCTTTGCATAGACAAAGTTCCTTGTGTTTTTCCACTACTGAAATTTGGTTCCATCACATTTTGGTCCTTCTGTTCCTTCACGTGGGGCACTTGAAGCAGCTCCAATGTGCTCCCCATGCTTCCTTTCATAGGATTCTTTCTCGTATTAGTTCGTGACCCGGGGACAAATTTCTCAGACCTGCATTTACCCAAAGCCAGTGCTAATAGTGGGACAGAGATGTCAAGCGGCAGCAACAGCACCTCTAGCTCATGCCACTCAAGATCTTCTGAGTCACCGTCTTCATAAACCACACTATACCATTTCGTTTGACAGTCATACTTCACCACCTCCCCAGAATAATATTGATCTCCAAACAACTTCTGCACCTTCCTTCCTTCCAGCCACTCACCAAGAGCAGGATCATCAGTTGGTGCTGGATTATATGTTGTATCCAGATGATTGCATGTTGCGCCAACTGAAGTCACGTCTGGAACTCCATTAATTATGACAGCAGGTTCCCCAGGCACTTCAAATACAAGTTGAGATTCTGACTCTTGCCCATTAAGAAGTTTTTCATTGTGATACATTTGATCCTTATCATATGACTTCCAAAGAGCATGAATGATCTGAGAGGCAGACAAAAACATAATATATGCTGAGTTTTATCCCCTGAAAAAATGTATTGAAATTTTGAAGTTCTATGAATTCAACTATCAGAACACAAACGTGGCAAATTAATCACTTGAATTCATGCATAGCTCCACAGTAAAAAATAGACTTTTTAAGTATAAGAAAGCCTATCTAGTAAATCTTATTATTAGACAGCCATTGCCACTTTCTTAAACTACAAAAACGAATTGCAGTGCAACGTTAAGAACTGAGAAGTATTTCCTAGTTCATAGCATCGAGTTAAATGCTTAAAAATAGAACAAGTCTCAACTGTTAAGCATCCAAAGCAATGTGCGTTGCTTGGACAGTTAGGTCTACCCCTAGTTCTGAGTCTTCTGACAGCTCCTTTGTATCTTATCCCTCCTAACTGGTGCCTCTATATAAACAATATATCGTCACCCTATCTTTCTCGGACAGTGCATCATATCTCATACTTTTTGTTTTATCTGGAAGCACACTGAGATAAGCTAGATTCCATGGTAGTATTCAGACGACATAAGGAAAAAAAGAAAAGAAAACAGAACATAACATAACATAACATAACATAACAGGGGAACTATGTTTAATTTTAACTGGGGACCATCCACATAGCATAGAAATGGCTTCCAGTTTGTTATAGATGAGCTGCCAGATTTAGTTTCTTCATCAAGGTGGCGATGTATTTAGAATCCCACCATAGATATGACTGTATTTGAATCAAACTGGGTAGTGGATCAGCTTCAATGAGTTTATAAGGAAGTCTGAATCCCTCTGAAGAAATAAATCATTTTAGTTTTTGATAAAAAATGGCCAAGGTCCATCTTGTTTCATTAGAATAAGAAGATAATGAAAGAAAAGTACACTGAAAATATATCTTATAAATTATCTTTTCTTTGCATATCCTGTATCCAGATGGGACTCTTTTCTGGGATATCATCTCATCTCATGGCAAAGGAAAATGGATGGGGAAATCGGATAGCAATATCAAAATCTTACTTCTATCCTACTGATTACTAGTGATGTTGAGTGAACTAATAGAACATTAGTTTGGTTGTAACAATTTTGAACCAGAGGCAGTTTTCCTCGTACAATCAAAACAATGAAAAGTTTAAGAAATTAATAACACCCACTATAAAGAAGAGGATAGAACAGGTAACTGTGAGTGTTGACTTGGTCCGTAATGTGAACTTTTCAACCGAGTGAGCAAAATTCTCACAGAACTAGAAATCAGGCTTGGGTCATAAAGTTTGGAAATTTCACTCAACTTTAGATCTAAAAAGATGATTTACAAGTTGACGTTTCAATGTCCAAACCAGCAGCTGAACCAATTGTGATTAGTCTTCTAAGATACTGATGAAAATGAACTACAGTACTAAAACTAAAAGAAAAAGGTATATTGGTCATCATCATCCAAGCTTTGTCCCATCAGAATTAGGTCAGGTCAGGTCAGCTGTGGAGCATAAGAAAGCTTGAAGTTTTTATGACCAGCTGTCCAGTGTCAACCTGACTGCATCCCTCTATATTGGTGCCAAATTCCTAGTCTAAGTAGCTGGAGCATGAGAGGGCCATGCCACAAAATCAAGATGAACAGTTGGCATGTAAGTAGCCAACCTCCTGGCTATGAATTTAAGACCATGTAACCAAGAAGTACCCCCTCCAAGTTACCATAGACTAGAAGAACACAAAGAGGTAAAATGATACAATTAGCTATATGGAATTGCATTCACCTCTTGACACATCAAGCCAAACATGAAAAGGAACGAAATTCACGTACTAGGAAAATGTTTTCATAGTCCAATATATAAAATAGCTTTTATGGAAAGCAGTTTAACATGTAGTTGGGAAATGCTACCTTCCACCAATCGAGAAGCCATTTGATGGTATTGTCAAACAAAAGAAACTGGTTGCAATTTAAGATTATCCAGACGAAGATTATATTCTATAATATCTAGTTTTGAAAGAAGGGCTTTACAACAAGCAAAGGAAAAAAAGTTAAAATTTGTAAAGTGCTTTTTTAAATAGGACTTTTGCTTCAAAGCACCCAGTTGGAAGTATCAAACAAAACTTAGCAACATCTTGGGTCTAACGTGAGATCCGACCAAGGATCCAAGGTAAATATCTAATGCGTTCCTCCACCGGAAAAGTTGTTTTTGGAGGGGATTCCCTTTACACATTGAATTGATTGTTTCATATAAGCTGAATTCTTATCATTCGGTAGATCCAAGTCCATGGCCTATTTCGGGTTCACTCGGAGCTTTGGCCTTTTCCCGAATATACCTTAACGGAAGAAATAGAAGCTTGAGAAGAAGAACAAAAATACCTAGCTCTGAAATGCCCTTAAGTTAAGATGATTGATTGCTTTGGCTTTGCTCTCAAGGGCCAACCAACGTTCTTCTTTGGCATGTTGCTTACCCGGGTACCAAACAAGTGATCTTGGTGCATGCCACAGTGCCATTATGCGTTTATACTAATCCAAGTGGATTTGGTCTCGGCCAAGCCTCCAAAATAGCAAATTTTTTACCCGATATTTTTCTTCTCATCATTCAAGAAAGACAAGAAATTTCTGGGTAACAAACATTATCTAGAATAACTCTTAGATTCGAACCCATAGCTAATTATAGAAATAGAATAGATATATTTTTTGTTTTTTTAAACCCCAGTATTTTTTTAAACCCCAGTATTTTTCTTTGTTGTTGTCGTTGTATTGTACATAAATATTCTTCTATAGAACTTTATTTGAAATGTAAGAGGACAATTTTTGTAATGATAACAATCTTGTCATTAATCTTTGAGAAATCACCAATATAGAAATTGGAAATTAATATTGCTAAGAGAATGTATGGTGTCTATAAGACATTATACCCAGTACGCATTTCCAGTTTTATTCCAAACCGATTTCAGAATTTCCTTTCCCATCCATTCTCTTTTCCTCCCTTGCTTTTTCAGTCACGTGTAATCACCAGCAAAACAAACCCACGTCTCACATGCACGCGATCACATACACGCACTCACATACAGACATACCATAGTTCGCAGTATCGGCCGTATCCTTTCGGTTTTGCATGTCCCAATCCGATATCAGCCGATACTAGGCGGTTCCAACATCGGAACTCTTTTCCGGTCAATCCAACAGAGAAAATTGAACAAAAATGAAGTAAGGAAAAACGACACTTTAATCATCATTTGTCCAAGTTTTATATTTATAAATTCACAACATTCCTCCACTAAATATTATTCCATTGTAGACTATCTAAAATGTTGTACTCTATCTAAAAACAGGTGAACAGACGATAATATCTAATGCGAATGGACGATTCATTAATGTTGAATATTATTGCATTTAAAATTCTCGAAAACAACCAATATATAAAATTGTCTAAATGTATCAAATGTTTTTCTACTATTTTTTATTTCTTTTATCATCTTTGGCTTTCTGAAATAAAAAATCACGATGCCCCGATCTGAAACCGCCGATACCAATATTCATAAGAGTGGCCAGAAACTGATTTCGATATTCCGAACCTTGAGACACACAAAAACACACCATTTTCGATCTTGCCTACAGGCCATGGCCAATGACGACAGACCACAAGTAAAGTTCGACTAAGTTTTAGCCTATGCCATGGTGCGCTCACCATGAGAGCAATATGCCATAATTGCGCGCTCACCATGAGAGCAATATGCCATAATTGCCCATAACGATTCTACTAGCCTATGTTATCCGGACTTTCCACTTTAGAAAAAAATATCCGTGTCCACCCGATAGGACATGGATATGGATATGAAATCTGTATCCGATCCTCCATGGTGACAATTGGATCCTTTATGTTGCAATCGAAAGACTGGTAGTGAAGTAGATAGTTTATTTTAATGTTGTAGCGAAGTAGATAGTTTATTTTAATATGGTAGACTGGTAGTAAAGTTATAAAATCTTAAAAATTGAATTATAAGATATCTTTTTATGAAACCATGCTAATTTAATTATAAGCTTAAATATATGAAACCATGCAAACTTAATTGCAACTATCTTTCTATAAAATCATGTAAATTTAATTAGAGAGTATATCTTTTTATAAAATCGTACAAATTTAATTAAGTCTTTTATGAAGCCATGCAATATTTATTAATAGTCATATCCCCGGACCCGTATCCAAAATTTGGATCCTTTTTAGCCAAGTCTGTGTGTCCTTCAATTAAGTTTGAAGGATCCGACCTTGGATATGTACCCATACGTGACACCCAGTACCCGAGTCCAGGTAATATAGCTACTGGCTAGTGTTCAACTACCGTGTAAGATGATACTAAATAGCGTTCAACTGGCCAAGATAGTTAAAACTTAAAACAACAGTGGAAATCCAACAAAGGAAAGGTTCAACAAAAGAAGAATTCAATAAACTGAATGTCACCAGCGTTATATTTTGAGAAATGCCTACACAAAGAGATGGTTCAAATAAACAGGATCCAACTACATGGAAACAACTTGAGAAGGAAAGGACACAATAATAGGGAGCTTGAGATTCAACATTACTGGGTTATAAACAATGAATCCAAAGGAGAAATGAGAATGGAGGATGCCTTCTGTGAAAGCATCTTTTCTTGACACCGGAACACTTGGAGAAGAAGACCATCTCAAGATCCAATAAACATCAATGGTCGCCTAACCACCACAATCTAACAATGTGATTTTACATAAGATGGGTTGCAAATAAGCATTGTGACTAGCATGATCAATTGACAATTACCGAGAGAATAGATGGACTTTAATGCCACACGAAGAGTGCCTATCCAGAGAAAGGAGAGAACCTATATGAGAAATCAAACAAAAGATACATATGTCGCCACAAAGTTAAAGCACAACACCAACATGTTATTGCTATTCTAATAAGGTGAATAGAAGTAGAATGATAAGTATACACATAAATACAGTGACCACCTTTGCTAGCCAATTTTGGGAGATCCATATACATCTGATGAAGGCTATTTGTTGTTGTCTATATTAAGCACTCTTGCAGTTTCTACGAGAAGACAAAACACTAAGAAAGTATTGTTTGGTCACTATTAACTTTTAGAAGAACAAAAAAATCAGAAGCCCTTAATATGCAGTCAGGGGAAGCAATAATTTTGGCTTCTGTCAAGCGATAAACCATATGATGAATAAACAAACTTAGGGAAGGGTACCAATGCAACATAAATTTGAACAAACTTAGGGAAGGATACCATGGAACATAAATTTGTTTAAGATAAACCAAAAATTCTCAACAAAGACTCTTGGACGCCATTTGAGCAAAACAAATTAGTTACAACTTGAGATGATTCAAAGGATTATTTGTACTAAATATTTTTGAAAGAAAGTGCTTTCACATAATACATTTAACAAACAAATCTAGTTTGTAAAACTACTTAATCAAGATAGGATTTTTACTTATGGGCTTCCTAGGAAATATTAGTTACAAGTATCAAACAAACCATGAGTCCTTTTAAAGCCCTATTTTCCAACCTGTGCGTTCTTTCTAAAACTTTGTATGATGTGGTAAGTTATAGAAGGAAACAGACACTTTCAGAAAGAGTCAATATTACGTCTATCATGGAGAAATCATCAATATGGAAATGAATTATATTGTTATGTGAATGCATGGGAATTGGTACATTTAACTAAATATGTATAATCAAAATAAATGGAAGATACCCACCGATAATTACATACAACCCCTGAAACTATATTTTTAGACAAATAATCTCCTCATACCAATACCGAGTGATATGGTATCTCAGTCACAAATACCAATTTGTTACCATTTTCACTCATAAGTTCCTAACATAATCCATATCTTCTTTTTAATTTCTATCCTATTCCCTCTTTATTCCTTCTAACCATTTCAAACTTTTATCGCTGCCTCGAAGACAACCCCCTCACGAGGTGTGTCAATCCACAAAAGCATAGCGTCGTTCCTCCCTCTCCCTTCCATTTTCATCTGGTCACATAGTTACACCGCTTATACCAACCGTAAGTTTGATCATGTTGGCTGCATTAGCTCAATTATGGCCAATCCACTGTGAAGATGATGCATCTTTGTTCTAGGTTAATCCAGCAAACCCTGGGATTAGGGGCATTTCTACCTTTATCCAAATGAAGCAACATCTCACTGATTGCCATAACTTACAAGATAGAGGGAAAGAGAGAGGGGGGGGGGGGGGGGGGGGTGATTGTCGTCATGCTACTCAGATAAAGAGGGGCAGTTAGATCAAGAGATCTTCGCTTGCATGTTGGTGGAGGGTCGTTTCTACTTGTTGCTAGAACGATTGCCGCACTAGTAGCCTTTTGATTGGGCTGAAAAATGTGGAAGAGGAAGAGAGTGAAGGAGAAATGGTCTATTAGTAGTTTTGTAATCGATTTTTATGGTGGACGATGTTGTACTCCGTGGCAAAAGTGCAAATAGTTATATACTAAAAGATATAGTGTCAGTTGTAATCTGCAACCGCTTCAGATCTCAGAGGGTTATGTTCGCAACCAACCGGTGTGATATTTTTAACACAACAGTATCCGAATGTAACATTCTTTTATTTTCACTTCTTTGTGTCTTTATTATCATATAGACGGACCTAATTTGGTAATAATATAGTTTACAAGTAGTATGAGGAGGATGAGAAATCCGGTAAGTAATTGTATATTTTCTTTGAGAGAATTATGAGAGAGAATGAATTGATGATGCTTTCGATCCTCCACCAACATGGTATTATGAGGTTAAAAAAAGGAGGGAGTGTTATGAGGAACTCATGGTAATTTCTATCCTCCACCGATTGAGATTACAAGAGAGGGAGGGAGAGATTCAATTGATTAAAAAAGGGGAGAGGGTAATGTGGAAACAGGAGAAAAAATATGAGAATATTATGATAGAAAATCATGATAATATTTATAAAGTTACTTTATATGATTTGTACTAAACTATTAACTAACTGAAAATTCCACATATAGAATTTGACTAAACAATTGTAAACCCATAGTACTCTACATAGTATATAAATATGGTCACAATGCTACTCAGCTAACATGCACAGAGCAAAATGTCAAACCATGAGTCCCGACAAGGAGCGAGTTAGACCACAAGCTGATAGAATTAAATCGCGTGGCGCGACTTCCCTTCAATCACCCACGCGTATATTTACTAGGGACTTCACGATTTCGTGCCATGAACGCCGACCTTGGGATTATTTAAAGCCGGTAACTGGCAGCCAACCGTTTCACACGTGACGGAATATTCTTCTATGTGCTAGGGGCCTATCTTTATCCGGATCCGGTAACCTTATCTCGAAGAACCCCTTTCAACTATATAATTACCTACATCCGACCGCAAATGCAAAATCGGATACCACACAAACAAAAACATAAAACATTGCCAAACTCACTACGATCTCAAATCTACGATCCAAAATCCTTTCCTCCTTGAGTTGAAAGAAAAACTTGCAATAAATAACTGAAAGTTACCCAAAAAAAATTCCGATCAATTCATAAGTTGGGAATCCCCACTAATAGAACATGCAACGAGCACGATTCCTTCCCAAATACTAAATGATTGTGTTTCTCTCGGTGATTTTACAACCAGTCAGTCGCACTCGAAGAACAAGAAGAAGTTTCAATAAACATATGATTTGAACATTAAATTATAAGGATTAGGGTAGGCAAAGAAGGAAGCCATTACTGAGAGAGGGAGAAAAGGGGGAGAAAATTAGGGTTTCAAAAATACAGACCTGGAGAAGACGAACGAGAGAAAACCCGCGAAATGAAAGGATTGCTGGCCGTAGATTAGCACCACTTTTTCTTTTCTTTTCTACGTTGTATAACTCTCATCATTTATAAATAAAAGAAATAATAAGCACGGATCTTCTATTACTCAGCCGGAATCTTATATCTCTTCTTGGTAATCACAATAGTAACTCGAGTTTGATAATTATCATCACTTTTGTAAATCATATTTTGTTTGAGGTGTGTTTGCATTTATCTTCCTTAAAATATACGTATTTGTTTGCTTGTTCCTATTAAAAATTGTAATTGCATAAATACTCTAAAATATTTTTTTCAATTTTCATATAAATTTTAGAGAATTGTATATATAGCATCAAATTTAAATGAAAGTGTTTTGAAAGCATTGAAGTTATGAAAATTACGACATAAGACTGAAAACGCCCTTTAAAAGAATATTTTTAATCTTTGCACGAAAAATACTATTTTAAAGGACATTTTTAGCATCTACGTCATTTGTCTCCTTAACTCTCCTTTTAATTAAGACCGTGTAAAAAAATTTAATTAAGAATTCGTAGAAAATGCCCTTTTAAATGATTTATTTTGTGCAAAAATAAAAAAATAAAGTACGTTTTAGGACTTCGATTAGAATTTTTGAAATATCTATGCTCTCGTAACAATTTTACTAAAGTCTAATACTGTATATACAATTCTCTTAAAAAAATTTAAAGGCATGGCTCAAACCAATACTTACTTACCCATTCTCTCTCACCAGCCTCCACCATATAAGGCCATCCCCTACTGACTTTGCACATGTAACCTTGTTCTCCATCCCCTAGTGATTTTGCGCACCTGACATTGTTTATATATATATTTTAAGTCAAAAAAAAAATCGAAATGTAAGTGTGCTTTTGCAGAGACATCATTAATAGTTTTGGCATCAAACTACTTTGGTTGGTTGTTGAAGTGAGTGAGAAAGTGTAATTTTTTGTTGAAGTAACATAAATAGAAAAGAAATGGTTAAAGTAGAGAGGAAGTGGTTGTCACTTACCGTTCTGGATATACGTATTTGAACGTATTTTATTTAGCCTGGTTACATGTGCATGGAGACTAGACAAATTCTTTGGTTTAACCTGGTTCATGGTTCATTTTGTGGGTTGATTCAAGTCATGAGAACCCTTGGTCCAACCCTCAACCCTACCATATATAACCCAACCGTTTCTCTCTCTCTCTCTCTCTCTCTCTCTTCACTCCTTCATTTCTTCCTCTCTCTTTAGTTTTCTCTTCCCTTTTCCAAGACAAGTACACATTGCATGAGAAATGGAAAAATCCTTCATATTATTTGATTATTATGTTCTTTGCCTAATTTTAAACACTTTTAGAACTTAGAGTTTTCGGACATGGTGGATGGATTGTGTAGATCTACATTTCTAACTTAGGGCTTTTATGGTACCATGAGTGTTTTTTGGTTTTGATCTATTAAACATATATTTTTGAAAACCAATTTTTGCTACATGATAGAGCTTTCAATTTCAAGCATTTTCGCTTTTGGTTCACTTGATTTGGACTTAAAATGAGAATTTTATGGTCGAAACAATTTTTGGACATTTGGAGCTTTTTTGCCTTTGTTGAATTTGTTGTTGGAGAAGACGAAGTGCTCATGCGCCCAGCATCATATGCTAGAGAGTGCTATACGGCATGAACTTTGTGCCGCATATACTGACAGCATGCGTCCATCTTGTTGGAAGCGTGGTTGCTTATTTACACAAGTGTCCTTGGACTCCTTGTGTTTTCACTTGCTGAACGAATGAGAAATTCGCTAAAGTCCAAGGAGCACATGCGGCCAAGTGACTTATGCGGTAAGCAGAGCATGCAGCCACCTTCTTTGGACGCATGACTCTGAACCGTTGGCACTTATTTCTATTAACTTTATTCTTTATCTCTGACTCACTTTATTGTCACATCAATCACTTTATTACTTGTCACAACAGTCACATCAATCACTTTATGTCACATCACTGACACTTCATTTATTGTCCGTCACTTCAACACTTGTCCCAAGGAGTAGACTTTAACCCTGAGCATGCGGCCCTGACTCCATGCGGCCAGGACTACCCATCCGGCCCTGGCTCCATGCGGCCAGGACTACCCATGCGGCCGGCCTTGATTGTTTTGATTGAATATTTTCTTATTCCTTATGGTTTATAATTGGGTTAATGCTTGTGTTATGATTCTAAGGAAGAATGGATTTAGTAACCAGACCTCGTGCCAGACATGACCATGAGCTAGTGTCACGACCCGAGGGAGAATTTGGGCATGAGCCGTGGGTACGTCCAGCCTACATCGCAGCATCGGCGGTAGAACGCTGTCTAAGTCTCAAGACTACTAAACATAACTCACAAAAATAATCTGTCAATGATCACAACTCCATAAGGAGGACAATGTGTATGCATAATGATCCTCAAAACATATGGTACTCAATCACAATAACTATAGGAAAGTAAATGGCACGATAAGATATAAAAGATAAGAAAATTCTGACATAAGTCTAGCACACAACCCAAATACAATGATAATCTAGAGTCTAGCTATCCCAACATAAATAGTCTCAACATAATACAATCCAAATCTCAAGTTTAGAACAATTTAATACATAGATAACTAGACCAAGAAGCTGTCTAAATGACTGCGGATGATATTTCCTCTAAGGAGAGTGACTCCTCTGGAATCTCCGGTATGTTGTCTCCCTCTACTCCTGGACCGTAGTGAGTAGGACAGAAATTATCAAGATTCTCTGAAAATATTATCCAGTCAGGATTGGAGCGAAGCACAGACACTAAACAACAGTTTCAATTATATTGACAAAAACTATAAGACAGTGTAAGAAAATACATGATGCAGAAATACTAAAAAAATAGGGAATACTGGAGAGACATGTAATCAGCAATAGTACTAACTAGCAATGAACATATATATGTGAACGCTAGAAATGAGTAAACTAGAATAAAGAAATAGAAATTCTATCTAAGTGTTGTGAAATATCAGTTTACTATGTGATCGACTTGGGACTAGATCATGCTTGTTATATATGATTGGCTATGATACATGTGAGGTCAGGCTAACCATCTGGTTAGCTATGATGCGAGCAATAGTCAGGCTAATCATATATAACAGGTTATGAGGCATATAAATGGTCAGGCTACACCCAACGTGATATGTGGGATGAGCTATGATGCATGTAAAGTGGGGTATGATAACATAATCTTGCTAATATTTCTTCGTCCCTAGCTAGCACGATGGATTCCAATCACGACTCCTCATGACAGGTATCTATGATACTAGCCCGTGTATCCACAGTATCAGAATCAAGCATACTCTACAACTAGAATCATAGTAATAATCAACATAATAAAAACTATCAGAGAATGTACTCGCCTGAAGTCCTGAGCAAGGTGTGCCTCTCGATGCCCAAGCTGATGTCACACAGACCTATATATGGTACGTTGCATCAATACAAGATTTTGGAATGAAAATAAGTTAAACTGATGCAATTCTAAGTCATAAAGCCATTTCTAAGTCAAACTGACTATTTCTAGGTCATATGAGTCCAACTCTAGGATACTAGGTCTACACACTATGAAACTAAGCTACACTAGCCCATCTAAGATATTATGAGACACACAAAATGTCGTATCCTAGGATACGCAAGTTTCAACATATGAAAATAGTAATTTATATACGTATACAAGTCAATACATATAATACTAACTAGTTAATGAAATTAGGATACGTTGGCTTTGCACCAATGTGTATCACACTACCACACACCTATCTCGATACTCAAACCCATACCTTGGTATCGACCCATCACCTTGACATTACCTTGGTATCCCAAGGTAATTCAAAACCTAGTGAATATAGCTAATATATAGCTAATACCCCATATACTAACTATATTAATAACTAAACTACTAACATATATTATATACTAATATGTACCTACCACTTATCATCAATACCACATACATACCTAGATATAGTTATTAGCCTAACTAGTAGGTATATATATATCTAACTATTAAAAGAACAAAAGTAACTATCTACATAACTATAATACCAAACTAACTATTTACTAACTAGTATACTAAACTAAAGTGATACCCTTAACTATTCTAACCTCACTAAACCATTACCAACCCAATTAAACCATTACCCAATACCTGAACTGAACCTAACCTCACCTGATATCGCACAGTGAGGTAACTGATACTGTGCAGATACCTCTCTGTTGCACTGATGTGCATTGCATTCTCTTTCCTTGGCTTGATGCAAACTGTTGTGCATTGCTGAAAACCTACTGCTATGCATCATCTTCAATGGTTGAACTAAAACTGCAATGTCTCCGAGCTGCAGCTACTGTGCACTTGCTACAGCAACATGCTGTGCACACTGAACTAAAACTGCACACTGAAATGTTGCTGCTGAACTGCCTTCCTGTGCTGAACTGTGCAGTTGGTCACTGCACAGTGTGCTCGACTGAATGCCACTGCTAGGCTGCAGGTTTGATGCATTGCTGAAGCTGAACTTCTTGCACTGTGCTGTGCAGTTGATGTTTACTCAAGGCTGCTATAGTGTTGCTGCACACTTCCTTGCTCAGTGCATCTATGCACTTGCTGCACACTGTCTTGCTCCTTGCTGCAGTTGGTGACTGCTCACTGCAGTGATCTTTCTCTGTTTGCTTGTTGTAGTATCCTGCAGTTGGATCTTCTCCTTGCTGAATTGATGCTGCTGCTAAACCACACTGCCTCGAGGCACTGCATCCCCCTTGCACGAGTTGCTGTGCACACACAGAGCACACTGCCAGTGCTGATATGTTGCTGGATCTGATACAGAGCTGATACCTTGATGCACACTGCATTGAACTGACTGCCATGCTCTGCAATGGCTCGATGTTGCAAACATAATATTGAGGACTGCACTGTTAGCTGAACCTGTGTACGAGCTGCACATTTCCCCCCTCATGCACGAAGAAAATTGCACTGCTCTTCCCCTCTACAGTGACTGCACACCTACTGATACTTGCGCAGTGAGGTTGATGCATACTGTCTTCTCAGCCCGAGCCTTCACTGACACACACTTACTCACTATGCATATAGCACACAACACACACCATTGGATTGCTTATTGCTAATACATATGAACCCTCACTCACTTACACTGCTCAACCCGATAGCACATCACTATCCTCACATTCCCCAGCTAGTGATACATTCAGTATCAGTGCATCCCAGTGCACACTGTGCAAACCACAGTGAACCCAAGCCGCTCTCTTCACCATTCTTACACATTACTGATGAACCCGACCCCTCTTCCATCATTCACCCATAACTTAAATAACATATATATATATATATATATATATATATATATATATATATATATATATATATATATATATATATATCCAATACATATGAACTAGGCAAAATAAATATGTATACTTCCTATTAGTCATTTCAACAAGCACCTAGTGTGCACTAATTTAGGATACTCTTGATACACAATAAATCTTCATGCATAAACCCCCCAATATACAACTAAAAATATCTACATATACAATATATATATATATATATATATATATATATATATATATATATATATATATATATATATATATATATATATAGTATGATTAGTGTTATAAAAATTAGGGAAAAATGCATCCTTGGAATACAAAACCCCAAAATAACATATGACACCATGAAAAAATTATCATAAAACCAATAGAGACTCATGCTCTCCCTTAATAGCTATTCCTAAACCAAAGGGTGGGCTCCTTATGGCCAAACAAATGATAAAAACAGAAATTAAATGAGAGATTTCAGATTTTTACCTATTGGGAGATGGATTCCCAATGTAACTTCTTCTTCTCCAAGACTCCTTGTGACCCAAGATTCTAGGCCTCTTTAGATGAGGGAAAAATGAGGGATTTGAGGTTTAATATTCTGAAATTTGTGGAGGAAAGGAAAGAATTTTGGGGAGCTATTTCTAGGGTTTCTTCATGAGTCATGAATGGCTTTGAGGGAGGCTCCCTCTATACTTATAGGACCGGACACACCTAGTCTAGGGTTTATTTAATGCACAATGTCTCATTTGCCCTCAATGGCTTGTCATGAAAAGCTATTTAATAAGGGGTTTAGTCCTAAGTGAAGGATTTTACTAGATTCTAATTAATAGAATAGGGATTAGTCTAGTGGGTTTAATGTCACGTCTAAGCAAGGTCCATGGTCACATCAAGGCTAGTCCACTAACCCATGCCATTAATGAATATAATATAATATATATATTATCTATCATGCAAATATTAACACAATATATATAATTATTGTAAATAACCATAAAGTCTCCACTCTAGAAATGTGGTAGTGACAGCTAGATTAGCTATGAACATGGCATGAGTTGAACTGAGATTTGAGTATGAACCAGACTAAGTGGATAGTGACTAACCGACCATGTGCATGACATAAGTTTTGTATTACAATGTGATCTTGATTCATGTGACCCAATGTATAATTGGTAATTGGACTCGAATACTGTATCAGTGCTGATACAATGTGTATATGATCGAATGTGCGTTGAGGTACGACATACCGTATCACATGTTAAGTGATTTATATTTGGGTTGTGCATCGAGAATGCCTCCAAATTCCTGAACGTGTGATATTATAAATATATATTGTTTTCCCGAGCACGGGCATGATATGCGAGTCGACTACCAAAGCGTTGCTAGGATATTGATTTGACTGAATGCTGCATACACGCTCGGGTGAATCCAGATTGAACTTCCATGGATACGTATCTAGCGTGCCCGTACTTTATACGACATCTTAAGAGAAATTCTCATGTGACAATGTCTTGAGATTTTGAACACAATATAGGGCTAATTAGGTAACTAAAAGTGGTAGTAACATTTGGAGAGAACGGTATCCCGAGATCATGCCAACGAACCTTCCCACAGAGATTCATTCTAGTGCGCTGTAGGATGGCCACCACAGATACTCTATATCATCCGCCTTAGTAGAGTGCAGTATCTGACCTATTATAAATAACGTTGAGCCATTGTCTCCCTATAGGAGCATTGGAACCGCTAATACCGTGTTTTAGCGCAGTGGCCCTACGGGGGACTGGTGCATCCTGCAAGTGCCTGTATATTCCTTATTTGGCTCGGTTAGCTCATGTTCGGCCACTGGCGTGATCTGAGAATACCTATTATGCATTATTTCTGAGATAACCTCAAACTCCACAAAATAGCAAGTCGTACAAGTGATTGGTCGATATAAGAAAATGGACTTGGTTGTGATTGTATTATTCGGTTAGTAGCCTAGGAAAATGGACTATCATAGTGTGATGGTTCAACCATTGTCCTTGTTTGGTTGTAGAGTTGGGCCTTTGCGCTAGGATATGCCATGGACCTAAGTTACGACACTGAACCTATGTATTATTATATAATTATTTCTTGGATTTTTTGTTTCTCTATTTTCGTGCTTCCTTTGTGGTACTTGCTATTTGGGGTCTAACCCCACTAGTTTTGCATGGCCAGGACTCGAGCTAGCACCCAAGGATCTAGCGTACTATCCCCCAACTTATGGTGCGTACCAGGAACATGGTCGTAGAGGATAACGAGTGAGTTTTCTTCTTCCCTGCTCGTCATTGTACATTTACTTATTTTGGGCGTTTAGCCACCGGCACCTGTTAGTCGGCACGTCTGGACATTTGTCTTCTTACATGATTGTATTAAATCAGACTGCAGTTGATCGCTGTCATGTACTTTTGATCACTCTGCCAACTTCTTATTTTGCACAACTGGTCTCCAGAATATTTTGACAAAGCGTTTGGGACGCCTTATTGCTTTATCATATATGCTATATATTTACTGTTTTTCTTGTTTGAATGATTGAGACAGAGAAGTTCTTGACCATAGGAGACTTGATTGTAGCATACACCCCCTTGTCTTATTATAGCCGTGATCACCATACGACGTATAGTACCTTGTACGGGGTAGCTGGCCATGTCCGTCTCCGTATTCCGGTACTGGGACGTGACAGTGGTCCTCAAACCAAACGCGCGAAGTGGAAATGATGATTTCCCACTTTCGCATTCCACTTCGGAGAAAAAAATTCTGATGTCAAAACTCAGATTTCGTCGTAGACAAAATTTATTGTTCATGTCAAATTAATTACAGTAAATCTTGTCTGTAAATACAAATTCTGACCACTTTCACGCTCTGAATTCGCGAATAGAATAGCATACATATTGTCACGAGACTCGTGACATCGCAAAGTAATTAATGCTATCCTTTTTATATTATTTTAATAATAAAAATTTCAACATTTTTGGTTCTAGTTTCAATGGTTGGTCACAATGGTTGGTCCACCTTTGAACTAGCTTTGTTTTCCATCAATGCTATTCTCCTATCCATTTAATCTAGAAATACATGAAAGGAAACTGGCCTCTTCGACAATTGAATCCACTCGTATCCGTAGGTTATTATGCAATTCCATATTACTTACGTACCTCCTAATTACTACCTCCTTGCATTCTACAAAGTAAATAATCCAATGCAGGGATCTCACTATAATATTATTGGGTTTCCTGTCTGCTGTGTTTCCATTCACACACTCACATACACACTAACACTCACACTCACACTCACTTGCTTGAATTTGGGGATTAGAGTTGAGTTGCTTATGATGTTATTATCTGATTGTTATGTCAAGTAGTACACATACTTCTTGGGTCGCACTATACACATCCCATTCTCTACTTAACACATCTCAAATGCTAAACACATCCAAATTTAACTAATTAAATTTGATCCAGAATAGCTGGAGATGAGCAGTTTCTCTTTTCTAGTGGGAACCGGCTGTGGTGTTTACATTGCTCAGAATTACAATGTCCCTAATATAAAGATGGAAGCTTGTTGACACGTGGATTTTTGTTGCAAAGACCATAGAAGAGAAGCATAGGAAGCCAAAGAAGAAGGATGTAGATGTATATCGTTTTCTTGCAATAGCTATTATGCATATTTCTGTTATTTAGATCTCTACATCCACCAGAATGCATGGAGAGATTGATTTCCTGATTGCCAACAAGACTACTATGATTGTTTGGGTCAGATTTAGTGTTATTGTAGTTCCAGGTATATATGTGGCGCAGATTAGATAGCTAATAAGCTAGCTAGTTACTTCTTGGACTTTGTTATGAGAATGAAAAAGCTGTGTGATATATGGTTCTACAGAATGAGGGTGAGTTTGGATGTACATTAAGGTCGTAGATAGGAGGAAGATAAATGATCTGGCCAAGGCATGTTCGATCTGCATCGACAAAAAGAAATTCAGACGAGAGATTAATAGTTGGATGGACAAACATATGATTTCTTTTTAATTATATGTAGTAGTTTTTTTTCTTTTTCTTTTTTTTGTACCTCTCATTTTCATGCTTAAGGTGGTACTCATGATTTCCACTTTTAGCCCTATGTGCTTTGGTGTGTGTACACCATAAAAGTGAATTTTCAGTATGTATATTGCATATATGTTTATAAAGACTCGATTTGTTGTGTGTTTGTGCGTGTGTTTTAGGATCTAACACATTCTGGTTTGTATGGGAAAGCTTGTTTTAGTGTAGTCTGGCAGGGCTGACGCCATATTGACTGAAGATTTCACAATTTCATTCTTGTAGTTTTTTTTTTTTAGTTATGCCGAGCTTCTTCTTGTCATTTTGTTTTTGCATAATTACATTGTAGTAGCGTATCATGCATGCTAATTTGCTAGCCTCGATAATGCTCGAAGAATCTAATTTCCAATTCAAAGACTGCATCAAATTCTTTAGGAATTTCAATAGCTTTGTGATCAAATTTTGCTCTACTTCGAATAAATTTAACTTCTTTTTATCCCGGTTCAAACCTGTGATTAAAGTAAATTTGGAATCCAACTCACTTTGCAGACCTACTATATATTTGGTCGAATTTCCTAGTCGAGACCTATAACCTTCTTCTAATCATGCATACATTTTTAACCCTTATCATACTTAAAAGAGAAAGATCCCTAAGCTCATGGAGTTCAACTTTTGTTTCCAGTCCAGTACTAAACTAGCCACACTTTTGGTCAAGGGATTAGTGGGTGTTTAGTCAACATGAGCATCCAAGTTTATTCTTCCCCCCACGGTTGTGTGTTGCTGGCAAACTAAAATAACCCCCCAACATGGTTTTTAGGTTCCATGGCTTTTCTTTAAGTTAATACACTGAATTCAACACCTCATATGATTCTTCCTTCCACTTGGAGACCCCCTCAGTTGTAGGTGGTGGGCTGGGCACTAAGAGTAGTAGCAACTATGTTGGACTTGGCTATCTGGAAAAGTAGTCCCCCTCTTCTCACCATTATGCAGCTTATGATTACATGGCTGCTCTTTTCCTGGGGTTATATAGTGCATGAGGCCAGTTGAAGTGTTATGTATGGGCCTGACTGTTGCCTAACAGAGGCTTGATGATGACGATGATCTACGCCGCGGTGTTCATGGGCCACGGCAGGTCGCCGAACAAATCACTTATAAATTGCTTAAACCTGTATTTTGGGGACATGGTAGCAGCTATTTTAAGTATGTTATCATAAAGGGAATAGCCTAGTACTCACTCACTCACTCACTCACTCACTCTCTCACTCTAGAGAGCCTCCATGGCTCCCTTCAAGACCAGACCACATAGCCTTTGTGTAAAGCTTAAGATTCCACAGTTTTGTGTGAGACTCTAAGACTTATAATAGGCATTCTTATTGTTGGGTGCTGCTTGTTCTGAGAGCAGAAACAGTTCAATAACAATAACAACTACTTTTCAAGGCTCATGTACCAGAAGCCAAAGCCTGGAGGCAGAAGGGATCGATTGGGCTGCATGTGAAGTAGGTCCTGTCTTTTGTATCATGACATAACATATAGATATATGGGACTGGTAGTGGACAATGGAGAGCTTTCTTTAACCCAAAGTGGGAAAAGGCTGGAAATGGCTCTTTAGTTGGGTGAGATTCTTGTTTGATTTTGTTCTGACTCACATGAGTTGGTTCGTCTTTTCTTTTCTTTTGATGCTTAGACTGTTAATTTATATGGGTATGCTGTACTCTGTACTCTGCTAGTGAACATCAACATCAAGCCTCAGGAATGTCTCTTAGCTGTGACCTGTGGTTCTGCTTCTGCTTCTGCTGTTTGTTTCTGTTGATTATAAGTTGTCAATGTTGTAACCAAATCAAGCTTGGAAACTTCTTGTATGTTGTATTTCCTGATTATTATTGATATGATCTTGTGTGCTCATTCTGAATCCCCTTTCCAAAATCTATGTTATGATATTTCTATTGTTAAGGCTTATAGCAGGGGAGTCTAGCTCTTTATTCAGAACTTAAATTGAGAATTCATTTTGAATTTTTTTTCTTCCCCCGGGTATTGTTCAGGGGACAGTGCAAGTTAAGTGCCATTTGGTAAGTTTCAAATGAGTTCAGATATATGGATTGTTTTCGTGTGTACAGTACACGCAGGGCCGACCCGGAGAATTGGGTTGCTCGAGCCGGAGCTTAGTTTGGTTGTCCTTTGACCCTTGTTGTGGACTAATCATGGAGGGTCACCTGTGACCCCGACCTCTTGCACGTCATGCTAGACCTAGAATGTTGTCTAAGCATAGGGAGGTTGCCTAAGTATGAAGATTTGTCGGACTTATCCATGGGCCGACCTTGAGTACACGTGTGGTATCAAACTTTGGCTTGTAAAAATGATGGTGACATTATGGAATTTTAGGAAGGAGATTCTTGTGTGTAACTTGAAGCACAATAATTCTTGTGTGTATATATATATATACATAGAATCACTATATTGGGGGGAAACAAAACTGGAGGAATATCATGTGGAGTCTATTTTCGGAGGCAAGTTGTTTCCATCTTCCATGTGAAATTTCATTTTCTACTTTAGCATAGCAGAAGACACTGTAGAGATGGCCTTACTGAAATGTCTCGAGGCACTTCCCATTCTTCAGTCATGACATGAGGGTTCTTTTTGGAGCTAATTAGTGTTCAGACCCTGAATTTTATACCAACTTAGAGTATTAAGTTTTCACATGTCCAATTGGAAAATTCGGATCCTAAGTTTTTGTTGTTGTTGTTTCTTCTTCTTTCCGATTTACTAGGAACATGAGTACAATGACGGCAACTAACACATGCTCGAAAGAAGAGTATAATGGAAAAAAAAGAAAGAAAAAAAGAAAACCAACAATAAAAATATAGCATCCAAACTTCTCAAATGCTTAAACTCTTAAGCTAATTAGCCCTTCTTTTTGCAATAACAATTTGCTATTCCCATGGACAGGCACCACCATATAACTTTCTAGAGGCATAATTCACATTCTTTGCCAAATATATGTTGCCGAGTATTATAGATTGGTATGTGTAGATGCACCAAGTGATGCCGAGTATCTATGAATTGGAGGCATGGGAAGCGTAAAGACCTAGTTAGTAGGTAGAAAACAATGCTTTAGTAGGTCTAATATCCAATTGCCTATTAGTAATAATCATTATAGTATCTAATCATTCGATTAGGAAATAATCAAAGGACAAGCCCTTCCCTTTTGGCTAAAGATTCTTTCAAGACTTCTAACATCCAAGGGAAAGGAAATTCTCAGGGAACCCTAATCCCACCTCTGTCCCTTACAGAACAATAAAAGGGGACATATTAGTCCTCTGCGTTGCTATAAGTTAATCCTTGACCAACCGAAAACTACTAGGTGTCATTGTCTAGTACAATTATCACTAAACCATTGTCGTCGTATGTGTGACGAGAACTTTCGCTCTCATCTCTGACCAAGTGATTTCACTTTTACGAGTGTCCAAGACAGAGACGGAACCATGTTGTGGGCTCCAGAGTGTGTCGTATTTAACACCTTATATTTTTCACGAAATTATTTTTCAAAAAATTATTATTTACTATATTATTTTTTTTTCAAAATAGTAGAAGATAAAACCGTTCCAACCCATAAAAAAAATATTATTTTCCGTGAACAATAACTATTTTTATGAAAAACAATGACAATCAAACACCTAAATTAAATTTTGTATGGAAATTTATTTTAATTTTTTTACAAGAAAACAATTTCAATCAAGTAGAGCTATTATAGAAAATTTTCAGATTTCAAAGAAATTTTTGTTTTGTTTTGTTTTGTTTCTAGTAAAATAATTCTGTAGAATTAATTTATTTTTCACCTTGTAATCAAACCTAATTTATCGAGATGTCGGCTAAAATTATTATTTTTTTCCCAAGAAACAGGGGACCCTTGAAGGAATGGATGTCTTCATCGTTTAATTCTTTGTCAAGGGTTGGTTAATTGCATCTGCGAAATAGACGTTTCTTACCAACAGACAAGATGCATAACAAGTCAAACCATGCCAAGATCCATTGTGGATGTAAAATAAACATCCACTTAAATAAAGTTTCGGACTGGGAATAACCCTACAAAAAGGAATGCTACACTACGCACAATATGAGCTTTGCATTCAGAGGTGGGGGGCGGCGGCGGCTGCTATTGTTACTATTTAAATTATATTTTTTGTATTACAAGATATGTTTTTGAAGTGATCTCGATATGCTACAAAATTGACGAAATGTGCTTTAAAATTGTACTTTATAGAGTTTGAGGGACAATCGAACAACGAAAAGTTATCAAAAGCGTCCGAGTGCTATAGTTGGAATACTATTAGAATAATTTGGTCTATATATATTTATATATATGATGAAAGTAAAGCAGTGTATCTCAGCAACACTGTGTAAGTGGGAGTTTCGTGGCAATGAAATATCTGTATTAAAAGAAAAGGTTGACGGAGAAGGTGCTATCTAAGGTGGCCCAGATATCCTCCTCGTCGTAACAACATTCCTCCTCTTCCTCTTGCGCTGTAGTTGTAGTCGTAGTAGTGGCGAGTGCAGCCTGCATTTGCTTCAACCAGTCTCCAGAGCTCTCCAAATTGTTGTTGTTGTAGTTGCTGCCACCGCCGTCATCGCAAGTAATGTGACTGTAGCATTCGAAACTGGTTTCAGACGTCTCCATCTCGAGCTCGGCCTCCGCCTCCATCTCCCCGTTCCTCGCGAACCGTCCCCTGACTCGAGGACGACTATCGGCCAGCGTCTTCCTACAAGCGTACTGCCAGGAAATTGAGCAGATTTTGCGTCAATAAAAATGCACACTATCAAAATTTAGTAAATCTAGAGCGTTACTTTGGAATATAAGACACTCTTTTTTCTGTCATAATAACCCAAAAGGGGAATATTTCCATTTCTTTTTGGAACGATTCCTTACCGACCGATGGGGGTGAGAGAGTGGGGGAAAATTGCGCGCTAGATCGCGTTGACGTAATTGTCTCCGCATTGGCCGAGGGTGGGACCTGATACTAGCAGAGAGGACTGAGGCTAATACACGCCAGCCTCGATCTGACGCACGGTCTCCCCTCCCACTCCTCGGTTTATGAGACATTAAAGTTCTTTTGTGGTTAAATGCTAAAACTTTCATTTTGGTCTGTTAGCTAGGTGGCACTAGCATGACGGACGCATGAATTTAAAAGAGAGGAGCAAAAGTTTGTTAAATAAAATTCGCAATTTCAAAATTTTGTTAAAAATAAAAATTATGAGCGAACACATGAATCTAAAATAGAGGAGGAAAATATTGTTAAATATAGTTCGCTATATCAAAATTTTGTTAAAAATTAAGAATTACGAAGAAAAAAAAGTAAAACCCGATAAAATAAGTATATAGAAATTGAAATTACAAAATTTGGAGGAAACAAAACATAAATCGACGAAGAAAATTTAAGAAAGAACACGGATATTTAACTGAGAAGCAAAATATTTAGTATGGACAGCTATCCCCTACTCGTCCCCATGTAAGTCCGTCCCTGGGCCGCACTAGCCGAACACAGTTCACATATCGAAATTGTGCACAAATGGGAAATTTTATGTTTTTTGTTTTCAAATGCAGGATAAAAGAGAGAGAGGAAGTTACGGTGATCTTCTTGTGGAAGTTCCGCTGGTTGCGCTTGCTCCGGTACCTCTCGATCCTCTCCTTGCGCTCCTCCGCGCTGTACCGGCCGACACGTCCGGCCAGGGTGGCGGCGGCGGCGGCGCCGCCGCCTTCCTGTGTGCAGGTCTCTCCGCCGCCACCCTGGCCTTCCTGTGTGCAGCTCTCTGGAGAGACCTGCATATTGTTAATCCCCTGCAAGCATCTCAAAGTTCAAAAACTATTTTCATTGTGTCCGACTCAAATGAAAGGATGTAATACTACTACTACTACTACTACTACTAGTAGCATGATGTCATGTCGTACTTGAAGGTCGCCGGCGCTGTAGACCCTACGGACGGGCTCGGTGGGCTGGTGGAAGTCGAGGTAGTGGCGGGGGGCAGAGGAAGCCAGGTTGGGAATGCGGGCGTGGTGCAGCAGCATGAAGTAGTCGTTCGGCGAGGGGAGGGACGAGGAGGCCGGGAAGGCCCTCTCGGCATCGAAGAAAGGAGGATGGTTGAGATGAGGAGTAGCAGAGCCGCAGACGGCGGAGAGGAGGTTGAGGTCGGGCTCGCCAGCGACGCCGCCGTAGGGGAAGTGGAACATGACTGGTGGTGGTGGTGAGCTTGGAGTTGGAATGAGGATTGAGAGGGAGGGGAGGTTGGTTTTATGGAGGGGAAGGGGGAGTGAAAGGAATGGTGGGCGCGGGAGAGAAAAAAAAATTAGTTAGAGTTGACCGTTATGTGGGTACCAGGGTGTAGTGTTGTGTACGCGCGCGCGGGCGGAGACCTATTGTTATTGCTGTAATGACAATTTTATTTGAAAATTGTCCCAAATAAATTGTGAAACTTTTATAATAAAAGTTACAAAAGACAGTATAGAATTAATTGTCTAGTTCTAAAAAAATTATCAAACAAAATTTTTTAAAACTATTTTTCAGATAAAAGTAATCAAACGCAAAACTAGAATCTGTACTCTAAGAAAACAACTTTATAACATCTTTGCAAAAAATAATTTTCAAAAAACCTATACAAACGCGTCCTAAGTATCTTAATATTTTTGCATTGGAAAAAACTTTTCTATTTTATTGTCTTTTGTGAATATAGTCTTATCAACTAGATAACATTGTCGGTCCTAAGCTCATGGGAGCCCAAGACGAACTTCAAAATAGGACTCCATACATAATGTAAAGAAAAACCAAATTAAAAGTAAATATAACGAAAATTTATTGTTGTCAGCAAGGTTTGAAATTAGGACCTCTAGAGTGCAAAACTACTACGTTAACCACTAAACCACAAGTGCTTTATGTTAAAGATTGACCCACGATACATATTACTAATATTTTAAATAGAACCATATTTGTGCCCCTTTAATCTTTGGGTCCTGGATTGACTCCCTGCCTGTCCTGGATCAGGGTCGTCCATGCTAAATAAGAAACAGTCTTGTGCCTAATGACACATAGGAATCACAACTAGTAATGTGCACGTGCATTGCACGCGTGTAAAAAAAATTGTGAAAAAATAAATAAATTGAATTTATTTTAAATACTGTCGTTTTAGGAATTGAACTCAAGCAAAAAAAAAAAAAAAAAACACTCTCACATTAATTACATGAGTTTAAAGTATTTAATATAATTAAATTATATTGGATAGTTAAATAATTAGTTAATTTTAAAAATAATAATTAATAAAGTATTTTATAAATAATTTAGACGGTTCAATTTTAAATCGTTTTCAAACTATTTTATATTCGTAGAGATAGTGTCGGAGATGCTCCAAAACACTATTACCACAACCCAAACCAGAATAAAAATAAAGGTTTACTAAAATAGAGGGATAATCCTAGTAGAAAGCAGCTCAAAATGCAGCTTGTTTGAGGAGTAATAAAAAGTTGACTAGGCATTTTCTGTAGATTGATTTGGTACGCAGACTGCAATATTGTCGGGAATCCTATATTCCTCAAAAGAAAATTTTCTAAAACATAGAATTCATGATTTTTTTTTTTAATTACATTTGATTTAATGTTATACAATTTCCAGAAACTACAAAATTTATGCACTTTAAATGTGACAACTTAACCTTTTCAAGGTTCCCAATAGTTAACAAATACCTGCTTTTATCATCATCAATCAGCCTATTTCTTCAAATTTAATAACACCCGCACGAACGAATGTAAAAAAACTCTTAAACATATCAGCAATAGAATCTTAAGGAGGAGAATTCATATGGAAGTGTAACCATTGAAAATAAGAGTATATAAATTTAATAACCTCCTGTATAATTCACCTGTGCAGAAAAGCCTAGTAGCCGTTATTCTCTTGAGACAAAGACCGTCAGCGAGGAAACCAAACTAAAGTTGGTAGTCAAATGATTCTGGAGCTTAAGATTGAAGTCGAAGCCATTGGGACTGATTGCTGTTTCAAGAAAATGATAATCAACATGAAGTCAGTGGCGTAACCATAATTTTTACAGTTTGTCTACATAGACCGTAGAACAGACCGAAAAAGAAACTGAACTCACGTGGCGCCCGCAGCTTGGCAAATTTTTTTTCCGGCCTGTGTAAGAAGAGAGACTGAGGTCATTTTTTTTCCCCTTGCCAATCACGAGCTGCCACGTGGCAGCTCGGTTTCTTTTTCGGTCTGACTAAAGTTTTCCTAATTTTTATTTAAGGAACGCAACACTTACTATTAAAAAAATAATAAATTATAATAAACAAATTTGTAATTTCAAATACATTGTATATTAATACCAAATATTGTAAACTATTACAATCACTAAATAATTATTATTTTTACAATAAAATACTTCAGAATTTTATATTCTAAAAATATTGAATAATATTTTTATTGTCAACGACATTCTATACGTCTCATTCAATATATGTCACTAAACAATTATTCATCATCTCAGCTTTTAATCGGTTACGTAATGAAGTCTCGATGAATCGTAGCAATAGTAAGAGCACATCATTATCATTTTTAGGAAACAAACATCTCGTGATAAGACAATATGGATCGATTGTTGCAAGTAGACAACATGTTTGGATTGCATAGTCGAAACATAGAGGTATTAATTTTTATAAGGACTTTGATGCGTTCTATTAGAGAAAAGATAAAAGTAAAAATCTTTTATTTGTTTGCTCTTATTAATACCAACTCGGTCGTCAATCTTTTTAGTCCCACATAGGATGGACTATGATAAGCCAACACCATGTAGTAGTTTTATTGTCCTGGTGGTTTGAGAAAGTGATATTACCCACCCGCATGTAATGTTATGCAATATTTTGGACGTTCTAAACATTTAGAAGAAGAAAATAATACTTAATTATAATATTATTTTTCACATATAGTAAGGTAATAACATAATTTAATTTAAGGAAGTGTAGTTGCGGCCCCTCGAGACTAGTTGGCTGGCTACACACATGCATGAGGTTGGAGAAAAAAAAATCTATAAATTTGTTTAGAAAAAAACAAATATTTTTTATTTATCCGTTCAAAATATCTCATTTTTAAATTTCGTCCTCAATCCTGAGAGGTCTCGAACCAGCCTTGAATCCCATATTTCTCTAACCATTGCACATATGGTGCAGAATGACGAATAATAGATCCTATAATGCAATAGTATAAATGCGAGTAAACGGCAATCCCATGTTCTAGTGATGTTTGGTTCGGCGAAGTGAAAAATCCGAAAATCGATATTTTACATACGCAATGCAGTGAAGTGGAACGAAATAAAAAAAAATCTTTCGTTTGGGTGCTATGAAAAAATGAAAGTTAGAAGTGAAAAATCTCTAAATTTGATATTTGTGTTAGAATAAACATAGAAGAAGGAAGAAGAAAATATGAGAGAAGATCTCTTATTAGTGTAATCACATAGTGGGAGACAGATGTCTTATTTATACAATCCAATGAAGGTGTAATACTAATCTTTAATCAATGTGGGACTAAAAACAAAGTGGGAATCCAACCCTTTAGTAACCCACGTTATAACACTCTCCCTTTGGATGACCACAATCTCTAAGTCTATTGTCTCGTTAAAACTTTGCCAGAAAAATTCATTAGGACAAAACATGTTCGAAAGAAAAGAATACAATTTTTAGGATGATTTAGATAGGTGTTGGACACGCTTAATGTTGCCTAATTACAGCCTTGTCAGAAAAAACCCAACGGAAAAAAAATCCATGATTAAGGAAAAAGAGTACAACGCGTTATAGTCCATACAAAATGTATCTTTCCCTAAAAACAATCACTCCCTCTGATGATGTTGATCCTGAACAGTCAGCTGATGAATACGTCGCATTCCAATTCCATGAACTAGTTTATGAAAAGTTGACTTTGACAACGATTTGGTGAACAAGCCTGCAAGATTATCACTTGAGCGAACTTGTTGGACGTCAATATCAAAGTTCTTCTGAAGCTCATGAGGTTAGAAAAACTTTGTTGATATGTGCTTGATCAAATCTCCTTTAATGAATCCACCTTGAATTTGTGCAATACATGCTGCATTATCCTCATGAATAACAGTTGGAGTATATGTGGTAGCAAAAATGTGACAGGAGCTACAAATGTGTTGAATCAACGATCTCAGCCAAATACATTCTCTACTTGCTTCATGTAGAGCTAATATTTCTGAGTGATTTGAGGAGGTAGCAACCATTGTCTGTTTGTTGAACGCCAAGAAATAACTACATAGCTATTAAGAAACACATATCCAGTTTGTGAACGACCTTTATGGGGATCAGATAATAACCTGAATCTGCAAAGCCAACTAGATTCGCGATGTCAGATAAACCACAAGTATAAAATAATCCCATGTCGGTAGTTCCACAAAGATATCACATGTTTAGTGCCATTCCAATGTCTGCGAGTTGGCGCCGAGCTATATCTAGCCAACAGATTGACATAGAATGATATGTCTGTCCTTGTACATTATGATAGATACATTAATGTCCCAATGGCACTAAGGTATGGTACTTCGGGTCCTAGCATCATTTCATTGTCGTCCTTAGGACGATATGGATCTTTATTGATATCTAAAGATCGAACAGTCATTGGAGTGCTAAGGGGATGAGCTTTATCCATATTGAACTGTTTCAATATATTTTCTGTGTATTTGGATTGATGCACTAAAATTCCATTAGTGCAATGCTCAATTTGTAATCCAAGACAATATTTCGTGTCTCCGAGATCTTTCATCTCGAACTCCTTTTTAGATAGTTTGTAGTATCATTTATTTCATGTCTTGTCCCAATCAAGTTTATGTCATCGACATATACTGCAACTATAGCGAAACCCTTCTTAGAATTCTTTATGAAGACACATGGGCATATAGGATTATTCTCATATCCCTTCCTTTTCATATATTCACTAAGACGGTTGTACCACATCCTTTCGGATTGTTTCAAACAGTACAATGAACGTCTTAGCTTTATGGAATGCATGTTCTTACCTTTTGAGCTGGGTGGGTTAAATCCATCTAAAATTTTCATATAGATATCGCTATCAAAATCACCATATAGATAGGCTGTTACAACGTCCATAAGTCTCATGTCCAGCTTTTTCTCAACTGTCAAGACTTATCAAATAACAGAATGTTGTTGCATCCATTACGGGATAATACATCTTTTCGTAATCAATCCCGGGTCTCTGAGAAAATCCTTGTGCCACTAATCGTGCCTTAAATCGAGAGATTTCATTCTTTTCGTTTCGCTTTCTTACAAACACCCACTTGTAACCTACCGGTCTGATGTCTTTTGGTATTTGTACTATAGGTCTGAACACTCCACGTTTATTAAGGGAATCCAATTCTGCTTGAATAACATCCTTCCATTTTGACCAATCTTTTCTTTGTCGACATTCATCGATGTTACGTGGTTCAGTGTCATCAATGCCCTTAGATATTTCAGTATCTACTGAGAATGAGAATATCTCTTCTATTGTTAGATCTTTGCGACCCCATACCTCTCTTGTATATGTATAAAACATAAAGATCTCTTTGCTTTCAGGTACCGGAGCCTCCTCTTGGGCTTGTGTCTTTTCTAAGACAATAACCTCTTCTGGGTTTTCAGAGAGTATGGATCTGTCATTCATAATATCTTCTTGAGCGTTATGTGTGTAATACCCTGTTCCGCTCAAGCGGACTGCCGATTCAAACGGCAAAAGTGTAATATCCCGACCCGCTTTGCTCAGGCGAGAATACTCGTTTGAGGCAAAGGATATCCAGACTTGTCTCTTCAGGAGTTCGGCTTAGGCTTTCAGAGACTTGCTCGGAGTATCGCTCAACCGAGGCGAATCATCGCTAAGGTGGGTAGCTACGATGAACTTGTCTTTGCTTAGCCAGCACACTTAAAATATGGATGTTTCATGCTAGTCGCTAGGTGAATCACCCCCTGCATGCTAATAAGAATACAACGCACCTAGCTAAGGGAATAATCCCAATTTGTATTGCTTGTGTTAGAACATGAAAATAAAACTTTACTGATATTCAGACCCTCGCATGCTATCTTTGCCTTGTCCAACTAGACCCCGCTATGCTTATGCCTCGAGTAGAACGATATGAACATTACACTCTTCGTTGTGCACTCCTTTACTGCTACACTGCACGACCCTAGATCATGTCGCTCGGTAAGTCCCATTACGGTTTCACTCCTAGGCTTACATTCGGGCCCGAGCGAACGTGAATGTTTAAGTTTTTCTTATGAATGCATGCTTGCCTGCTTATATATTGCCTCGATTCAATGCTTGTCATATAAATGCATGCCCTATCTTGCCTTGTTTTCATCCAAACCACCGAAAGACTATCTAATAGTCGTTCGGAGCCAAGTATATGAACATTGAAAGTATACGGGACCGTTAGGTCACCAAGGCATTTTTCGAACTAGGGATTTGCATCAATGGACAGTCAAGCAAGATAACGCCTTAGAGGAAATTGATACTCGGCTTGTACTCAATCTAACGGCTCAGGGAGACTATCCAAGACAGATTATGCTATGTGATTGTCTCATGTTCGTATTGCCTTAGATTGCATCCAGTCAAGTGAACATTGAACAAGATTCATGTCATGTAAAGCAAAAAATCACAGCTCGTGGAGCATACTTGTCTTGAACAAAATCGAGTTATCCTCTGAACCTGAAACCAAGACCCGCATGGTTACGGACAACTTGTGCACAAGGGGGATTATAGCATCCCATTCCGCGGACAGTCTCGGGGCACTGGGACCGATCCGGTCTAGACGGACTCCATGTTGTTCTCTCCTTGTTTATGGGGACGGTGCGCAATGCCCATGTTATTTTACCGTTCGCACCATTCAGATTTCCCCATACTCATTGAGAGACGTCTCTATATGTTCGACGGGATGGCTTGCAAGGTCCTGTTCAAAGCCTTTCAAACAATCCGCTAGTGAGACAAACGTCCATTATGGCGTCCTGCCAGTGACCCTCCTGTTCATATAGATAAGTCATCATCGCTTAGCGGCAATCCGCGTGCGAGTCATTACATCATAGTCAATGAAACTGAATCATTAAAATATCCTCTGCAACACTTCTGGATAACCTGTATGCTCGTGCACCCGATATGTAATCACGCACTGAAATACTGTGTTTGCATATGCTATTGCCCCTGAATGTTTATACATGCTTGTGCTTGAATTAAGTTGGTTTGCCTGGGACAGGGAAGAAGAATTGGTAAGTTGGTAAGTCTCGCCGTGTTTTCTCCTATATCGCACGGCGCACTGCCACACGAGTTAGACTGTTCAACATTGCCATGAAACTGATCCTAAGGCAACTAGAAAGACAATAAAATAGTTGGTGCACGGAACCTATATTACGTGTTTGGATTTGTCGAGCGGACGAGTAGCCTCCCCACCAGTGCATTCATGTACTGATAACCCACCAGATTGCTTGCAGGGTGCGGGAGAACCTCGTTCGGTGCGGATGCCTCCTTCGTGCGTGCTAAGACGTGGAGTTCACTCTAGAGCCTTGGAGCGTTGCGTCCGAAACTGAAGCACATATACAAGACATAATGTTAGAACATCGCCTGTACATCATTCCACAAATGTAGCCACTTGGCACGCTTTTACTGTTTCAGAGAGAGAGAGGCTTGAGCGACTTGTAATCTCGGCTATGCATCTCCTGTAACACTTGTTTATATCAATAAAGAGTTGTTTTACTTCTACTTGTGTTATTAAATGCTTCCACTATTGTCGACTCAGTGAACTTGTTACCAAATCGCCTATGCGTTTATAATTCTGCTGCACTCGGACAATCTGTGCGACTCTGTGGCTTAGACCTCTTACTGCTAGCCAATGAACCACGGCCTTGCACGGGCGTGGATCACGCTCGTGCGGCATCACGTCCAGATGGGCCAAAGCGATCGTCCCGCGGGAGCGCTGGCGCGGTGATTCTCGCCTAGCGGGGACGGCCGATTGGCTTACGGGAGATCAGGGCGTGACAATGTGTAACCTCCTTAAGAGCGTTACTTGGGTATTTTTTCTTTCTAGGGACTAAGTCCTTCGAACCTATAGGTCTACCACGCTTCTGGCGTGCAGTAGATTCATTAGCCACTCTACTATTTTTCCCTATGGGGATATCTATTCGAGCTGGCACATTTACATCGGGCACATGTGATTTAATCACTTTAGCTGCATCAGTAAATGCATTTGCAATCTCCTGTAGATGCAATATCATTCGTACTTCAGTTTCACATTGATTAGTACGAAGATCTAGATGAGACAGAGTAAAATTATCCTACAATAATTCATACCGTTTATTTGTGGCGAATGGTTCTGTAAGAACATTCTTTTCTTACTTATCTCCCCTTAACGGCGGGAATTTAGTCTCATCAAAATGGCAGTCTGCGAATCTAGTAGTAAAAACAACACCAGTTAAAGGTTCCAAATATCTAATGATTGAGGGCGAATCAAAACCAATATAAATTCCTAAACGACGCTGAGGTCCCATTTTAGAGCGCTGAGGAGGGAGAATAGGAACATAAACAGCACAACTTGTGATAGGCCATTAACCTAACATCTCTCATTTGCGTAAATTTGGTCGTGCTGATATAAATTTGGAAGTGAACTCAGCTGCATTATCAAGTCGAATCGTTCTAACATGTTGGTCAGAAAAACGAGTCTTAAGCTTAATCAACTGAGAAAGTAGCTTGGAGAAGACAAATTTTCTAGATGAGAGTAAGGAAACATTTGACCATTGACTAGAAGCATCTATTAGAACCATAAAATACCTAAAAGGTCCGCTAACATGATCAATTGGTCCGCAAATATCACCTTGTATTCTCTAAAGAAATGGTGGTGATTCAGAAGTTATTTTGAGAAGTAAAGGTCTTGTAATGAGTTTACCCTGTGAACAAGTTACACACAAATGTTCAGTAGGAAAGGAAAGACTTTGGTATGATAAATTATGTCCATTGGTATTGTTGATGACCTTTCTCAACATAGTCAATCCTAGATGACCCAATCTGTCATGCCAAATGATTAGATTCCTTGGATCCTTTAGCCTTTTGCTAGTGATGGGGTAAGATTCTACTACCTTCAGAGTAGTTTGATATAACCCCGAGAAGTTTAACTTGCACTTTTCTAATGTGAGCTTATTGCTTCCAACATTAGAGGTGATACAAGGATAAAGCATACAATAACTATTCATTGACTTCGCCTATCATGACGTTGAACCGGTCTTCCGAAATTGCGTTTCCATCCTTATCTTGGAAGAAATCATCAAAATTTATGTGTATTGTACCCTCCATGAGATTAGTCTCCACACCCTTTGGGGCTTCATACTGGTCCACTTTCTTTTGTGAGGTGTGACAGTTTCGCATCCAATGACCAGCTCTTCCACAACGTTTGCAAATATCAGTTGGAGCAGCTTGATTAAAAATTTGGACATTGTTTTTTCGAGGATTAAATCCCTTATTTTTGAACTGTGTATCGTTCCTTGGAGCCGGATTGTAGCAATTTCTTTGGCTTCCACGTCGTCCATACCCTCTACCTCTGTGATTTCCTCGACCCTAGTATTGGTCACATTTTTTCGAGCACTAGTCGCATTCACTTCAGCTGGAATTGGTGCAACCCAGTTGGTCTACTAGTATGACTTTTGATTAATAATTCATTGTTTTTCTCGGCCATGAGTAAGACAGCAATGAGTTCGGAATACTTCTTAAATTTTTTCTCCATATACGTCTGTTGTAGGGTCATATTAGTCGCATAAAATGTGGTAAATGTTTTCTCTAGCATGGAATGCTCTGTCACTTCTTCGCCACATAACTTCAATTGTGAAGTAATCTTGAACATAGCTGAATTATATGCTGCAACTGTCTTATAATCTTGGAAACATAGATTGGGACATTCATGGAGTGCACCTGATAGTATGACCATTTTCTGGTGATCATATCTCTCAGCTAGAGAATTCCAAAGCACCAAGGGGTCTTTGACTGTTAAGTACTAAGCCTTGAGATCATCATGGATATGATGTCTTAGAAAAATTAAAGCATTTGCTTTATCTTGTGCAGATATTGGCTTATCAGCCACAATTACGCCACCTAAGCTTTTGGCTTGAAGGTGCAATTCAGCATCCAATCTGCAGGTTAGAAAGTTCTGGCCTTCTAAGTTTAGAGGCTTGAAATCATGCTTTGTAAGGCTCGACATATTGCTGTACAAGATCAATAATAACAAGTTAACATAAGAACTTGGTAAATCATCAAACAATTCATGTTCATGGTGTATGCTTCAAACAATGATGTTTTAGAAGTCTATTTATACCAAACAAATCTTGTTTATGGTGTGTTTCGAATAATAATGTTCCAGAAGTCGTAGGTAAATACTAAACACTAGATGTTCATGGTATGCTTCGAACAATGATTATGTTCAAGAAGTCTTTCAAAAATACCACATATGGTATGCTTCGAACAATGATGTTCCAGAAGTCATATATATAGACCAAACAATTCATGTTCATGGTTATCAGATCTCTGATGGTTTTGATCTGAATATATTAACATATATAAAAGAAATAAAGAATAACTCTAGCGTTCTCTCCGAAAGATCTATATGTGATTATCATCGGAGTGTTATCAGAGTTAACTAAAAGAAGTGAGATGAATGGATACAAATTATTCTTTTTGTCCTAGCAGTATGCCAAGAGATGTATAAACATCCACATCAGGCTGCATCTAGGGTATACATATGCAGAAAAAAATAAACATAAATAACCATACCTATTACCGAAGTGGAGAATCCGCAAATGGCGGCTTCACTGAGATGCTCTCACTTATTTCCTCCCGTTAGAACTTCATGCTGACAACGTGTTAGAATAATCGTAGAAGAAGGAAGAAGAAAATAGGAGATAAGATCTCTTATTAGTGTAATCACATAGTGGAAGACAAATGCCTTATTTATACAACCCAATGAAGGTGTAATACTAATCTCTAACCAATGTGAGACTAAAAACAAAGTAAAAATTCAACCATTTAGTAACCCACGTTGAAGTGGCATGAATAGTAAATCTTTTTTTGTTAAAGTAGAGAGGAAGTGGTCCTCCAACCAAACGTGTGAAGTGGGAACGAGTATTTTCCACTTTCGTGTTCTACTTCGGAGGAAAAAAATTTCGAAGTCAAAACTCCGATTTCGTGACCGTAAAAATTTATTGTTCATGTCAAATCACAGTAAATTTTATCTGCAGATCCGCCAAACAGCTCGTAAAGTGGTTAAATTTTTTGATTTTGACCATTTCTATGCTCCAAATTTGCGAACCAAATAGCCCCTAATATATGCAACTACTAACAAATGACCCTTTGATTTCGAACTTGAGTGCCATGTTTTGTTAAACATTGATGGAAGCACAATATCGCTAAATGACAGATCTGAATGAGAAAGAAGAATAAAAATGCTCAAACCATCGGACCGTTGGGCTACGTTTGGTTCGCGGAAAGGAAATAAACTCAATTCCTTGTCCCTTTTCTTTCTTTTGGAAAATTATAATTTCCATCCAATTTTCTTTCTTGTGTTTGGAAATGTCAAGAAAATTGGAAGAAAAAGTAATTCCCTAGGATGGAAAAGTAAATCCCTAGGTGGTGGGAGGAACCACTTCCCCCCTATTTTTTTTCTCCCTTCCGAATCATTTTTCTTTCCCAAACATTTTCTTGGGCTTCCAAACATAGGAAATGAATGACTTTCTTTTTCGAATGTCATGATTCCGTGAACCAAACATGGCCTTGGTGCGGACTGTTCGTGATCCATCCAATACTGCTCTTTGACTTATCATTCCATCTGTGTATTTCACAATAACGACATATATTCCACTTATCACGCATCGCTCCTGCTTAGGCCTCATTTGGTTCGTGAAAAGAAAGAAAGAAAGGAAAATCAATTTTTGCTCTCTTTTTTTCTTTGAAAAATTGTAATTATTATTATTATTATTTCGATATTTGGAAAGGCCTAGAAAAATGGAAATAATTGAGGGAGAAAAAGTGAATCGTGGGATTCACCACCTATTATCATTTTTTTTGGAAATCAAATTCTTTCTTTGCTCATTTATTTTGGCGTCCAAACACAAAAATAAATTATTTTTCTTTTCCAAATCCAGATTCCCAGGTTGGACAATGATCACCATTAAAAATCTAGCAGTGGATCTTAACCAGTGGATAAAAAATAATTATCCATAGCTCTGTATAGTAAATATTTGTCGAGAATATAGAATTATTTAACTATCTACAATTGGACAATGAGAGTAACTAACAGCAATACAGTCAGTGTTAGCATACAATCACTGCACACAATCACTGATGAATAATTATATATAGGCCTCCAGAAAGAAAGAAGAAATAATATTTTTGCAGTGTTGTTAGTGACAGGATTATTTGAGTTGGATACTGTAATGGTGTTAGTGACAAGAATATTTTAATTAGGTATTACGACCATTTTAGTTTTAAAATGCACTCGCACACATCGAGTAGACAAACTTGAAACTACAGACCCCAAAGATTTTTTTTTTCTTTTTTCCCCTTCAAAGTTTGGATTCTTGAATATGTTGAAAACTCTCATACAATGTTTAATCACACTAGTCACGTTAATGTGACGCAAGAACAAAAAAAAAAAAAAAAAAAAAAAAAAAATATATATATATATATATATATATATATATATATAGAGAGAGAGAGAGAGAGAGAGAGAGAGAGAGAGAGAGATGACTGTCTCCGTCTATCAACCAGGCAACTTATGCAGGTTACGAGGGCATCCTAAACTACACTCAAGCTAGGTTGACAAGATGACAGGTACAGATCCTGTCGTTTGGGGGCCAGATAGAACTCATCAGGACAATCATTTCGACTATTTCGGCTATTAGTTTGTACTGGCTCCAAGCTATCATGATCCTTTTAGCTACTATTCACAAGATAGAACGTATATGTGCTAATTTTCTTTGAAAATAAGGAATTCATGCGATCAGTTAGAAAGAATTGTGCCGGCCCAAGAAAGAGGGAGGTGTAGAGTTGAGGTCGCTTACTATGCTTAGGAAAACAGCTACCTACAAACTGTTATGGAGATTTCTCTCTGTCAAATCTATCTGGGTGGATTGGATTAGGAGGAGGTACTTCTCTACGGGAGATTTCTGGTCTGCCAAGATCAATAACAACTTCTCGGTGACGGTTAAAAAGCTCATGGGGTTGAGGAGCTTGGTTAAACCTAGAATTACTAGGATTATTTGCTCTGAAAATTAGACTAGTTTGGGGCATGATCCTTGGATCAACCATACCATCCTGATTGATAGAGAGGGATGGCACATATATGGGATAAGGGGATATATTGAACAAGTTAATTGTCTTATCCAGGAGGGAGCGTGGAACTTACAAGGTCGGTTGATAGAGGTCGCTCATGCGATTAATATTCGAGAGGTGGAGATAGACAGGTTGAGCACGGAGGATTACTGGATGTGAGAGAAAATGGATAAAGACACTTTCTGCTTTTGGAAGGCCTTCAACCAAATCAGGAGCAGGAATCCGGACGTGGATTGGACAGATCTGGTTTGGACTAAAGGAGGAGCGGTTAAGAACTCCTATGTCTATATAAGATGATCCGTAACCGACTACTCAGTTAAGACCGTCTGAGCATGTTTGGTGTAGACTGTCCGGATAAGAAATGTTGCTTATGTGGGTATATGGATGAGATCATGGACCACATTTTCTTTTGCTGTGACTTTATTTGGGAGATCTGGAATAAACTTTGCAGATGCTTTGGACTTCCGGTTACGCATAATAGGGACCTATTGTCAGTCTTGAATGAAGTCAAAACTCAAAAAGACAAAGGAGCAGGAGCATATATGCGACTACGGATGATTCTAGGTATGGTGGTGTGGCATGTGTGGAGGGAACGAAACCAACGTATCTTTGAGGGGCTGGCTACCAGTATTATTATTGTACAAAGACAAATACAAGTTGATATAGATATCCTAGACCCAAGATGAATTCATTTTGTGTCTTGGTTGGATAATAGTGTTGTAATATCTTATTTTGATTTTCAATAATATTTACCTTCTTCAAAATATATATATATATATATATATATATATATATATATATATATATATATATATATATATATATAATATTATTAAAAATTAAATAAATAATAAAATTATATAAAAATATTTTAAATATGATTTGAAAATATTTTAATTAAAATTTGTTATAGATTTTTTTTTAATTTAGAAAATATATTAAGTTAGATAATACCATCTACTTAATTTAAATATTGAATATATTTTAGGATTTATTAGATGTTAACATAGTTAGAAGGATATAAAAAATTTATTTTTATTTTTAAGGTACATACGTGAATAGAAAGATTTTTTAAATTTTTTTATTTAGTAGATAATATACATGCGGCTTGGATGGCTCAATGAGCCGTTTCCAAGCCGCATTATAATAGTAAAAAAAAAAAAAAAAAATTATGATGAACTCATTCAACTAATTTGTCATGAAAATGATTTTATTCAAGAACTCATATTTATTAATCTAAGAGGCCAATAATAAAATTATAAAGAAGAGAGATCAAAAGCTATGAAGGCCAATCATTAGCGGGGGGGGGGGGGGGACCAAAACAAACATTGTTAGCGTAAAATGAGAAGATGAAGCTCTAGGTATTCATATAGGTTGACACGGTATCGGAATATGAAATTTATCATAAATCTTCCGAAAGTTACAAAATACATAATTCATATGTCAACGATTCGATCGTGAGGTGAACATCCTACTAAAACCTAGTAATCTTTAAGAAATATAAACTAGGTTCTCATCCTTTCTGTATTATATGTTTTCTGTGTCTTTGACCAAAGTAAAAAAATATATATTGAATCTGATCCCTTCAAAACGATAACTTTAATGAAATTCGTATGTGATGTATTCATTTAGCTAATGGAACATAATTTCCTAAAGCATCTATCTAGCATATATCTCACTAGCAAGCATTTTTATTTCTATAAGACTAATCGAATTCTAAGGACTGTTTACACCCGTTTGACAGAAGGATCATTTCGATTTGTTCCCAAGCTTATCTCTACTTTTTAGAACTTTAGATAAAAGAATTTGCAAGGTCAATAAACTAATTCTTTAACTTAATTATTTAAATGTTTCAAGGGTGTTTTTATACTAATAAAAGTTTCAAATCCCGTATATAAGCTTTCAACTTTTACCTGAAAAGAACTAATAAGAGTATAAAATTCGGCAATATTATAATCTTAACGAAATATCTTTCTACCAATTTAAAACACAGAGTAGTAGGAAAGTGAACAAAGTTTTTTTTTTTCCCTTCTATTGTGCACTACTAATGACAAAGTGAACAATTTTGTTGTGAACTATTGGACACAGTTCTTTGAATAAATATGCTAAATCGTTGTTCCAAGTAGGCTAACAGGAGCTTGGAAAAGCTTCTACTAGAGATTACTTGGAAAACTTCTACTTGGACACAATAGCTAACTATGTTCCAAAACGTTTTTCTAACAAATGTTTCAACAGTAGCTTGAAAAGTTTGCTAACAAAAAGATTTTGAAGATAACAGGAAGCAAATATTTTAACATCAACTCTTAGACTGTTAGCAATAATTTTCCTTCTAGTTTATCTTTCACAACCTGAACCTGTAACTAAAATAAATTGGAGTTCAGAGTTACCGGCCTATGGGAAAGTCGTGCTGAACGCACTGTTCTAAGAGTTGATCCGAGGTCTATGTGCAGACTGTTCTCAGATGCTCCTAGTGGTAAAACTCCCGGTACTACCGGCTTCTCGTTGTCGCACACAACTTCGAGAGATGTGACCCGAACTTAGCCTTGCCCAGAATGAAATACGGAAGAGACCACCAAGTTGGAACAGTAATTAGCTTTGGATTGCAGAGGAAATAATGAGCAGAAGAAGACTAAAGATTTATTAAGGTTGATTAGCAAGATTACTGAACTAGTATTTTAGAGCCTCAGGCACCCTCATTGAGTAGAAACATTATTCTTGCAGACTTTAGACTGTCATACTAGTTACCATGACTGGCAAAGACGAGACCTCGACTGCTAAGCCAGCTAAGTTTGATGGCTCTCACTTCAAGAGGTGGCAGAGTCAGATAAAATTTTGGCTCACCACTTTAGGACTGATCTCAGCTGTTGATGGGTCCACACACCCATATCAAATGATTCTGATGACACTGAGTCTGACATAGGAGTGTCCAAACCCTCTAGTTCCTCAAAACCAAAAACGCCTAAGGAAATAGACTTTCATTGCTTCCATCGAATTCTAAGCGCTTTATCTGATTCTTTTTATGATATATTCTTTGAATATAAGAGCGCTAAAGAACTTTGGGATGCTTTGGAAGATGAATATGGCTGTGATGATGCCAGAATTGAAAGATAATAAACCAATGAATGACCAAATCCATGAATTCTAAGAATATGTGAGGCATATTCAAGCCAAAGGTTCAACCTTTTCTACTGAATACAAGATAGCTTGCCTGATAGATAAGCTCCCTCCTTCTTGGTCTGATGTTAAAAATGATCTTACTCATAGACAAGGTGACTTTACCTTTGCTCAAGTCCTAAAGAAAATCAGAACAGAAGAAGAGATTAGGCTAAGGTCTAATCCTAAGACTAAGTCTAAGGCTAAGGTAAACCTAGTAGAAACATTCCAAGGCAAACCCAAGTCTAATAATCCTCACAAACCCAAAAAAAAACTCCTTCAAGAAGAAGAAGAACTTTCAGCCTCATCATCAGAACCATCAACACCAGCAAAACCATAGACCTAGAAATTTCAGTCAGACTCGGGATCAACAGAAATTTTGTTTGGTGTGTGGGAGAACAAATCATCTATCCTTCAACTGTTTCCATAGAAAGAAGGAACCTATCAAGACTCCTTATAAGGGAAAAGGCCCAGCCAAACCAGAAGCTAACATGATTTTGAATGGGTCTACTAGTTCCTTCAGGTCTGTGACTTATCAACCTTTAGTTAATATTTCTTACCATTCTGATGACTGGTGGTTGGATTCTGGAGCTAATGTTCATGTTTCATTTGATCGCTCCTGTTTTTCAAACTATCAGGAATCATGTAGAGGAGGCATAACCCTAGGAGATGGCTCTTCGACACAGATTGTAGGAAAAGGAAGAATAGATCTGAAGATGACATCAGAAAAAATTCTGCCTCTTCATGATGTTCTTCACGTGCCGCCAGTTAGGAGAAATTTAGTTAGTGGATCCCTTCTTGTAGCATCTGGATACAAGATTGTAATGAAAGCTAATAAAGTTGTATTTTATAAGAATGAGTCCTTTGTTGGAAAAGGATTTGTAAAGGATGTTCTTTTTATTCTCAGTACTATAAATAAAGTGTCAGATCCTTCTCTTGTTGTTTCCAATGTAGAATCTTCAAATGTTTGGCATGATAGACTAGGTCATGTGAATCTAGGTTCACTTAGAAGGATGATGAACCTAGATCTTGTTCCCAAGTCTCTTGTAGATAATAAACACAAATGTGAGATTTGTGTTCAAGCCAAACATACTAAACTACCTTTCAAATCTGTAGAAAATAATTCTGACCTTCTAGAACTAGTTCATAGTGATGTTTGAGATTCAAATAGGATCTTGACCCGAGGAGGTAGGAAATACTGTCACTTTTATAGATGATTGTTCAAAGTATTGCTATACCTACCTTCTCAAAACCAAAGATGAAGTTCTAGATAGATTCAAGGTTTACAAATCTGAAGTTGAGAACTAATTAGAGAAAAAGATCAAGATCCTTATAGATCTGATCGTGGCGGAGAGTATACCTCAAACGATATGACTAACTTCTGTGAAGAACACGGAATAATTCATGATGTGACTGCTCCTTATTCACCACAGTCCAACGGAGTTGCTGAAAGGAAGAATCGCACTCTGTTAGACATGGTGAATGCCATACTTCTCAGCTCAGGTGCTCCTGATAATTTGTGGGGAGAAGCCTTATTAACAGCCTGCTACATCCTAAATAGAATCCCTAGTAAATCAAATGATAAGACTCCCTATGAACTATGGAAAGGTAGAACTCCTAGAGTCCATTATCTCAAAGTTTGGGGATATCTGGCAAACGTAGGAATTTTTGAACCTAAAAAGAGAAAAATTGGACCTAAGACAATAGATTCTGTGTTTATAGGATATGCCTTAGATAGCAATGCCAATATATTTCTAGTGACTCATTCTGAAGTAAATAAAATCTCTAACAATACCATTATAGAAGCTAGAGATACAGTTTACTTTGAGAATATATTTTCTTTTAATAATAGAATTTTCTCCAACCCCTCCAGCTCTTTTCTTGCTCCTTCTACTAGTTCCAATTTTCAGCCATATAGTTCACAACCTGAACAAGACATTAAACCTAGAAGAAGTAAAAGAGGAAGGATTGAAAGAAATTTAGGGGAAGGTTTCTTCACTTATTTGATAGAGGGTGATCCCTCAACTTACGAAGAAGCAATATCTTCTCCTGATGCACCTTTCTGGAAAGAAGCCATCAACAATGAGTACAACTCCAATATGGAGAATAGTACTTGGCATTTAGCAGACCTACCTTTAGGTAGTAAACCCATAGGTTGTAAGTGGATCTTCAAAAGAAAACTTAGAGTTGACGGTACTATAGAGAAATACAAAGCTAGATTAGTAGCCAAGGGTTTCACTCAGAAAAGGGATTAGATTATTTTGATACCTACTCTCCTGTAGCTAGGATTGCCTCTATCAGAACACTTCTAGCTTTAGCATCCATTTATGACATGATAATCCATCAAATGGATGTAAAAACAGCATTTTTGAATGGAGATCTAGAGAAAAAAAATCTACATGGAGCAACCTGAAGGTTTTATTGCTAAGGGTCAAGAAAAGAAAGTTCGCAGATTAGTAAAATCACTTTATGGCCTAAAGCAAGCTCCCAAGCAATGACACAACAAATTTGATAAAGTGATTCTAGAATTTGGTTTCTTGCCAAATGAGTATGACAAATGTATATACTCTAAAAACGTTGATGGAAGTTGTGTCATTTTATGCTTGTATGTAGATGACATCCTCATTTTAGGGTCAACACTTAAGTTGATAAATAATACTAAAGATTATTTATCTAGCAAGTTTGACATAAAAGACCTAGGTAAAGCCAACATGATTCTAGGAATGCAAGTGTCCCAATCCAAAGAGGGTTATACTCTATCCTTAGTACACTATTGAGAAAATGCTGAGAAAATTTGAGTACTTCGATAAGAAACCTGCTCCTACTCCTTTTGATAGCAATATCATTCTCAAGAAGAATGAAGGTTCACCTGTAAAACAACATAAATACTCTCAGATGATAGGTTCTCTTATGTATATAACGAATAGAACCCGACCTGATATCGCATTTGTTGTTGGGAGACTGAGTAGATATACCAGTAACCCAAACCAGTCACATTGGTCAACATTAGAAAGAGTATTTAGATATCTTAAGGGTACTATAGATTATAGACTTCACTATACTAGACACCCTGATATCATAGAAGGTTATTCAGATGCAAACTGGGTAACTGACTCACATGATGTGAAATTCACTACTGGATATGTTTTTACTCTAGGAGGAGCTGCAATCTCCTGTGGTTCATGTAAACAAACTATCATAGCAAGGAGTACAATGGACTCTGAAATGATAGCTTTGGATACTACTTGTATAGAAGCTGAATGGCTTAAAAATTTGATTATGCAAATACCTGTTGCTCATATTTCTGTTCCTGCTATTTCTATAAATTGTGATAATAAATCAGTTATAGAACTACTAAAACATGATTCTGTGAATGCCAAGATGAACATGCACCTGCAGTTGCGCTTCAAGTCAATCAAGTGCCTATTAGGCAAATATGTGGTTCTTGACTATATAAAGTCAGAAAAGAACCTTGCAGACCACTTGACAAAGTGTCTGTCTAGGACCTTGGTCCTAGAATCATCGAGGGGGTGGGGTTAAGCCCATAAGTAAGTTACCAGCAGTGACAACCCAACCGAGTCTGACTGGAGATCCCAAGAAGCCGGTTCAATGTGTAGGAACAAGCTGGACTTCGGTGACTATTATGGAACACTGACTCAGAGATTAAATTCTCATAAACTAATCTCCAAGTGGCTGTACGAGGTTGTACAAAGATATCCCATCCCTATGGTGACAGTGTTCCGGTGTGATATGGTTAGGATGAGTTTTAAACTCTTAATAGGTCCAAGCATTATATGTAGGGTTGATACCTATCACCAACCCTTGAGGACTTACCTATATGAGAGGTCGTGAAGGCCGCGACTATGGGACATGGCGATCCCAGACAACTCTCATGAATATGGAAAAAGTGCGCATGGCCATCAAAAACGCCACCCGATAGAACCAAGAACCTCTAGCGTACTATGTGTGCTATTTTCTGAATCTGGTTCAAGAAGTCTCATTCAAGGCATAGTCCATCAAGCACTTCTTCAGACAAAGATAATAGTCACTAGGTGAGATTCAAGGCTGTAGTCCATCTCATTTATGCATAGTATATTCTTGCCCAGAAATTCTCTATCTATTCTTATTCCTTTGTTACCTCCTTTTCAGAACTTGATTTTTTTGGGGGGGATTGTTGTCTATTATTGATTTGAATTGGAAAAAACCAATTCTGACCGGTTCTACTGGTCACTAACGTCAGAGAGGCTCACCTCTCTCATGACCGGTTCTTTTATTGTTACGTGGGAGAGTGACTCTTCTCCTTTGACCGATTGCTATGGCTTTTGAATAAGCACTTTTTGTGGCTCATATGGAGTAGTGATCTTACTATATACATCTCCTTTCCTCTTGGTGGGTGAGTACTTTTCTCTACGTGAACCATCCATAAATTCTTCTGCTCATTATTTTCTCTGCAATCCAAAGCTAATTATTGTTCCAACTTGGTGGTCTCTTCCGTATTTCATTCTGGACAAGGCTAAGTTCGAATCGCATCTTTCGAAGTTGTGTGCGATAACGAGAAGCCGGTAGTATCGGGAGTTTTACCACTAGGAGTATCTGAGAACAGTCTACACATAGACCTCGGATCAACTCTTAGGACAGTGCGTTCAGCACGACTTTTCCATAGGCCGATAACTCTGAACTCCAATTTATTTTAGTTACAGGTTGTGAAAGATAAACTAGAAGGAATAATTATTGCTAACAGTTCAAATTCTAGAAAACTAGATCCAAAGGTCAGAATTCAATTTGCTTATTTGTTCAATATATATATATATATATATATATATATATATATATATATATATATATATATTCTAAACTTTAAAATATATATATATATATATATATAGAAAACTAGTTTTAAAGTTTAGAATATCAAGTTGAAAAACTTGAATAGTTGAGAATATCAAGTTGAGATTTAGCTGTGTTCTATAGCTACCCATCCATGTCGTAATCAATGTCGTCCGCAGCCGCACCCTATTTAAATTCAATTACAGACAAACACAATTGGAGGTGAGTGGGGGTGGAAAATTCATAGGAATGAAAGCAACAGCCTCGAAACCCTATCATTCAAATTGCTGTCATTCTTCCCCAATGTCGAGGATCAAAAAATGGACATTTTACAGTAGCACTCTATTTCTTCTTGCCAGACCTTTGACTATGTTCACAAATAGAAATATACTATCGATCTTCCCTAGTGTTCCCGCCAATCTTGAATGTCATCAGAAATCTTCATAGATGTTTCTATGAAGTTTCTAAGCACTAATAGCAACCCAACGAGCAGCAGCGACCACACAACCTATGGCCGCTTAGATCATAAAGCACCATGGACTCATAAGGCCACAAATAAGTATAAGAGTGCTCAACTCTGATTAGACTTTCTTTAATATCATATCCTTAAGAAAATCGAAAATCTACTCACTTTTCGATAGTTTAATGGATGTATACAATGTCACATGTGAAAAAGAAAGAAAAAACTAAAGAATTCTTGGATGTCTAAATATGTATAGTATGACCTCTGTCATCTAGTTGAGGTCTTAAACATAGTTACAGTTAAAAGTTTATATTTATATGATTATATCCCTTTGAAGTGCTCGGTTTGCTTTTGTTTCCATTTCTACTACGACCAACAGATTTTATATATAATGAATAGAAATGACTACACATGCTAGAAATGGAAAAGATATGTTTATATTCATGATACAAGACCAGTTGATTATTAGATCTCACTTTTTTGTCAAATTTATATCACTCGCAGGAAAGGGTTAGGTAGTTGCAGATATTGTTGTTTCTTTGCCTAGATTGTCTCTGTTTTGCTTCCAGGAATTTTTTTTTTTTTTTTTATGTCTATTGGAGTAGGATGCAAAGAAACCTTCTGAACAACTGGAACCAGTTTCTACCAATAAAATCATACTAACAACAGGAGGCGGCAAGGAGCTAACCATTTCATTAACGACTAATACTTCAGCAAAAAATCTAAGGAGATATCACTAAGAGTAATGCTATTAATCCCTCCAAAATGTCCCTCGAATCCATTCTTTCTTATGTGGCAGCTTAGCTAACGTGATATAGCTGACGTGGTATATTAAATAGTATTATGTGGCATCTAAAATGACAGCTGATTGACATGACAAATTTTAACCCAAAAAATTAATCATCTAATTTTTTTTGATATTAATATTAATGCTAATTTTAATTGTAATATTAATATTAATTAATTTTAATGTTAATGTTAATTTTAAATTTGTCATGTCACCTGCCACATTAATCACCCAAATTTTTAAATATATATATATATATATATATATATATATATATCGAAGAAGGTAAATATTATTGAAAGTCAAAACAAGATATTACAACACTATCATCCCAACCAAGACACAAAATGAATTCATTTTGGGTCTAGGATATCTATATCAATTTGTATTTGTCTTTATACAATAATAATACTGATAGCCAGTCCCTCAAAGATACATAGGTTTCGTTCCCTCCACACATGCCATACCACCGTACCTAGAATCATCCGTAGTCGCATATATGCTCCTGGTCCTTTGTCTTTTTGAGTTTCTGACCTCATTCAAGAGTGATAATAGGTCCCTATTATGCAGCCGGAAGTCCAAAGCATCTGCAAAATTTATTCCAGATCTCCCAAATAAAGTCGCAGCAAAAGAAATGTGATCCCTGATCTCATCCATATACCAACATAAACAACATTTCTTATCCGGACAGTCCATACCATACCTGCTCAGATGGTCTCTAGTGAGTAATCGGTTACGGATCATCTTATATAGACATAGGGAGTTCTTAACCGCTCCTCCTTTAGTCCAAACCAGTTCTGCCCAGTCCACGTCCGAATTCCTGCTCCTGAATTGGTTGAAGGCCTTCCGAAAGCAGAAAGTGCCTTTATCCATTTTCTCCCACATCTAGTAATCCTCCATGCCCAACATGTCTATCTCCACCTCTCGAATATCAACGCATGAGCGGCCTCTATCAACCGACCTTGTAAGTTTCACGCTCCCTCCTGGATTAGACAATTAACCTGTTCAGTTGATCCCCTTATTTCGTATACGTGCCATCACTCTCTATCAATCAGGCTGGTATGGTTGATCCAAGGATCACGCCACAAACTAGTCTGATTTCCAGAACAAATAACCCTAGTAATTCTAGGTTTAACCAAGCTCCTCAACCCCAGGAGCATTTTAACCGTCACCGAGAAGTTATTGATCTTGGCAGACCAGAAATCTCCCTTAGGGAAGTACCTCCCCCTGATCCAATCCGCCCAGATAGTTTTGACAGAGAAGAATCTCCAGAATAGTTTGTAGTAGGCTGTTTTCCTAAAGCATAGTAAGCGACCTCAACCCTACACCCCCTCTTTCTTGGACCGGCACAATTTCTCCCAACTGATCGCATGAATTCCTCCTTTCCAAAGGAAATTAGAACACGTACGCTCTATCTTGTGAGTAGTAGCTAAAGGGATCATGATAGCTTGGAGCCAGTACAAAGTAATAGCCGAAATGATTGTCCTGATGAGTTCTATCCGACCCCCAAACGACAGGATCTGAGCCTGCCATCCTGCCAACCTAACTTGAGTGTAGTTTAGGATGCCCTCGAATCTGCATAAGTGACCTGGTTGATAGACAAAGGCAGCCCTAAATATTTAACCGAAAGTGCACCCTCAGAAATCTCCATTTTTCCCAACAAAGTCTCCTTATCTCTTCAAGTCCTGTTAAGAAACATCTGGCTCTTGTTTTTGTTCAGCTGTAAGCTATACCACATTTCTAGTTTGTCCAAAATCCTCCTAATAGCCTCAATTGACCTATCGGAAGGCTCCATAAATACTAATAGATCATCCGCATAAATCAAATGAGAAACAACATGATTCGTCTTCTTAAACAGCGGAGTGATATCTCCCTCTATGACCGTCTCGTCTATCAAGCACGAGAGGAACTCCATCACAATGGCAAAGAGGTAGGGTGAAAGCGGATCTCCCTGTATAATATCCCTGGAACTCGTGAAGAAGCCTTCCGGCTGACCCCGGATCAGAATCGAGAAAGAGGGTGTGCATACACATTTCCTCACCCTGTCCACCCACCAGGTGTCAAATCTCATGCACAACATAATATGGCATAGGAAGTCCCGGTTGACCAAGACATAAGCTTTCCTAAGATCCAATTTGAGACAAACTTTGTTTCCCCCTTGCTTGTTAAAATCTCTTACCAGTTCATGGGCTAGCAAGCAGTTATCTGAGATCGACTTGCCTTTGATAAAAGCAGCTTGGTTAGGAGAGATCAGCTTTTGCATAATCGGTCGCATCCAGTCGCACATCAGATGAGTGATGATTTTATACAGAAAATTGCAGCACGCAATAGGCCTGAAGTCCCCTATAGAGGAAGCTCCCTCTGCCTTAGCAATCAGTACCACAAAAGTGTGGTTTAGCTCCTGAAGCAGTTTACCCGATTCAAAGAATTCTCTGATAGCTTCCAATATATCAAATTTGAGCAAACTCTAGTGGTTCTTGAAGAAAGCAGTGCCAAAATCGTCCGGTCCCGAAGATTTATTCTGATCCGCCTTCTTGACAATTAGTTCAATCTCATCAATAGTAACAGGCTGCCGCAATACTTGATTACCACGACCCATAACCAGTTTCTTAAACGCATAATAGGGGAAGATAGCCGGATAGTGGGTATGATTGTAAAGCTCCAGGAAGAAATTGGTCATTTCGTCACTAATCATATCTGCCTCCTCGATAGTGGCCCCATTAGCGTCAAACAAGCCGCGTATGACATTTCATTGTTGTTTAGCTTTCACCGTTGCATGAATTTTTTTTGAACAACTATCACCATCTCTGAGCCAATTGCATTTCGTCCGTTGTCTAACATGGACTTCATCTAGGAATCTCTCCCTGCGAAGTAGGTCCTGAAGAGCAACTTCCTCTCCATTGAGATCGTCGTCGAAGGGATCAGAGTGGACTCTCATTTGGATGGCGGCAAGATTCTCTTCAAGCTCCTGAAGAGTCGTTGCGGGGTGCTCTCTATTCCAAGTCTTAAGCCGTTGTTTGGTGCATTTAAGTTTGGACACAACCTGGAATTGGGCAATACCACGCACTGTGGAGTTACAGCCGAGTTGAACCACTTCCTCATACCCCTCCTTATGACTCCACGCATTATTAAATCTAAAAGGTCTCCCTTTGAAGACTGGATGTTCTGCCAATCTGATAACAATAGGGGAGTGGTCACCGGTGCCAGGAGGCAGGCAATCCGCACCACAAAATTGGAAGACCTCAAGCCAACGACCATTACAAAGAGCACGGTCTAATTGAATGAAGATACGATTGCAGATAGCTCGATTATTCCACATCCAGATGTGGTCCGATTTAGCCATACAAGTAAGTCCAGAGGATAAGATACAACTTTGAAATTCTGCCAGAATAGCTTCCTGAACAGGACACCCCCTTTCTTTTCATTGGCATGCATGATAGTATTGAAGTCTCCCACCATGAGTAGAGGCAGTCTGTCACCTACCATGTTGCTATTGACGGTGATTTCTCTCCACAATCTCCTCCGCTGAGTCCGATCGTTATGTCCATAAACCGCTCCAGACACAATTTCAAGACCACCAATGTTGATAAATTTAATGGTGATCAATTGATCCGAGCAGTGGACAAGTTCCCTTTTCTAAACTCTGGTGTCCCACAACCCACACACGGGCCATATCCTCATACTCAAAATTGTGGACAGATTCCCAGTGCACCAGAGTTCTCCTCTTGATCTTCGATATCGATTTGATTTTAGATTCCAAAATATTAATGATAGAACACTTAGACTTCTTGGTATAGTCCATAACTTCTCTCCACCTACCTATAGAGTTAACCCTCCTCACATTCCAGGTGAAAATTGTCATAAAAGACGAGTGTTGACACCCTTGTTAACACGCAAACTCTCCCTAAGAGGGGAGGAAGTCCATCCTGACGAGCAACCGTCGTTTGACCACCTCCCTTCTTATGTTCAACTTTGGCTTGCCAAATAGGATTGGCCACGACCAACGGTTCATGAAGAGAGCATGTCTCCGTCTTGTCCTTGACTCCCGGAAAAACCAAAAAAATATGACCTATCGCCAACTTTCTTCTGACTCTGACATTGTTTCCATCATGCACAATTGCATTGGCCTGAAAAATAACCATGTGAGATACTACCGCCTCGCCTCCTCCTTGTCCCTTCTCACTCTGCTGGGCATCCTCTCCAAACACTACAATTGCCCCTTGGTTCTCCAAGTTTCCTTCTCCATTTAAATAATCTATCTCCTGGATAGGTTGGTTAGCGCCTGCTTCATTCATTTTTTCCAAGACAGTAGGTTTGGAAACCCCCGTGGGCTCTTGCACCTCTGTTTCCATGTTGGATACATCCGCACTTTTGCTACTCGAATTTCCGACATTAGTCTGGATATCCAACTTGGTTGCCTCCGTCACATTAGGGACTTTATCTACCTGTCGGATGACAGGACCATGCTGATTAGCAGTACTCTAGAGTAGAATGCCAGTTCCTTCCTTGCTGATTATCTTTTTGATGGGGTTCCCCGTCCGGACATTGAGAAAGTGTCCAAAATTCTTACACGTACGACAGCAAGGTGGGACTCATTCGTATTCCACTTTCTGGAATATAAATTCACCTGATGGTAGTTCGATTTCTAACTTGTCCGGTAACGAATCTGCTGCATTGATTTCCACGAAGACTCGCACAAATGACAATCGTTCCCTCTTGGTGGTAGCGTTGTCCGGACGTAACAGCTTTCCGATGACACTAGCTATCTTCATAATAGCCTTAGTGGTCCAAAGTTGGGAAAAGAGCCATGGGAACCGAATCTTAATCGGCACGGTGGCCAATCAGTCTCTCAAAGTTGGAGGATAGATCCCAGCGTCTTAAAACAACCAACCTACCGTCGAACGTCTATGGGCCATTTTGGATAACCCGCTCTAGGTCCTTGCAAGGCCAAATTTAATGAAGTAAAAGTCGTTTTTCCTAGAGAAAATCTCCATACTTCCTTTCGGCCTCCACAGTCGCAAGGCGAATCCTTTGAGCTAACCAAAATACGGCCTAGCTCCCATGACATAGAGTACTATAGTGTTCTTCCAATACTCTTCCATCTCCACGATGTCATCTTTCTCAATCCCGATCACATTCCTCCCTTGAACGTTCTTCGGCTCGACGTAGCTCATTTCTATGGACTCTCTATCCATACCCGATCTACACTTGTCTGCCCACGAGAAAGAGGCTTCTCTCGAAGGCTAGAACGAAGTGGCAGCCCTCAGAGGCAAATTGGTAAACACCTTACGGGCAGGCGAGGACGGAGGTGAAAAGGAAGCCGTGGGGGGACGGGAAGGAGGGAGAGGAGAACGAGTTGTAGGGTGTATGGGGCCCGCACCAGCGGTCCCCCTCGATAGCGATCAAAGTGATCGTGCTCGACTACGGGGACCAATAGTGGTCCACACGTGCTCCGAAACAGAAAGAGGAGGAGAGAGAGGAGGAAGGAGGGGAAGGCAGCCGGAAAGAGAGGAGGAGGGAGGAGGAACAGTTGCAGGAGACGGAGCGGACGGAGCAGCAGGCGGGAGCGGGAGTGCGTGCGCGCACACGCGGATGCTTCATCAAGTGATACGAAGCAAGTTTAATTCAGGCGCACTTTTGATCCATGCGCACTTTCCAGCTTCAGGCGCACTTTTTCTTGATTAAGTTGTGATATAGATCATATTTGTTCCCAAATATATATATATATATATATATATATATATATATATATATATATATATTAAGCATAGAAAGAGGGTGCTCAGATCCATCAATCTCTGAGCATAGTACTGATTATTCTGACAGAGTATTGGGAAGGTTATTTACTTTCCAGCAATATCCTAAGATGTGGATTCCTACTACTACAAAGCAACTCAACAGGAATCCTTGATCAACATGCATTTGACTATATAATAAAGGAGAGCCCACCACTTACCTCTTGGGTGAGAGAAAGAGAGAGAGAATCCCATGAAACAAAAGGAGAGGTAAAACTGGCCAATGATTAGCTGAGGCTCTGCGAGTGCAAGGGAATAACCTGAAAGTAAACAAAGAAATATTACAGTAAAACAACACAAGTCCACTCAACAAAACTGTTAACTGTGTTTTTAGAATATTTTGGATCTCATTGTTTCAGAAAAGAAAGGCTCTATTACTTACCTGGAAAAGCTTGAGGCCACTGAATGCTCAGACAGGACTGTTTCTGGAGAGAGCACTTCTCCAGCTGCTATCAACCACAAAGGTACATACCCTTGTAAAGGGCTTGAGTGGGAGCATGATTTCACCTTGGAAAGAAACAAAGGTGAAAAGCACTGAACAAGTTCAATGTTGTTTCGGCCATCGATTGGCTGGCAAGTATGTTGTTCCAGTCACAGTTGACGGCAACGATGCTGTTTCGATCCAGGATTGGCCCATAAGCAAGGAGGATAGCAACTTACGCCAATCAGTAGATAGCTATCTCCTGTTCTGTCAACAGAATGCATGAACCCAGTCGTGGGAAATTACCATGTCACCACTGACGTATCCCGACAGCGCATTATCACCAACTTGTGGGAGTTGTCATGGCCGCCCAACATGATAAAATGTTATTGCCGATGATATCATCGCCTGCAGAGGATTGTTGACCTTCGCATGCAACAAATCTCAAATCCCACTAGGTTGAGGTGCTGTTGATGCCAAGTCCCTGAAGAGCACCAGAATAGAAATGGATCTAGATGCATAGGTCATAGGTGCAAATATAATCAAGTATAAATTCTAAATACAACCAATAACCCGAAAACTGATCTGATACAACAATAAATAATTCTACACGAACTAATGGATACTGTGTGATAATCGTGTCTTATGTTGAATACACCTAAATAAAAACTATGTGCAATCACGATAAAAAGACAAAAAATAGAGAGGGATATTCTCATTATAATCAATTATATCACCTAAATATAAAGGTTTTGACAACTTGCAATACAAGGTGCGGTTTATACTAAAAGCAATGCTAACCAAACATACAAGAACTTGGAAGAACACCATAATAACTCCAAACGATTACTATAGGGCCATTTAGCATCAACTGACTTGATCCAAACGAGATTCATTTCCCGTTTATTTGCTTGGATTCAGATATTACTTAGACCCAGCATAACTGAATATACCTTTTCAGCCAGATGCATGTCGGATGGTAAATACCTCATGGTTGTCAGCTTTTATTTCATTAATACCTATCAAGTGACGTTACGTAGGAAGAAAAATAATATATAGAACTAGGAAAGGGATATAGTAGTACATGAGAAGCAAAAGAACAATACTGTATTCTCTCCTTTTTTTTTTTCCAAAAAGAACATAATTCTCTTTACTACACATTTTTAACATTGAAAGACAAGGTATTAGCATAGGGTGTCGGTCTCATAGTCTCATAGTCTTAAGCTTTTCTCTTAGCCAGGTCAACAAGGGAAATAGTTTCATCACTATAATCATGAGTGGGATGCACTTATTGATCAGTTGATATGATACCCAATTGAAGCATGAGCCGTAACAGACTCATGCAACTGCAATTAGCGAGGTGATAACAGCTTATATTCTCCTACATTTGGTATTTGTCTTGGTGCTATGTTGACATTTGATGTGAACAGGATAGAAAGCAGTTGAGTAACTTGGGGTGGCAGGAGACTACAAACAAAGGTGATATCAAAAATGAGTTTGAAAGCAACTGTCACTAGTAGCTCACTCTTCTAGTGCCTCAAAAGATTAGCAATCGACACCACCAGGCGAGTGATGTAGCAAACGCAAGTGCACACGGCTTCTTGTCTCAAGCACAAGAGAATCAAATGAGTAATCTATTTCCAACGTATTAAAGTTGGGATAATTATAAGGGCACTACACTTTTTACTTGGGGCTAGCCCAATGTAAATTTTTCCAAAATTACAAGTTTGCCACTCTCATAGTTACTTGGGGCTAGCCCACACACCAAGGTATAAAAGTGAAAAAAAATTCTATTTTTGGCATTCCATCTAGACTTGAAGAAACCCTCATTCCACCAAGCCTAAACCTAAAATTGGAAATTGCTAGTTGTGGTTGGAGGAGGATTTTACTTTTGTGATACTCCAAGGAATATTCTTCCGGTATGTCTTCGACAACCTACGATGAATAAGTTTTGCGATTGTCCGAAAAAGATTTAGTTTATTTTGACTATTGTAGGAACAATGCATGAAAATATGTTCGATGACGAAGTCGGATCGTCCAATTCATTAAATATGCACTCCGGACGTTTCGAAGAACATGTTGGTTGTTCTGAAGCACGTACGGTACGTAAAACGACAACCCTAATTCGACAGTCACGAGTAAGGACTGTAAAAATTAGACAGTCCTATATAAATATAGGACTGTCAAATATTCTACAGTCCTAAATTAATAGAGGACTGTCATAAATTCGACAGTCCTATATAAAAGTAGGACTGTCATAATTTTGACAGTCCTATTTAAAAATAGGACTGTAAAAAAAGTGACAGTCCTGGATAATTATATGAAGTTATTAATTTTTATATTATTTTATATTGGTTATAGGACCAACCTTGTTCAGATATTATGGTACATCCTGCTGTTGGTGTTGATGTGGATGATATTTTCTCAACGGATATTCAATTTGCAACCCATGAAGAAGCATTAGAGTGGTGCAGAGAAGTTGGGAGACGACATAACGTAGTTATTGTCATTGCAAGATCCATCAGATCTCGGCCGGGCCGAAAATATCTTGAGCTGGGATGCGAAAGAGGTGTGTTTAGGGAGCATCATAAAAAAAGGGTGTTGAAAAAGAAATCCCTAAGAAAAACGTTGGGACGAGAAAATGTGGTTGTCCATTGAATGTGTTGATTGTAAAAGTTGAAGATGTGAAGTGGATAATCGAAGTTAAGAATGGAAGACACAATCATCCTATTCCAGGGACACTTACGGGTCATGCCTACGTGGCACGGTTGAAGGAGGATGAGAGAAAGTTGGTTGAAGAATTGTTCCTTTCAGGAGTTGCACCGAAACAAATTTATTCTGCCGTGCGACAAAAACAAGATGGGAACAAGTCTACCATGAGGACGATCTATAATAGTTTGGCCAGAGCGAAATGCAATAGTATGAAAGAAAGAATGGCGATGCAGCAAGTATTGAAGTTGCTTGCGGAGCATCACTACGTGGAGTACCATAGAAGACAACCATAAACTGATGAACTCCTTTCGTTGTTTTGGGCTCATCCTGATTGCACACACTTGGCTCGATCCTTCGCAGACGTGTTGGTCCTTGATTGTACATATAAGACCAACAAGTTTAAGATGCCTCTTTTTCACGTTGTCGGGTTTACGTCTACGGGAAAAACATTTACAGTCGTTTTTTGTTTTATGAAGAGTGAGACAGTAGAGAATTACACATGGGCGTTGAGGAAACTACAATTCCTTTACACAGGTTACAAAGAGCCCTCTGTTTTTGTTACTGACAGAGAATATGCGTTGATAAATGCTATAGATATTGTATTTCCTCATGCGCATAGACTACTATGCACTTGGCATATAAATAGAAATATCCAAGCTCAATGCAAGAGAAAATTTGAAAATGTGGACGGTAAAATCGACATTTTTCGCTTCGAAGAATTCTACAGTGATTGGAGTCTTGTATGGCGAGCAAGTACTACAGACAGCTACGACACAGCATGGTACATGTTCTAACAAAAGTGGGAGACGAGTAACCTGACATGCATATCTTATATCAAAGATACTTGGCTAGAACCACATAAAGAGCAATTCGTCTTAGCATGGACCAACATGGTGAAGCATTATGGCACGATCACTACGAATTGGGTCGAAGGAGCACATTCATGTTTAAAAAGATATCTACGGTCATCGGTCGGTAATTTTGTCTCTGTTTGACAATCGATTCATTTGATGACTATTGCCACGGTGAACGATATTGTAGCATCATTTGAGATGAGCCTCAATATTGCAAAGCATGAATACAAGCAAGAACACCTCTTGGATGGTTTAACCCATGTGGTATCTCACAAGGCCTTGGGCTTATTGTTTGAGGAGATTCGTAGGTCGAAGTCGGTGGGTTATGATTCCGAGGTTTGCGGTTGTTCATATCGACATTCACTCGGACTTTCGTGTGCACATGAGATCAACGAATATCGTCGTGAATCTATACCTATTCCAATAGATGGTGTTGATCAACGTTGGCGACAGCTGTCGATAATGCCGACGGTGGAAGTGCAAGATGATTTCTTTGCGTTGCCCCAAGTGAAACTACTGCACGCAAGGTGGTGTGGCGCATCAAAACCGGAGAGAAGATCCATTGAGGTTAAAATCCAAGAGATTGCAGTCCCGGCAACAACTCGATTGCAAGAGCCATCCGTTGTTCGAACTCCTAAGGGAAGACCACAGTCAAGAAAGAGTAGAGCAAAAAAGGAGGAGGAGTCAACTAAAAGAGATCCATCCTTATTTGAACATATCGAACGCAGTTTGGAGGCAAAGTCCGTAATGGATCGGGGGGTATTTCCGCAGAAAAAGAGTAAGCTAACTATTCGAAGGGGGAAGAAACAGAAAACGATAGATGCAGTCACGACGAAGGATTTTGATAACTTTTCTGATTCTTATAGTCTATACATTGATAATTTCCTACCTGAGATAAGGAATTTCATTTGGTCTATTGTTGATGTTCCAAAGGATGGCCATTGTGGATACCATGCACTAGCAAGACAACTAGGCTATTCAGTTGAAGCAGGATGGAGACAGGTTAGGGAAGAGCTGTACGAGGAGTTGGAGTCGCGACTAGCCTTCTATAGCCAGATACTTGGCGAAGAAATTGTTGGAGATTTGTTGGCAGGCATACCTTGTACGAAAACAGTTACCGGACCAGACCATTACATGGATGTCCCGCCTGCTGCTTACGTATTCTCTAATAGGTATAAGTTACCTATTATAATTATCTCACAAGGTATTAACAATACTTTCTTTCCAATGTGTGCCCCCCCCGGCCGAACACCGAGTATCCAATCTATGTTGCATAGAGCTTGCAACACTTCGTCATCCCAAGGTTGATCATTCTCCTATTCCGCCACCTTCTACGCTTTGGTATAAACACGCACCTGAGGAAGCGATCGCATGAACGACACCCTACAAGGATGCAATAGCTGCCTATAAAAAGATGATGAAGATGGAGGATCCAAAAATCATGTCGGACGACTACTTTGATATTCTAATCGATTGATACTGTATATTGAAATATATTTTGTGTTGATCCATGTATGTTTAACTGTATATTGAACTATATGTTGTATGTTGTGTGTATATTGTGTAATGAAAGAAGTTATCTAATTTATACTAATAGATTTTGACTGTATATTGTGCATTGCTACTAATAACATAGGACTGTCAATATGTAAGACTGCCAGGATACTAGGACTGTCACCTAAAGATTACCCACTGTCATTTTTGCACAGTTATGTAACTTTAGGACTGTCACAATTTTGACAGTCCTAGTATATACTAGGACTGTCAAAATTGTGACAGTCCTAAAGATTACTCACTGTCATATATGCACATTTATGTAACTTTAGGACTGTCACAATTTTGACAGTTCCAAATTGTGACAGTCCTAAAGATTACCCACTGTCATATATGTAAAATTAGCTACACTGTCTGCAAATTGGACAACAGTATGTATGCAGCTCAAATTGATAGTTTAAACTTTAATACAACTCAAATTAACTCAAAGTGTCACAACTAGGCAAATTCATTGAAACTGTCAATAGTAGCAAATTCAATCAAAGTTATATAACTCTAAATCATAGTTTAAACTTTTACAATTCTCAAAAGTCATATTCATTCAAACTTTTACAACTCAAAATGATAGTTTAAACTCCATGGCGCCTCTTTGTACGTTGCTCTCTATTTTCCAAGAAAGAAAAATCTTCAGCGTTGTCAATTTGTTGGAGTTCGTCATTGATTGTCATATAATTCGAACTCTGGCAATTTACGAGGCTTCTTCCCAACTTCTTCACTTTCCTTGCCTATTCATGAGAATTTAAAAAATTTGTTAGCCACAGTTACAAATATCAAACTTAAAGTCTACAAGTTGGCTCACCATCTTGACCAGTGCAGTATACAAGACCGATTTGGCAGGAAGATCTGACGGTACACGCACAATATCCCCTCCGCGTTGGAACAAGGTCGGTAGTCCGACACCGGCGTAGTAGGCGAGGTAGTCGTCGCTGCACTCCGCCATATTGACTGCTGCTTGCCGGTCGATATCTCTAATAACGTGGCGTTGCCACTCGGTGAAGAAGTCCGATACCCAGTTGAACGACGCAGGAATATAGTTATCGGTTTTGTCCCGCGCGGAGGAGTTATCATTTTCAAAGTGCGCCTTGGGACAGTTTGTACGTAGCCAAACTGACGGAGCACTCTATCCGGCATATTAGCCTCTACGATTTCATGACAACTGATAAGACCGTGATATAAGGCGATTGGTTGCAATGGACGGCTAGTCTGTCGCAAATCACGGTATGGATCCCATACAATCTGCACCTCATAAAATTTAGCATAACGTCATTTAGCATAACGTAGTAAATTAATACCAATTAAGTACAAAATTAGGTCTAAATTCACCTCTTCTGTCGTCATATCTTCGAGTGCATGCCGTAAGGCGGCCAATGTGTAAGAACGTTTGGCATCTTCCTTAGTTGGCTTCCATCGGCACATTCTAGGCAGGTTCTCGTCATACCCTCGGTTCAGTTTCGCCCGCTGCAGGGTTGGAAAGTGCTCGTATATCCATGCCTTCACGTAACCAGGTTAAAAATATATTAGTCCAAAAATAAACAACATAATTTAAATTTATGTATACAAGTTGACAAAGATATATCTATACATGGAGTAGAGTTTGGCATCCGGATATTGTCTTCGAACCCACACGGGATGCCGCACCAAGCTCGCGGTAAAGGTATGCCAGTATACCGCTTCCCCAAGAAATTTCGTCCACCGTGTCAATGTTGTCCAAATTGAGGAGATATTTGGCATTTATGGACGTTCCAGACTTATCGCTAATGCCGACAGCCCCTAAGATGAACTGCATATATCCGCGGGCCACATTTTCGCTATTATCAATTTCGGGGGCCGGCTCAGCGAATATCTCCTCCAAATATTTTAGAGGAAGTCCGTAGGACTTCTTAAATTCTCGAAGACTAGTAAAACTAGTGGCATCAACTCCCAGACACCCTGATACATAATCCACAATATAGTCGTAAAAGTTGATGCTCGACTCATCAAAAGTTTGATTCATCATGACTCGACCATCAACCCTAAGTCCCAATATATGATGGACGTCATGAAGGGTAATCGTCAACTCCCCATTAGGTAGATGGAAAGTGTTGGTTTCTGGATGCCACCGTTCTACAAATGCTGAAATCAGTGCATTATCCACCGTCGTATATGAGTAGCTACCCAAATATTGTAGACCGATGGGACTGATTTTTGCCTTCACATCATCTCCCAATAATTCATACCTCCATGTATTGTATTTTTTTCCGTGGTTGATCACCGTCAACATACGAGAACTCTCCTGAAAAGTCAACAATTGGATGAAATTATACCTCTATGTAAAATGAACTTTGAACTTACAACTATATATAAATTTATCATAACGTAATGTACTTACCGGATTGTTCCATATTTGGTATGCAATATGGTTTTCGATCGACGGTAACATAGAGCAACCGTTTGGACGAGTGTCGACTGGACTATCTGCCTGCTCAGAAGGTCCTGAACCATCAGTAGTCCGGTTTCCGAGAGTTTGTGTGAGACTCTCGACAGGACTATCTGCAGGCTGAGAAGGTCCTGAACCATCAGTAGGCCGATTTGGAACATTTGGCATGTCTTCATCGTAGGAGGAAGAAGAACCGGAAGAACTAGGAGTAGCACGTCTCTTCGAACGATTGGCAGTCTTCTTCGTCAATCGACGTTTCCTCACTTCAGGGCGTGCCTCGGGCTCGCGGATAGTGACGCCTGGTTCAATAGTACACGAAACTGTGCGTTCCTTACGCATCGACGCAGTAGGGCGTCTTCTCATTATATCTTCATCCACAGTATCCTTTCCAGGGGCATGAAGACAAAAAAATAATTTCTATTTTAACATCATAATTTAATTTTACATTCAGGACTGTTGCAATTTCTACAGTCCTGTAAGTATACAGGACTGCAGAATTTTCAACAGTCCTAATTTTTTAGGACTGTTGAAATGCCTACAGTCCTATATAAATTTAGGACTGTAGACAATTCAACAGTCCTTAATATAAATAGGACTGTCGATTTTCCTACAGTCCTAAATCTATATGGGACTGTAGGAAAATCTACAGTCCCGCCCGATACTGCTTGACAATGTCGACGATTCTCGACATTGTATGTCCTAAAATCGTGTTCGATCAACCAAGTGAACGTCTAAACTACATCCTAAACTCCGCCAAGGACTTGTATGCCCTCATTTGAAGAATGGAAAGAAAATCACTCAAAATTTTCAAAATGCAATAGGATTTTTTAAAATTTTTGGACAATTTTGCAAATGCAATAGCACAAGGAGAATGATGATTTGTACCTTGATTCTTTCGAGACTTTGGGAGCCATCGACAAGGAGGAGGAGGACAGACTCTCGGAGATCGGCCGGCGGGAGGGGGGAGGGCTCCGGTGGGGTGGGGAGGGTTTGGGAGTGTTTGGGAGAAGGTTTAAAAGTGGGCTAGTATGAGTAAAATAATGGGTTAGTGTAAGTAAAGTTTCCTCATTAATGGGCTAGCCCCAATCCTGGGCTAGCCCCAAGTAAATATAGTAGTGCCCTTATAAATTACCTAAAGTTGTAACTCTCCGTGCTTCAGAGTACTAAACCATTCCACCTACAGTTTGTATAGACATTATCTAAAACCGCATAAGGAAAGTAGTTGGGCATTCTCCACTATTAAGACAGATACCAAAGTTTCTACCTAGACAATAGCACGACTATTGCACTGGTCCAACATTACAGTTGCATAAGTGGCTCCTCATATGCATCTTTGCAACCTCTTCAAATTCACATAAAGAGCCTGTGGAAGACTTGTAGTCATGCCTCGAGACTATTTGCTGCTAGAAAAGAAAAATCTCCGGAGATTGTATCTGCTGTCTTTACAAAGTTGACTATGCAGAGGCATCTGCCCTACAAATAAGCTAAAGATTGATCTTGCATTGGAACTCACTGTACTAGCCAGAGGAAATTATACTTCAGAGAACAAAGCAGCTATCTCCAACTATACTACATGCTAACCCAGTTCATGCCTACATCTTTCACGGTCCCACCCAATATTCATAATTTCCTTCAAAATTATGTGTGAGTCTGTGACCTCAAATTGACTCCAGTTCTCACGTCATCATCTCCCCATTTTACTTTCTCCAAGTTCATAGTTAAAGATTCAAAAAGATCGCGCTCCCATGTACCAGAAAGGCACCATCACCACCTAGCAGTGCTCCCATGTACCAGAACGGTGCAAGCGCACAACTATTGCAATATATCCTAAACTTTTGGGGTCGTCTAGCAGGGAAACCCTAAAACGAAGAAAATAGTGCATGGAATTATAGGCCCAAGACAAGGTTCACAGTATTGGTTTTGGATCCTTCCAATGAGTATCATTTTCGGGAGGCTTTTCAGTTGATTTCGGTGGTCGATACTCCAAACAATGTCTCAAGAATGCAGCTCATCAAGAAAGATGACTTGTGGTTCAAAGTGGTCATCCAGAATTCCCCTGCACCTAGCCTCTCCAACTTTCCAATTTCACTAACTGGATTAACCTTCAACTTCCGGTGCTGTCACAGAACTATTCCATATTACTAGTTGGGAGGCAAATTTAATTATGTACAACATTACAAACAGTCAGGTTGATCAATTGTAATGCCCCGCTCCTAATGGATACTTATGGAACACTTATTACTTTGACTCGGTTGAGAATCGAGTCTCGAAAAAACCTTACCGCCAAATCAACACGGACGAAATACAATGAACCCTTCAAATTGATGGAACGGCTTCTATTGAAATAAGTCCAAGAGTTTTCGTTGGTTGTTTTGCTGCTTGGTTTTGTGTTGCTTTGTGTTTTGACTTGCTTTCGATGACTTGGTTTTCATGATTCGCTTTTCTCGCTTGTGCATTCTTTTCGAATCGTACGGGAAAGAGATCGAAGGATGCTAACCAAATATTGTTGCAATTTCAGAACCTATAACCAAGGAGTGACCGTTGCATAAGGCTTCCCCATCCTCTCGTTCGATTCAATCGGTGAGTGGCTTAGGCCCTTCGATGAATCCTTCAGTCCATACGCCTTAATAAAATGATCTCTAGTCTGCACAAGTTACTTGTTCCTATACAAATGATGCCTCACCAAACGAAATGAACTGCATGCTTGATTTTATATATATATATAGAACTGTTGCAAATGCTTGTTCAAATAGACATGTATCTGTTCCTTACGCATATGCTGCATAAGAGATGTTTAGAGAAACCTCGCATAGGTTATCAAAGAATAGAGTAAAGAGATAGAGATGTGTATAGTCTAACTGCTGCATAGTAAGAGTTTATATGATAGAGCTGCATACCATGCATCGGTCTTTAGACAACTTGTGCATAAGGGTAATCCCACGAACGATTTCTGGGGCACTGGGGATCGTTCGCCCTTGGAGGAATCAAAGGAACACCCTGAGGCAATGAAGTCCTCGTGATCAGGGGGGTGTTCATGTCTATAGAGAATGGGTTTTCCATGGACCATCATGTAGTTAGGTCGCATGACAGGTTATCTTCTATGCACACTTGACACTTGATGCCAACACAAATGTATGAGTTATATACATATATGCAAAATGTTGCTAACTTGTGTGTCTGCTGCAGGGATAACCGCTCGACCGTGGGTAAGATTTATCATATGCATAGTCTATCTATTGTTTATGTTTTCTTGCATGAATTGTTAAAGAAACTAGACAACTAGAAAGATCACCAAATAATGTTAGGTTCACATGCTTACTTAGTGTGGATTTCTATGTGAGTTTGGCCACGGTCGCTCACTAGTACATGTTGTAGTACCGACCCACGTTTGTGGGCAAATCTCCAGGTTCTGATAGCGAGAGCTTGGCGAGAATTTTGAACCAGTCTTAGCGCATCCTTCCAGCGGGACCGTGCTCGTGCTCGTGCTGCTTCCTTAGCTTTCCTCTCTTGTGTGCAAACTTCTCTTCGGCTAGTTGTTTTGATTTTGGTCCTACTAAAAGGATATAATGTATGGACGTTGTGGCTAGTTTTGGGTTTGTAAAAAGAGTTGTAAGCCTTCTATTGCATATTTTGTAACTCAGTCAAGCAAGTACTTTGTAATCCAATCTTTAAGTATTCAATAAAAAAGTATTTTGTGTTCCTATCAAATGTGTTCAACTTTGGTTCCCTGCATTTTGAATCATGTGCCTCTCTATATGTATATTTTCGTCTGACTTGTGTCTTGTGCAGATACTATGCCTGGTTCAAGAGCAACTTAGGCTTGCACGACATCGCGCCCAAGCGAGGACGATCGGCCCTTACGGGACCGAGGTGTGACATAATGGTATCAGAGCACGGCTTTACGTCCTTGGCCTCTTCAAATATCGTTTTCAAAAAATGATATAAGTTTTCAAACGGTTTCAAAAGTCCCGAATTTCGAAAATGGTTGCGAATCTATAGAAGTAAATCAAAAGTATAAAATGTCCCTATCTTGAAGAGCATGAAAACCCAACGTCCCATGCAATAAGTCCATAATACGTTATGAGACTAATACAAGCTACTCTCTTTTGTAGCAAGATGACTAAAACAGGTAACTAAGGGACATCGTGCGCAGCAAACGTGAACGATGAACAAATCGATAGGCTGATTGACATGTTTGAAAATCAACAAGAACGATTCAATGCCCAACATGATCGATTTGAGGCTCAGCAGCAACGGAAAGATACTCGAGCCATAGCACAACAGAAGCAGTTAGACTCTTTGACTCAGATAGTGACGACCTTGGCCGCCAATAGCAGTGCATCGGGAACCGCAGCGACACCTGTGGCAGCCGCAGCCGCAGCAGAAGCTGATGAGCCTCCACAGGCGGTCAAGAAGTCTATCTTTAAAGGTGCTGAGTTTCTGAAGTTAAACCCTCCTGAGTTCGAAGGGAGGACCGCGCCGGATAAGGTGATGGACTGGGTCGCCGAGCTGGAGGACTTGTTCGAATTCGCTGGGATACCTGTGAACAAGAGGGTGGCGTGTGCAGTCATGCAGCTGCGGCTATGAGCACACGATTGGTGGCAGATCAAGAAGCTGGATCTTGCCACAAAGCGCCAAGACGGCAAAATTACTTGGGGAATGTTCAAAGAAGCATTACAGGAGCAATACCTTCCACCTGCCGTCAGACAGAGAAAGGAAGATGAGTTTACCGAACTTAAGCAAGGGAGCAAGTCCGTCGAGGACTATGAATCGGAGTTCTCCAAGCTTGCTAAGTTCGCTAGCTCATTGATTCCAAACGAGTGAGCCCGTATACACAGGTTCATAAAAGATCTGAACGATGACCTGAGGAAGGACGTTATGAATCGGGAGTGTACATCATACATTAAGGCCTTTGAGGCAGCGATGCAGAATGAACAGTTTGTACCACGAAGGGCTGCAGAAAGGGCATCAACAAATCGGAACCCTCCTGTCAAAAGATACCAAGATGGGGAGAAGAAGATAGAAGGTGAGCAGCGCCCTGCTCAAGAGTGCACCTTCTGTGGCCGACGGGACCATAGCATCGAAAACTGTCGCACTAAAAATAGAGTGTGCTTCAACTGTGGTAAGAGGGGCCATAGCTTCAGAGATTGTCAGAACAAGAGAAGGGTTCCAGAGAACCAAGTGGACGATGGCTAATGGACAAATTGATCAAACGAGAAGGCCTAGAGTTTATCAGTTGAACATTGAGCGCGATACGAGCGGCCACGATGTTGGTGAGTCTGATTCCTTTAACCTCTTGATGCCTTGATGTTCGACTCCTTGATCTCTTAAGTTTCGAGGACGAAACTTCTTCTCAGTGGGGTATTATGTAATGTCCCGCTCATAACGGATACTTATGGAACACTTGTTACTTTGACTCGGTTGAGAATTGAGTCTCGGAGAAACCTTATCGCCAAATCAACACGGACGAAATGTAATGAACCCTTCAAATTGATGGAACGGTTTCTATTGAAATAGGTCCAAGAGTTTTCGTTGGTTGTTTTGCTGATTGGTTTTGTGTTGCTTTGTGTTTTGTCTTGCTTTCGATGACTTGGTTTTCATGATTCGCTTTTCTCGCTTGAGCATTCTTTTTGAATCCTAAGGGAAAGAGATCGAAGGATGCTAACCAAGTAATTGTTGCAATTTCAGGACGCATAACCAATGAGTGACCGTTGCACAAGGCTTCCCCATCCTCTCGTTCGATTCAATCGGTGAGTGGCTTAGGCCCTTCGATGAATCCTTCAGTCCATACGCCTTAATAAAATGATCTCTAGTCTGCACAAGTTACTTGTTCCTATACAAATGATGCCTCACTAAACGAAACAAGCTAAAAGAGATGAACTGCATGTTTGATTATATATATATATATATATATATATAGAACTGTTGCAAATTCTTGTTCATATAGACATGTATCTGTTCTTTACTCATATGCTGCATAAGAGATGTTTAGAGAAACCTCGCATAGGTTACCAAAGAATAGAGTAAAGAGATAGAGATGTTTATGTATAGTCTAACTGCTGCATAGTAAAGAGATAGAGATGTTTATGTATAGTCTAACTGCTGCATAGTAAGAGTTTATATGATAGAGCTGCATACCATGCATCGGTCTTTAGATAACTTGTGCACAAGGGTAATCCCACGAACGGTTTTCGGGGCACTGGGGATCGTTCGCCCTGGGGGGATCAGAGGAACACCCTGAGGCAATGAAGTCCTCGCGATCAGGTGGGTGTTTATGTCTATAGAGAATGGGTTTTCCATGGACCATCATGTAGTTAGGTCGCATGACAAGTTATCTTCTATGCACACTTGACACTTAATGCCAACACAGATGCATAAGTTATATACATATATGCAAAATGTTGCTAACTTGTGTGTCTGCTGCAGGGATAACCGCTCGACCGTGGGTAAGATTTATCATATGCATAGTCTATCTATTGTTTATGTTTTCTTGTATGAATTGTTAAAAAAACTAGACAACTAGAAAAATTACCTAATAATGTTAGCTTCACATGCTTACTTAGTGTGGATTTCTAGGTGAGTTTGGCCACGATCGCTCACCAGTACATGTTGTAGTACTGACCCACGTTTGTGGGCAAATCTCCTGGTTCTGGTAGCGAGAGCTTGACGAGCATTTTGAACCAGTGTTAGCACATCCTTCCAACGGGACTGTGCTCGTGCTGCTTCATTAGCTTTTCTCTCCTGTCTGCAAACTTCTCTTCGGCTAGTTGTTTTGATTTTGGTCCTACTAAAATGATATAATGTATGGACGTTGTGGCTAGTTTTGGGTTTGTAAAAAGAGTTGTAAGCCTTCTATGGCATATTTTGTAACTCAGCCAAGCAAGTACTTTGTAATCCAATCTTCAAGTATTCAATAAAGAAAATATTTTGTGTTTCTATAAAATGTGTTCAACTTTGGTTCTCTGCATTTTGAATCCTGTGCCTCTATATATGTATATTTTCGTCTGACTTGTGTCTTGTGCAGGTACTATGCCTGGTGCAAGCACAACTTAGGCTTGCATGGCATCGCGCCCAAGCAAGAACGGTCGGTTCTGTAGGGACCAAACGAAGACGATCGGCCCTTACGGGACCGGGGCATGACATCAAGTTCTTTATGAAACAAATAGACTGTCCACCGATCTCAACACTAATTCAATAAAGAATGTGTTCACTTCCAGGGTAAAACGATAAGGTGCTTGATCTCCCACATTGTCGGGGACTTCTTGTATAAAACACAAGAATCAAGATAAGCTTGACATATAGAACAAGTCATAGAGGCTTCTGTGTTACTAGCACAGGAGAGAATCAACACCGACTTTTCTATATCAGTGGTCTTCCACTATAGTGCATAATTCTTTATCATAAAAAAAAAACATAAGGAAGGTCAAGAACATCTTGAAAGAATGTCTGTTATTTGTAACCTTTCAGGTATAGTTTCCACCATAAAAGGGCTCAACGGGGAGGTCATTTTCCCCATAAGAGCTAAGCAAGAAAACCAACATGAAAATTGGGCAAGTATATACGATTATATGAGGCATGACAATGAATTAATTAAAAAAATCATTTTGACCAAATGTATAGAAATTGAACAGAAAGATAGCTAACTCAATTCAAACATGTTATTAATATTGTTAAAAAAAAACTCAGGAGCCAGCACAAATGGTTCTAATCAAATTTAAGGTCATTAAAACATCTACCATGACAGAGGACAGAGGACGTAAACAGCATGAGAAGCTTTGGAAGGAAACAACTAGAAGAATAGTAAATTTATCATCCTGCAAGCTTAATTTATAGCACTGGGAAGGCATTCAATAAAAGATGGAAGTTATTGATTAACTTTTTGATAAATAAGGGGATTATTTTTCTGACAAATACAATAATGAATAAAACAGAGTGCAAAAGTTCGGAGAAAGAAAAAAAACTTCATTCTTTGTGTTTCCATACAATGTAAATGTAAAAGACCACGTTGCAAATGTTTTGAACATAGTTTAAGCTATTTGATTCCTACTAAAAATTTGGGCATTCAAATGGGACATAAAGATCCTAAATAATTGGCAGAAGTTGGGTAGAAGGTATACCATATCCCCAGAACACAAATTGATACATCATATTTCAGTTGGTCCTTTCACATAAAAGTTAGCACCCATAATATGCCAAAAATCATCAATATCTCACTATATCACCATCTCATAGGTTGTATCAAGGCAATACAAACAATTAAGATTTGAAACAAAGGATTTCCTGGGTTGAATCTGCTAGTCTACGAATTCATGTGATTGTAGTTGTAGAATATTATATTGACAAAGCATGACAAATAAATCGCAAAAATGTAACCTTCAATATTAAGTTAAAAATTATTTGCTTAACTAAGCAATGGTTAACATTGAAATCAGTACGGATATGGTAACTTATGGACTCAAAAGAGATTCAATGTCTCTCAGTAATCAGGGGAAAATACATTGAAGTTTCATTTTCTCTTTCTTGTGAGCCTAAAAGTTCTATATTAATAAAATCTTGAATTAGATTTAGCGGTTATTATTACCAATAGAGAGAAACACATGGAATCAATGAAACAAACATGAATGAAGGACACTTTTGAGATGGATAAGAGCACAATCCATCCTTACAAGTGTTTACACGGTCTTCTTGATTGACAAACTTTTCTCAGTTGACAGTCTCTTCTTGAATAGTATAGGCTTCAAAAAACTCTTTGAAAGGCAATGGAAAAGAGTGATGTAATGACCTTTTCTTCCATCTTCCTTGCCCTAAAAATATCGAAGAAAACAACATCCAGCATAAAAACATTTGATTGCAATTTTCCTAGCACCCAAGTCGCACAGTTTAGAGACAAGACCAAAATAAACAACAAAATGCAAACACCACTAAATCTATAAGCAAAGACATCTCATATATGGTTAATAACTTAATACCTATGTCACCCAGATACTCAAATAGACACATGCTTGATCATTCAAATGGAGGTGGCTCTACATTGTTACAAATACAGAGACATTGAATTTGGGTACTAATGTTACATACAACCATCATTTAAATATTAAGGAATGGCTTACTATGATTACTTAGGTATATTTACTAATCAGGAACATTTCACAATAATAGAAGCTTGACACAGAACCTACGTCACATAACTACATAGAAGATCTCACAGTAGGAAAACTATAGAATGCATTTCACTTTTATTGGCGTAGCAAATTCATTAAAGAATCTTGCTGAAAAACTATAGCTTGGATATATGGACTTCACCTTCTTCTTCTTTTTTCTAATACTGATCTGATTTCTAAGTGCTTCGCAAGTTTCCACTTAACCTTCTCTATCTACACGGTTCACTTATAAGGTGGTAGCTATAAGCTGCGAATTCTTTCCATCGAAAATCCATGGGTTTCTCTGAAATCTATAAGTGGTTATAGATTTCAGTTTTGGATCAAAAACTTATAGCTCTTAAGCTATTTGAAACAGCATGCAAGGATGTGAGATTTGCAGATTTAATAAATTGAAACTATCATTTTTGTTAGATAAAATTCAACTCATTTTTTCGTTTAGAAATTTGTAAACAATAAAAATAAAAAAGTTAATGTTACCGGTCCGAGGAAGTCGTGCACGAAGCACTGCCCTAAGAGTTAATCCAAGGTCTATGTGCAGACGTTTCTCGGAAGCTCCTAGTGGTAAAACCTTTTGACTACCTGCTTCTCTTCGTCGCACACAACTCGGAGAGAGAGACCGAACTTAGCTCTGCCCAGAGCAAGGATTTAGAGGAGAGAATGTTGTAGGAGAAAATAACAAGAGAAAGAGGTTTCACGTGGAGGAAAATATTCTGTAAAAATGAAGGAGGAGACCGCAATATAAAGGCAGTCCCTAGACACAACCAATGGACATGATATTAAATGGCTCATAAACAGGCCATTAAAGAACAATAACAAAAGGAAAAAACGTGGATAAATTGCTGTCATATAAGCTGTTACTGTCACGCCCCGGTCCCGTAAGGGACGGTCGTCCTCGCTTGGTCCCTACGGAACCGATCGTCCTCGCTTGGGCGTGATGCCATGCAAGCTAAGTTGCGCTTGCACCAGGCATTACCTGCACAAGACACAAGTTAGACAAAAATATACATATATAGGCACAGAGTAAAATGCAGAGAACCAAAGTTGAACACATTGATAGGAACACAAAATACTTTCTTTTATTGAATACTTGAACATTTGGATTAGAAAGTGCTTGCTAGGCTGAGTTACAAAATATGTCATAGAATGCTTACAACTCTTTTTATATTCCCAAAACTAGCCACAACGTCCATACATTACATCCTTTTAATAGAACCAAAATATCAAAACATCTAGCAAAAGAGGAGTTGCCCACTGGAGAGGAAAGCTAAAGAAGCAGCACGAGCACGGTCCCTCGGAAGGTTGTGCTAACACTGATTCAGAATGCTCGCCAAGCTCTCGCGTCCAGTACCTGAATATTTGCCCACAAACGTGGGTCAGTACTACCACATGTACTGGTGAGCGACCGTGGCCAAACTCACCTAGAAATCCACACTAAGTAAGCATATTAAGCTAGCATTATTAGGTGATCTTTCTAGTTGTCTAGTTTCTTTTTAACAGTTCAATGCAAGAAACATAAACAATAATTGAACCATGCATATGATAATTCTTAACCACGGCCGAACGGTTATCCCTGTAGCAGACACACAAGTTAGCCACAATTTGCATATGAACAACTTATGAATCAATCTTGGCATCAGGTGTTAGGTATGCAAGAAGCTAAACCTAGCATGCGCCATAACTATATGATGGTCCATGCGTAGCCCCATGATTAGCAGCGGGGACCCAAGGTTCAGCTCTTTACTAGCACGCGCATGTGTCGGCAGCTGTGACTCAAGATTCAGCTCTTCACCAACACACACAACACACACGAATACTAGCAGCTGTGACATCATGGGCTCCGCACAACACTAATAGACATATCGTCCTACTAGAGCCCCAGCGGGCCGTATCCTCAGGGCGAAACGAAAATCTCTTCCGAACCGAGCGATTCCCAGTACCCCACGAACCGTTCGAGAGACAAGACCTTGTGCACAAGTTGTCCGAGACCAATGCATGACATGAAACATTTAGCAGATATAACACTACAATGCACAGTTCTGAACAACAAACACACAATTTCCATCTTCTTATTCTTATTCCACATATCACATTCAAAACATAGGGACTTGCCATAAATCAAGTTGTGCAGCATAGGAACGAAGAACATGCAACATAATTGATAGCAAAAGCATAATTATAATACTTCAAGCATGCAGTTCATTTCTTTTGACTTATCTTTTTAGTGAGTCAACATTTATAAGTGAACTAGAGATCATTTTATTAGGCGTGCAGACTAAAGGATTCATCGAAGGGCCTAAGCCACTCACTGAATGAATCGAACGAGAGGATGAGGAAGCCTTATGCAACGTTCACTCTTTAGTTATGCGTCCTGAAAATGCAACAATTAATTGGTTAGCATCCTTCGATCTCTTTCCCTTACGATTCAAAAAGAACGCGCAAGCGAAAAAAGCGAATCATGAAAACCAAGTCATCGAAAGCAAGACAAAACACAAAGCAACACAAAACCAAGAAGCAAAACAACCAACGAAAACTCTTGTACTTATTTCAATAGAAGCCGTTCCATCAATTTGAAGGGTTCATTACATTTCGTTCGTGTTGATTTGGCGGTAAGGTTTCCCCGAGACTCGATTCTCAACTGAGTCAAAGTAGCAAGTGTTCCATAAGTAACCGTTTGGAGCAGGACGTTACATACTACCCCACTGAGAAGAAGTTTCGTCCTCGAAACTTAAGAGATCAAGGAGTCGAAGATCAAGGCATCAAGAGGTCAAAGGAAACACACTCACCAACATCGTGCCCGCTAGAGTCGCGTTCAATATTCAGCTGATACACTCTAGCCCTTCTCGTCTGATCATTCTGTCCATTAGCTTGGGCTGGTGGTGACACGGGATTCTGATTCTCATTTGCTGCCAAGGCTTTAAGGATTGGACAATCACGGATCATATGACCTAGTTGTCCACATTTAAAGCACTCCTTAGTAAGGTGACGACAAGACTCTTTTGTGTGACCCAGACGGCTACAAAAGCTGCACACCTTCCCGCGGTTCTCATCTGCATCGCCCTTTTTCTCACCGTTGTGGTATCTTTTAGCAGGAGGATTTCGAGGAGCCGATGCCTTTTCTGGAGCACTTCGTGGTATAAACTGCTAATTCTGCACAGCTGCCTCAAAAGCTTGGATGTAAGTTTTACACTCTCGGTTCATAACATCCTTTCTCAGGTTATCGTTTAAGCCTCTTATGAACCGATGTATATGGGCCCCCTCATTAGGAATCATTGAGCTAGCGAACTTAGCAAGTTTGCAGAATTCCAATTCATAGTCCTCGACGGACATTCTCCCTTGCTTAAGTTCGGTAAACTCATCTTCTTTTCTCTGTCTGACAGCTGGCGGAAGATATTGTGCGAAGAATGCTTTCTTGAACATTTTCCAAGTGATCTTACCATCCTGATACTTTGTGGCGAGATCTTCTTTCTTAATTTGCCACCAATCGTGTGCACGTAACCGCAGTTGCATGTCTGCACACGCCACCCTCTTGTTCGCAGGTATCATAGCAAACTCAAACAAGCTCTCTAACTTTGCGATCCAGTCCATCACCTTATCCGGCGCGGTCCTGCCTTCAAACTCCGGAGGGTTCAACTTCAGAAACTCAGCACCTTTAAAGGTAGACTTCCTGGCCGCACGTCGAGGCTCATTAGTTTCTGCTAAGCCTGCTCCTTGAGGCGCAATCGCGGCAGTCACAGGTGTCGCAGCGGTTCCGGATGCACCACTGTGTGCTACCAGTGTTGTCACTATCTGAGTCAGAGAGTCAAGTTGTTGTTGTTGTGCCAAGGCTCTAGCATTAGCCCGTTGCTGCTGAGCTTCAAACCGTTCCTGTTGGGCTGCATGCCGTTCATTTTGATTCTCAAACATAACGATCGGCCTATCGATTTGGTCATCGCTCACGCTTGCTGCGCGCGATATCCCTGGGGTACTTGTTATGGTCATCTTGCTGCAAAATAGAGTAGCTTGCATTAGTCTCATAACGTATTATGGACTTATTGCATGGGACGTTAGATTTTTGTACTCTTAGGGACATTTACACCTTCCATTTACTTATATAGATTCGCAACCATTTTCAAGATTCGGGACTTTTGAAACCGCTTGAAAACTTATATCATTTTCGAAAACGATATTTGAAGAGGCCAAGGGCGTAAAGTCGTGCTCTTATACCACATGTCACGTCCCGGTCCCGTAAGGGACGGTCGTCCTCGCTTGGTCCCTACGGAATCGATCGTCCTCGCTTGGACGTGATGCCGTGCAAGCCTAAGTTGCGCTTGCACCAGGCATTACCTGCACAAGACACAAGTTAGACAAAAATATACATATATAGGCACATAGAAAAATGCAGAGAACCAAAGTTGAACACATTGATAGGAACACAAAATACTTTCTTTTATTGAATACTTGAACATTTTGATTATAAAGTGCTTGCTTGGCCGAGTTACAAAATATGCTATAGAAGGCTTACAACACTTTTTACATTCCCAAAACTAGCCACAACGCCCATACATTATATCCTTTTAGTAGGACCAAAATATCAAAACATCTAGCAAAAGAGGAGTTGCCTACTGGAGAGGAAAGCTAAAGAAGCAGCACGAGCACGGTCCCTCAAAAGGTTGCGCTAACACTGATTCAGAATGCTCGCCAAGCTCTCGCGTCTAGTACTTGGATATTTGCCCACAAACGTGGGTCAGTACTACCACATGTACTGGTGAGTGACCGTGGCCAAACTCACCTAGAAATCCACACTAAGTAAGCATATGAAGCTAGCATTATTAGGTGATCTTTCTAGTTGTCTAGTTTCTTTTTAACAGTTCAATGCAAGAAACATAAACAATAATTGAACCATGCATATGATAATTCTTACCCACGGCCGAGCGGTTATCCCTGCAGCAGACACACAAGTTAGCCACAATTTGCATATGAATAACTTATGAATCAATCTTGACATCAGGTGTTAGGTATGCAAGAAGGTAAACCTAGCATGCGCCTTAACTATGTGATGGTCCATGGGTAGCCCCATGATTAGCAGCGGGAACCCAAGGTTCAGCTCTTCACTAGCACGCGCATGTGTCGGCAGCTGTGACTCAAGATTCAGCTCTTCACCAACACACACAACACACGAATACTAGCAGCTGTGACATCATGGGCTCCGCACAACACTAATAGACATATCGTCCTACTAGAGCCCCAGCGGGCCGTATCCTCAGGGCGAAACGAAAATCTCTTCCTAACCGAGCGATTCCCAGTGCCCCAGGAACCGTTCGAGAGACAAGACCTTGTGCACAAGTTGTCCGAGACCAATGCATGACATGAAACATCTAGCAGATATAACACTACAATGCACAGTTCTGAACAACAAACACAATTTCCATCTTATTCTTATTCCGCATATCACATTCAAAACATAGGGACTTGCCATAAATCAGGTTGTGCAACATAGAAACGAAGAACATGCAACATAATTGATAGCAAAAGCATAATTCTAATACTTCAAGCATGCAGTTCATTTCTTTTGGCTTATCTTTTTAGTGAGACAACATTTATAAGTGAACTACAGATCATTTTATTAGGCGTGCAGACTAAATGATTCATCGAAGGGCCTAAGTCACTCACTGAATGAATCGAACGAGAGGATGAGGAAGCCTTATGCAACGTTCACTCTTTGGTTATGCGTCCTGAAAATGTAACAATTACTTGGTTAGCATCCTTCGATCTCTTTTCCTTACGATTCGAAAAGAACGCGCAAGCGAATCATGAAACCCAAGTCATCGAAAGCAACACAAAACACAAAGCAACACAAAACCAAGAAGCAAAGCAACCAACGAAAACTCTTGGACTTAATTCAATAGAAGTCATTCCATCAATTTGAAGGGTTCATTGCATTTCGTCCGTGTTGATTTGGCGGTAAGGTTTTTCCGAGACTCGATTCTCAACCGAGTCAAAGTAGCAAGTGTTCCATAAGTAACCGTTTGGAGAGGGACGTTACAATTACAAAAGTTGTCACATGTGCAAAATGAACCTAGACATAGGGAGCAATAAATGCCCAACGTTCAAATCTCCAATGAGTTTAAAACCGGTTCAAAACAAGGAGGAGCAAAAAGATATTTAGGGTCTCAATCCGAACCCGAAGAGAAAATCGAATCGGCATTCGGCGCCGGCAGGTGTGGGCACGTACCCGCACCCGTTACTCGCGTCGAACCGAACTGAGCTGTAGGTTATAGAAATTGCTAGAACATGACTAAGAGAAACATGTATATGTATAATAAGATTTCTTAGCCATTCGGCTTCTGTACAAGTAGTGTCTAATGCTATCATTTCAGAGTCCATTGTACTCCTAGCTATGATAATTTGCTTACATGACCTCCAGGAGATTGCAGCTCCTCCTACAGTAAAAACATATCCAGTAGTGAATTTCACATCATGTGAGTCAGTTACCCAGATTGCATCTGAGTAACCTTCTATGATATCATGATGTCTAGTGAAGTGCAGCTTATAATCTAGAGTACCCTTAAGATATCTAAATACTCTATCTAATGCAGTCCAATGAGACTGATTTGGGTTACTGGTATATCTACTTAGTCTTCCAATAGCAAATGCAATATCAGGTTGGTCCAGTTTGTTATATACATGAGAGAACCTATTATCAGTGAATATCTATGTTGTTCCATTGGTGGTCCTTCATTCTTTTTTAGAACAATACTACTGTCATAAGGAGTAGGGGAAGGTTTCTTATCAAAAAACTCAATTTTTTTTAGTATTTCCTCAATCGAGTGTGCTAAGGATAGAGTATAACCCCTTTTGCATTTGGACACTTGCATTCCTAGAATGAAGTTTGCTTCACCTAGGTCTTTCATATCAAACTGGTTACATAAATAATTTTTAGTGTTATTTATCAATTCCAGTGATGATCCTAGAATAAGGATGTCATCTACATACAAGCATAAAATGACACAACTATTACCTGTATTTTTAGTGTATATACATTTGTCATACTCATTTGGCAAGAATCCATATTCAGAAATCACTTTGTCAAATTTGTTGTGCCATTGCTTGGGAGCTTATTTTAGGCCATAAAGAGATTTTACTAATCTACACACTTTTTTTCTTGACCTTTAGCGATGAAACCTTCAGGTTGGTCCATGTAGATTTCTTCCTTAAGATCTCTATTTAGATATACTGTCTTAACATCCATTTGATGGATTAGCATATCATGAATGAATGCTAAGGCTAGAAGGGTTCTAATAGAGGTGATCCTAACTACATGAGAGTATGTATCAAAATAATCTAGTCCCTTTTTCAGGGTAAAACCTTTGGCTACTAATCTAGCCTTGTATTTCTCTATGGTACCATCAACTCTAAGTTTTTTTTTGAAGATCCACTTACAACCTATGGGTTTGCTACCTAAAGGTAAGTCTGCTAGAAACCAAGTACTATTCTCCATTATGGAGTTGTACTCATTGTTAATGGCTTCTTTCCAGAAAGGGGCATCAGGAGAAGATATAGCTTTTTCATAAGTTGAGGGATCACCCTCTACCAAAAAGGTAAATAATCCTTCTCCTAAATTCTTTTCAATCCTTTCTCTTTTACTCCTTCTAGGTTCTATATCTTGTTCAGGTTGTGAACTAGATATTTGAACATAGGAACTGGTGGACGGAGCAAGAAAAGGTTTGGAGGGAGTGGATGAAATCCTATCTTTAAAGGGAAACACATTCTCAAAGTAGACTGCATCTCTAGCTTCTATAATGATATTATTAGAGATTTCATTCACTTCAGAATGGGTCACTAGGAATCTATTGGCATTGCTATCCAAAGCATATCCTATGAACACATCTATTGTCTTAGGTCCAATCTTCCTCTTTTTGGGTTCAGGAATTTCTACTTTTGCTAGGCATCCCCAAACTTTGAGGTAATTAATCCTAGGGATTCGGCATTTCCATAACTCATATGGTGTCTTATCATTTGATTTACTAGGGATCTTATTAAGGATATAACAGGCTGACAACAAGGTTTCTCCCCACAAATTATCAGGAGCACCCGAGCAGAGAAGCATGGCATTCACCATGTCTAACAGAGTGCGATTCTTTCTTTCAGCAACTCCGTTGGACTGTGGTGAATATGGAGCAGTTACCTTATGAATTGTTCCATGTTCTTCACAGAAATTAGTCATTTCATTTGAGGTATACTCTCCACCACGATCTGATCTAAGAATCTTAATTTTTTTTTCTCTAATTGGTTCTCAGCTTCAGATTTATAGGCCTTGAATCTATCTAAAACTTCATCTTTGGTTTTGAGAAGGTAGGTATAACAATACTTTGAATGATCATCTATAAAAGTGACAAAGTATTTCTACCGCCTCGGGTCAAAACCCTATTAAGTCACACACATCCCTGTGAACAAGTTCTAGAAGATCCGAGTTTCTTTCTACATATTTGAAAGGAATCCTAGTATGTTTAGCTTGAACACAAATCTCACACTTGTGATTATCATCTATAGGTGTCTTAGGAATAAGATCTAAGTTCATCATCCTTCTCAGAGAACCTAGATTCACATGACCTAATCTACCATGCCACACATTTGAAGATTCTACAACAAGAGAAGGATTTGATATTTTATTCATAGTACTCAAAATAAAAAGACCATCTCTTACAAATTCTTTTCCAATAAAAAGCTCATTCTTAGAAAATACTACTTTATTCGCCTTCATAACAATCTTGTACCCTGAAGCTACAAGAAGAGACCCACTAACTAAATTCCTTCTCATAGACGGCACATGCAACAGTCAGAATTTTTTCTGATGTCATCTTTAGATCTATTCTTCCGCTTCCTATAATATGTGCCCCTGAGCCATCTCCTAGAGTTACACCTACTCCACATGATTCCTGATAGTTAAAAAATAGGAGCGATCAAAAGAAACATGAACATTAGCTCCAGAATCCAACCACCAATCGTCAGAATGGTAGGAAATGTTGACTAAGGGTTGATAGCTTACTGACCTGAAAGAACTAGAAGAGCCGTTGGAAAGCATGTTTGCTTCTGGTTTGGCTGGACGTTTCCCTTTGAAAGAGGTATGGACAGCTTCCTTCTTCCTATGGAAACAATTGTTGGCCATATGGTTTGTTTTACCACACACAAAACAAAATCTCTGATCCTGAGTCTGATCGAAGTTGCTAGGTTTATGGTGATGAAGGTTTTGGTGGTGAGGCCGAAAGTTCTGCTTCTTCTTGAAGAGGTTCCTTTTGGGTTTGTGATGATGATTGGGCTTGGGCTTTCCTTGGAATTCTACTAGGTTTACCTTAGCCTTAGACTCAGACTTAGGGTTAGACCTTAGCCTAATTTGTTCTTCTGTTCTAATTTTCTTTAGGACTTGAGCAAAGGTAAGGTCACCTTGTGTATGAATAAGATCTTTCTTAACATCAGACCAAGAAGGAGGGAGCTTGTCTACCAAACGGGCTATTTTATACTCAGTAGAAAAGAAAGTACCTTTGGCCTGAATATGCCTAAGATATAATTGGAATTCATGTATTTGGTCATTCATAGGTTTATTATCTACCATAAAGTATCTGTTGAATGAGGATGAATTAAATCTTTCAATTCCAGCATCATCACATCATCACAGCTATATTCATCTTCCAAAGCTTTCCAGAGTTCTTTAGCACTCTTATATTCAAAAAATATGTCATATAATGATTCAGACAAAGCGCTTAGAATTCTATGGAAGCAGTGGTAGTCTATTTCCTTAGAAGTTTTTGGTTTTGAGGAGCTGGTGGATTTGGACACTCCTACGTCAGACTCGGTGTCATCAGAATCATTTGTGATGGGTGGGGAACCATCAATGGCTGAGATCAGCCCTAAAGTTGTGAGCCAAAACTTTATTTGACTCTACCATCGCTCAAAGTAGGTACCGTTGAACTTAGCAGGTTTAGCAGTAAAAGTCTCATCCTTGCCAGTCATGGTTGCTAATGTGAAGTCTGAAACCGCAAAATATGTGTTTTACTCAATAACAAAGTCTAGTGTTCTAGAAGAATAGTTTGAGTGATTTTTCTAATCAACCTTACGAAATCTTTAGTCTATCAAGTGTTGATTAACTTGGGTTAGCTGTAGGGGCCGGTTTCCAACTAGCGGTGGTCCAAAGACACTTAAGTACCGTATCCCTTAGGGCTATTTACTCCCGGTTGACAGAAGGGCCATTTCGGCTTATTGCCAAATTTATCTCTACTTTTAGAATTCAGACTCAAAGAGATTTGCAGTTTCACTTTAACTATTTCTTTACTTCTAGAAAATAATTTCTATTGTTCTAAGTTGCAGTAGAAATATACCCAAACATTATTTTCACAAGGCAAGGTATATAAACAATTTGATATGTAAGAAATTGTTCAATTACAATTGAAATTTAAATTTGATACACGTTATTACAGAACCTTATTAAAATGAAAAGCTACTAAACTTATTTAATTATTTGCTAGAAACAAAATTGCTATAGTGACTTTAAACAACTATGAACAACTTAGTAACAAACAAACAGATTTCTATTGCTACAGTAGATATTTAGCAAATAATTTTATTTGGTTTCAGAAGGTTGTTTTGTTTGTTACAAAAAAAATACAAGAAATAAAGTTGACAGCAAGCAAAATTATTACAATAAGCAAATCTGAACAAGTAACAAAGGTCGTTTTGTTAGAGTAAGCAAATTCTACAATAATGTAGTGATAGCAAATTCTACAACAAATAAAGTTGATAGCAAGCAAAATTATTATTTTTGCAGTAACGCAATGTAGCTTACATTTGTATTATTCTACGATTTACTATTATTTTACCTAACATGAAATCAGATTAACTCTTAGAATGTTAGATAAAATTCAACTTCTTTTTTCGTTTAGAAATTTGTAAACAATAAAATAAAAATAAAATAGTTAATGTTACCGGCCTCCGGCGAAGTCGTGCACGAAGTACTGCCTTAAGAGTTAATCCGAGGTCTATGTGCAGACGTTTCTCGGAAACTCCTAGTGGTAAAACTCCCTGACTACCGGCTTCTCTTCGTCGCACACAACTCGGAGAGAGAGACCGAACTTAGTTCTGCCCAGAGCAAGGATTTAGAGGAGAGAATGTTGTAGGAGAAAAGAACAAGAGAAAGAGGTTTCACGTGGAGAAAAATATTATGTAAAAATAAAGGAGGAGGAGACAGCAATATAAAGGCAGTCCATAGACACAACCAATGGACATAAAATTAAATGGCTCATAAACAGGTCATTAAAGAGCAATAACAAAAGAAAAAAACGTGGAAAAATTGTTGTCATATGAGCTGTTACAGAAGCTGTCACATGTGCAAAATGAACCTGGACATATGGAGCAATAAATGTCTAACGTTCAAATCTCCAATGAGTTTAAAATCGGTTCAAAACAAGGAGCAAAAAGATATTTAGGGTCTCAACCCGAATCCGAAGAGAAAATCAAATCGGTATTCGGCGCCCGCAGGTGTAGGCACGTATCTGCACCTGTTACGCGCGCCGAACCGAACCGAGCCGAGCCGGGATGCGGCGGCGGCGGGCACGTGTGGCCCATAGAGCTCCCCACACAAGACCACAAGGAAGCAAAGAGTAAGAACTATTATATACATACAAAGGTGGAGTGGTCCAATCGATGTGGGACTAAAGCAAAGGAGGAAGTTGAGCTTTTGCTCACATGTGTGTGAACACATATACACACAGCCAACAATTTTATGGTCTAATATCCCTCAGGTAGTTCTTGGCAGCATTATCATTCTTAGAAACTGACCTATCGAGGCATAGGGGTTCATGAAAGTAGGATAGAAAGAACGGAATGATGGCAGGTGTCTCGAGATTAAGGTTCAGGTTGGTCTTACAGCTATCGTAAATGTTGGAACAATATGTACATATGAATCCCATAGAAGCGAATGTAATGATCCGCTCCGCGCGGTGCATTGGACTAGATTTTTGGCTCGAAGGACTTGGTTGGACTTGGATTCAGGCAAAGGAATCATGCAGAGATCTTGGTGTTCGAGATGAAAGACTATTTTTCATGGTGGGTGGTTTTGATCACTCTCCTTTACCTTCACACTTAATAGAACGATGTTAGTAGTCTTTGTTTCTGTATGCCATGAAGTTTGTCAATGCTTAAGTAAAAATAACAAAAAACAAAATAGGTAAAAGAGAAAAATATCATTTCTGTTAACTTGCTGCTATAAAACATGGAATATTGAACTATTGATATAGACTTGTATAATACAGTGTTGTGGTTAGATTATCATATGGAATATATAATTATTGTTATGTCATCATGTCGAATATTATAGTGCTGTTAAAAAGATGTGAAGGCAATACAAACAACATACAACATAAACTGAATAATAAAAGCAAGTAAGTTGCTTGTTATAATTGCTTTATGTCCTGTAGTCTTCATAAAAATTTAGTTACCATGTAACAAACAACATACAACATAAACAGAATAATAAAAGCAACTTAGTTGCTTGTTAGAATTGCTTTTTGTCCTGTAGTCTTCATAGAATTTTAGTTGCCATGTAATGAAAGATCACCGAGATCTCTCTTTCGTTTTGAAAACAGACTTTAAGACGATATCTTTCCCTAAATATTTCTCCTCCAAGTAAGAGTCCGGAGTCAAATATTTCCCTAGAACGGGGTACACTAACTTTCATTTGGAGGTGGATGAAAATATTTTTCCTTCGAGCAGTGTTCTAAATGGTGGCCGCCTCGACCGTCTAGGTGGCGTCTAGGCAGTAGGCAGTCTCTTTCCGCACCGCTTTTCGGTAGGCGATGGAGTAGGCGGCCAACGGAATTTTGGCGGCATAGGCGGGCATCTAGGCGGATCAATACCTAACAAGATGTTTTGGCCAAACGATTTTGCAAGCATTATGGGCCTATGGTTCATTTTTACAAGACTAAAACTTAATAAATCTTTGTTCTACAACATAGTTATGCATGAAAAATCCTTAAAATATGTATATAATGCAAAAAATTATGGTAAAATAGTAAAAAATGTCCAAAATGTATTAACCGTCTAGACGGCCTAAGCGGTAGGCGGACTCTTTCCGTCGCACACCCGCCTACCGCCATTTAAAACATTGCTTCCGAGTCAGAGTTCGGAGTCAAATATTTTTGGTGGAGGCGGAACTTGAGGGTTCAACCTTCGACCCAAATGTTACTTGCTTACGTACATCCTTATATACCATACCAGAGCGGATCCACTTGCAAAGGAGTGGGGGCTCAAGCCCCCAATGGATTTTCGCGTTATAAGTATATTCGACCTCTTGTGAAAGGATAAGTCAGTCGGTGATGTGAAGAGTATATTTTGTAGGTTTTGAGCTAGAATCCTCTCATGAACATTTGAAGAAAATGAATTTTAAACAAACAACATAATATGCAAAACCCTAGCTTGAAGAAACAAGTAATGACCAATTCTCAAATGTAAGCTACAAAACCCTAAATTCACAGACCTCGGAACCTGGCAAGCCTAGTTTGACCCCTCCTGGTCCTCCCGCCTCGCCGTCACAAGATCGTAGCTCCCTCACTCCTCAGTGGGTCGGAGTCGGACATGGCGCCGCTGAATCGGCGGTCGAAGGAGACGCCGGAGTAGCCAATGTCCGGTGATTTTTTTTTTTTAGGGTTTCGTTCTTGGATCCGCCATTGCCGCCGAGTTGAGGAAGCGGAGGTTTAGGTCGAAGAAAGGTCGTGGTGGTTCGGGAGCGACGAGGAGTTCGGGAATGATGGAAAGATTATATAGGCATGGATCCGATAACCTGCTAACGGACCCGAAAGTTTGACTATAATGAATTTGGATCCGATAACATAGTATTCGGTCGAATTTGGATCCTGACCAATTAGCATTGCATACATTCAGGGCCAGTCATGAGATGGAGCGCAGCCTGGAACGCCGCACGGCCCCCCAAAAGAATTTCAGTTCAATATATATTGAAATAATTTTCAAAATTAGCAAAACTTTATTTAAAATAAATTCATGTAAAAATTTCAAATATACTCATGGTGTAGCACCATGTGAATATTTTTTTTTCTAAGATTATACGTATTGGTTCATAGTCCACTTGCAATTTATTCATCATTTTATCACACACCTCTTCCGATTTATTTGTAATTTTATTTTGCATACTTTACATCTTTTTAAAAACTAGGCTAAATTTTAACTTATATCCTTACTATTCAAGTTTTTCAACTTGATATCCTAAACTTTAATATTAGACAACTTATTATCTCAACTATAATTGTACAACTTAATACTCTAACATTGTTAACGAAAAATCTTTGTAGAAAGAAAGTAATTGATTTATTTCTCAAAGAGGGGGTACATATATATAGGAGGAGGCTAGCCTCCTCCTTACTTTCTATCCAATGTGGGACTAAATAAATCCCCATGACTCAACACTTTCCCTCAAGATGGATAATAGATATAAATCATCCCCATCTTGTTACAAAAGATATCAAACTCTCTAGAATCTAAACTTTTAGTTAAACAATCAGCTAACTGCTCTGCTGATTTCACATAGCTCAAAGTCAAAAAAATTCTATTCAGCTGCTCCTTGATGAAGAACCGATCAATCTTCACATGTTTAGTGCGATCATGCTGAACATGATTGTTTGCAATATCAATTGAAGATTTGTTGTCACACCAAAGTTGTAGGTAGTCTTCTCTAAACAAACGCATATCAGCCAACAAGCTCTTCACCCACATCATCTCGCACAGGCTAACTGTCATAGCCATGTACTCGGCCTCAGTTGTAGACCTAGCCACTATATCTTGCTTCTTGTTGCGCCAAGATACTAGATTGCCTCCAACAAAAATACAGTAACCTGTAATGGACCTGCGATCGTCTATACAACCCACCCAATCGGCATCACAGTAGTCTTCAACTCTCAGATGTCCAAAACTTCTGAACCATAACTCCTTTCCTGAGCTTTCTTTAATATACTTGAGAATTCTGCCAACTGCCTCCATATGATGCTCTCTGGGATCATGCATATATCTACTCACCACACTCAAGGCATGAGTAATATCAGGTCTCGTACGACATAGATCTATAAGCCGACCAATTAATCTTTGACATTGCTTCTTACACACCGGATCACCACCTTCAGCACACAACTTGTGATTCTGCTCGATAGGAGTAGAAGCAACCTTGCAACCCAGCATTCATGTCTCTAAAAGAAGGTCCAGAGCGTACTTTCGCTGAGAAAGCACTATACCCTTTCATGACCTTGCAATTTCAATTTCGATGAAGTAATTCAATTGTCCCAGATCCTTAACTTCAAATTTTTCTCCAAGTCTTTTCTTCAGCCGTAGGATCTCCTCAGTATCGTCTCCAGTAATTATAATATCATCAACATAGACTGCAAAAACAGTTATACGAGTCTTGGAGTGCCGGTAAAATACAGTATGATCTCCATTGTACTGTCTATATCCCATACCACAGACTACAAGCCCGAATCTATCAAACCATGCTCTCGGAGTCTGCTTTAGCCCATACAAAGACTTCTTCAATTTTTATACCTTTTTCGTTGCTTGCGAATTAGCAAAGCCTGATGGAATCTCCATATACACCTCCTCCTGGAGATCCCTATGCAAAAAGGCGTTATTGACAACTAGCTGATGTAGTTGCCTATTGAAGTTGGCAGCACATGACACCAACACTCGCACAGTGCTGATCTTTACTACTGGAGAAAATGTCTCATCATAGTCAATACCATAAGTTTGGATATAGCCTTTAGCAACCAATTTGGCCTTGTACCTGTTAATCTTGCCATCTGAAAGTCTGCTTAACAGTATAAACTCATTTACATCCAACAACACACTTCCCATATGGCAGTAGTGTAAACCCCCTGATTTTTTCAAGAATTTTTAATTTGGAAATTTTCACAATTTTCTAGAATTTTCTGGGAATTTTCTGTAATTAAAACTAAGGTATTTTAATATTAAATAATTTTTAGTTAATGTTAAATAATATTAAAATATTATGTAAATAATATTTTCTAGTGTAAAATGAAAAACTAGACATAGGATAATTTTTCGGAAATTTATTGGACCCCGGAAGCATTTTTAAAGCCCTAAAAACTATTTTATAATTAAACCAAAATAAACCCTAAATAAATCGGGTTTATTTTAAAATAAATCGAACCAACCCACTGTTGAACCCAACCCAACTCAAACCCCTGCGGGTCGGATCCGGGTCTAACCCGCGACCCGAAACCCGCTAGACCCGACCCGTATTCCAAATTAGCGGATCGGGTCGGATCCCTACCACCCGACCCGACCCGTCACCGCCCAAACCCGACCCGCCTAACCTTTCCCCTTCCCAGCGTATCCCTAACCGACGAAACAGCCGCCCTCCGGTTGCTCTTCTCCGCCGCCCGCCGGCTGCTCTTCTCTGCCGCTTCGTTTTCTCTCCCCGAACGGCCTCGTCGTTCCGACTCCTTCTCCGCCTCCTATAAAACCCTCACCCCGCTCCGCCTGGCCCTCTCCTCCACTCCCTCGCTGCGATCCACCTCACTCCGCCGCCCGACCCTGCTCCGCCACGTCGCCTTCCCCTCGGCCCGCTCCGTTCGGCCATGAACCCTCGGCCCGAGACCCTCGCCGGCCTCCCCTAACCCGCAGCCCCTCCAGCCCGCAAAACCTCCCCTGACCCGTCGTCTCCCCCATCACTACCACCTTCAAACCCCCTGCCTCCGACCTCCCCCTCGGCTCCACCTCACCGCAGCACCTCCACCGCCTTCAGCCCCTCCGCTCGGACTCGCCCCGTCGCACAGCAGCAGCCACCTCGAGCCCCCGATTGCCCGCAGCAGTTCTCCCACCCGCAGCAGAGCCACGGTTGCCGTGCCTCCTCCCCAGCGACGCCCTGCCTCCCCGAGCGCCCTGCCGCCTCCGGCGACGTCACCCCGCAGCCGCTCCGGTGAAGCCTCGGCCAGCTCCGGCCGTTTCCAGACGAAGCCCTAGCCCTAGCCAGGACACGGCCCGGACATAGGACACGGTGTCCCCTCGCGTCGTGTCAACACACGGACACGAAGAATCTCAATTTTTTGAGCCTTGTTCAGGTACCCATTTCTCTCTCCTCGCTGCCCCATTTTCGATTCCGTCAGTTGTGACACGTAGGCTGCATGACCCTCTCGATGTCCGTGCAACCCGCTCGGTGCATCGCGTCCTGTGTTGGTCGCGAACCGCGATCCAAAAACAGGAAAACCAATGCCCTATTTTACCCCGGAACTGAGTACGCCCCGCCAAACGGGACGACTTGATCGCGTGCGGTCTTCACCGATACGTGCGCATCGTTGATACGGACGTGCGGGATTTCACAGAAGTTAATTTGGATGTGCGTGCACACCAAAATCAATACGTATCCGCCGACAACGTCCCGTATCCGTCCGTTCTGGATCTCGTTGTAACTTTGTGTACACACATCGGATCGAGACAAAACTTGCGCCATCGGACTCGTAGCAATACGCTGGTCCTGTGACCCAAGTTTGGTTCGATTCTGAGAACGTTGACAAAATCACGTATCGTGGGCCCCACAGGCTCCACTTGACGGACGATTTTGTGATCGGCTCATCGGAATCCAATTCTGGAAGTTCCGCTGGGTTCGTATCATCATTCCTGACTTGTTGATACTAAGTTTGACAGATTTGGAGACATTTGGTTCTGACACATTTTTCGGTGCGAAGCGGGCCACATGTGGACCCCGCTTTGACCAGAAATTATCATTTTTGCCCTTGTCTCCAAACTGGACTCAAGGACAGGCGTTTCTAGATAATTGATATTTTTTGGATCTAATGGTGATGTTTATTTCAGCAACCGGAGAACTGTCTGTAAATTCCGTTGAAGTCAGAGCTACAGTTGGAGCCAGAACCCCAGGCAATAGTACCTTGCCAAACTCTGCAGTTTTTGCTACTTATTTCCTTGACATATATATTGGTTGTACATGCTTGACCTAGAACCGTGTGACTTACTTAGCGTCCGATTAATAGTCGGGTGCCAACCCCGTACGCGGAGTTGTGTACGTCATCTAGAGATGGACATTCGTGACCCTTTACATTCTCGTACTTGCATTATCAAGTACGTTATACCCAGGATACTTGACACTATACATTTGACAGAATCTTCCTGAGATATTCGTGGTAATTCTGTATAGGATGCAGTATTGACATAGACATTATATTTATAGAGATTAGATGACTTGCTGCATTAGTTTTGATCTTACGTGTCATGGACATGAGACGTGTGATTACATTGGGTGGGGAGAGACACACAGGCTACAGGTTGATTATATTATGACGGTGTCATAGTCTCCCTTTGAGCTAGACAAACCACATGATATCACTGTTACCGGCTCCCCGACACAGAGCTTGTAGTGGTTTCAGCCTGAGTTATAGTGCTGCTCTCATCTTGCATATCACTTAGCTGGTTATTATTTACCCTATTGTTTCCTTTATTTCTGCACTGCATTTATTTTGGCTTGTATTATCTGTACCTTGCTATGTCCCCTGAGGACCTGGAATGGATTATGTGATCCCTAGGATTAGCAGAAGATATCTACCCCGAGGTATACGGGACAAGAGCATTAGCAGGAGCAGAAGCGGGAGCAGGTGCATACAGTGGAGCAGAACCAGGAACCGAGGACTAGGTGATTGCCATAAATTTTTCTGAGTATATGTTTCTTCCATACTCAGTCTGGATGTTCTTTACATTCTTGTTTAAATGAACAATTATATCAGACTTGAACATCGGGTTGTTTCCCTATTTAAATTACTTGTGACTTGATGATTGATGTTTTATTTCCTTATGTTGACTTTGTTATATTCATTCTGTGGATGAGATTAGTAGACCCTGACTATTGTTTTACAGCTTAAGTATGCCCCGATGGATCCATTAAATTGGGTTTGTCCATCGGTATGTGCTGCTGGCCATTGTCACGTGTCTGGTCCCTCGATATTTTGGGACTGGGGCGTGACATGGTTTTTATGGTGGCCCATGCAGGTCAACGACTAAATTGTTCGGTTTCAACTTAGGGACTGAACAGGCCTGCAAATAAGAATAGGATAAGTTTTTAGGATCTCATCCACTTGCTTGAATCGTTCTTGACATCTATATCGGATTCGAATTAAATTCTTGACTTGCATCCTACCTTGATTCCTGTACGCCTCTTATTGTTTATTTTGGTTGCAGAGTTATGGATTCACGAGCAAACGACGAGACTCCTGCAACATCACCACGGGATGTTTTGGTAACCAATGAAGAGGAAGTAACACCAGTAGAAGAAGGTCAATCCGCTCAACAACACAGTCAAGTGAATCAGCATACCTCGAGAATCCAGCAAGATGACATTCCACCATCGACGCAATTTACTCCACCAATGCCCGTATTCCCACAAGGGCAGGCTATGGACGGGAATCAGATATTACAAATGATCTACGCAATGATGCAAGCTTAACAACAAATTCAACAAGAGGCTCTGCGTCATGAGGTAGAGAACTTGAGGAGCAGCCTAGTAAGCGCAATAGAGCAGGCAGATCTACCAACACGATGGCCAACGACGGGCTCTATCGCCAATTTTCGCCAGCTGAAGCCTCGTACCTTCTCAGGAAAAGAAGAGCCCACAGAAGTTCATGAATGGCTCACCAACACTCAACATCAATTAGAAGCAGCTGAGATTCCACAAGAACGTTGGATGACTGCAGTCAGAATGCAATTGACGGACAATGCACATCACTGGTGGCTATCCGAGGAGACACGGCTCGGACCAGACCGAGTCACTTGGGAAGAGTTCTCTAGACTCTTTCAGGAGATGTACATTCCGGCCATCGCTCGATCAGAACTTCGGGACAAGTTCAAACGCCTCACTCAAGATAGTATGACAGTGGAAGAGTACAACGCGAAATTTATTCGTCTGAGTCGCTTTGTTCCAACCTTGATCCCGACAGAAGAAGAGAAGGCCAAGAATTTCTTCGACGGATTAAACTTCGAGCTACAGAAACTAATTGGATCCGTTGCTCCTACATCTTACCCGGACGTCCTTGCTGCAGCACGACGCATGGAGTGCGTCATCAGGAGAGAGACCAGTCTGAAGTGGCCATCCACATCAGCACCAGCCGGAGCACCACAAGAAGAAGTTGCAAAAAGACCTCACATGCACCAGCCACCAGAAGCATCTTCACAGGCAATACCTGTCTGTCCATATTGTCACAGGCGAGGCCATATAGAGAACGAGTACAGAAGAAAAATGAGATTATGTTTAGCTTGCGGATCCAGTCAACATTTATTAAGGGAATGCCCGGAGCATCGAGAAAGAGCACCAATGGTAAACCAACAAGCGTTACCAGCACCGAGGCCAGCCTATCCAGCATTGGGAGCACCGCAAACGGAAGTTGAAGGAGTTATACCACCACCTCCAGGAGGGTATCAGCCGAGGCCACCTTTGATACCCCATGCACTACTCTTCCAGCAGGCTCAACAGCAGCAGAGGAATCGACTGCAAGGACGCAGACAAGCCCTGACGATGACCTTGGAGAATGCACAGATGCATGGAGTAGCTAATGCGCGTAAGTTTTAGTAGTTCTGTTTCTAGTATTGCTTTAGTTCGTGCCCGTTGGTTCATGACCCTAGACTTAACCTGATAGTTTTAACTTGCTAATTAATGTTAACCTAATATGTTTTATAATTGATAACCAAGTGATAACCTAAGTAATTTTGAACTTGCCAATAACTTAGAATGTTTTATAAATGTAACCTGATATGTTTTTGAAAGATAAACCTATATTTTTCTAAAAATTGTAATTTTTTAGATTTCCTACATTCGAGAAATTGTATAACTTCCATTGCTTAGGGAAATGATTTTTCTCTATGTGTTTTAAACCCTCAATCTTGACTTTTCTTAATCGTGATGTGCTTCGAATAAATTTTGCAACCGTGTCATCTCTGTTGACCGGTTATTCTTTGATTGAGAGGACACAATCTTCTTAAGGGGGTAGATTGTAAACCCTCTAATTTTTTTAAGAATTTTTAATTTGGAAATTTCTACAATTTTCTGGAATTTTTTGGGATTTTCTGTAATTAAAACTAAGATATTTTAATATTAAATGATTTTTAGTTGATGTTAAATAATATTAAAATATTATATAAATAATATTTTCTAGTGTAAAATGAAAAACTAGACATAGGATAATTTTTTGGGAATTTATTGGACCTCGGAAGCATTTTTAAAGCCCTAAAAACTATTTTATAATTAAACCAAAATAAACCCTAAATAAATCGGGTTTATTTTAAAATAAACCAAACCAACCCACTGTTGATCCCAACCCAACTCAAACCCCTGCGGGTCGGATCCGGGTCTAACCCGCGACCCGAAACCCGCTAGACCCGACCCGCATTCCTGATTAGCGGATCGGGTCGGATCCCTACCACCCGACCCGACCCGTCACCGCCCAAACCCGACCCGCCTAACCTTTCCCCTTCCCAGCGTATCCCTAACCGACGAAACCGTCGCCCGCCGGTTGCTCTTCTCCGCCGCTCCGTTTCCTCTCCCCGAACGGCCTCGTCGTTTCGACTCCTTCTCCGCCTCCTATAAAACCCTCACCCCGCTCCGCCTGGCCCTCTCCTCCACTCCCTCGCTGCGATCCACCTCACTTCGCCGCTCGACCCTGCTCTGCCACGTCGCCTTCCTCTCTGCCCGCTCCATCCAGCCACGAACCCTCGGCCCGCGACCCTCGCCGGCCTCCCCTAACCCGCAGCCCCTCCTGCCCGCATAACCTCCCCTGACCCGCCGTCTCCCCCATCACTACCACCTTCAAACCCCCTGCCTCCGACCTCCCCCTCGGCTCCACCTCACCGCAGCACCTCCACCGCCTTCAGCCCCTCCGCTCGGACTCGCCCCGCCCCACAGCAGCAGCCACCTCGAGCCACCGGCAGCCTGCAACAGTTCTCCCACCCGCAGTAGAGCCACGGCCGCCGTGCCTCCTCCCCAGCGACGCCCTGCCTCCCCGAGCGCCCTGCCGCCTCCGGTGACGTTACCCCGCAGCCGCTCCGGTGAAGCCCCGGACAGCTCCGGCCGTTTCCAGACTAATCCCTAGCCCTAGCCAGGACACGGCCCGGACATAGGACACGGTGTCCCCTCGCGTCGTGTCAACACACGGACACGAAGAATCTCAGTTTTTGGAGCCCTGTTCAGGTACCCATTTATCTCTCCTCGCTGCCCCATTTTCGATTTCGTCAGTTGTGACGCGTAGGCTGCGTGACCCTCTCGATGCCCGTGTAACCCGCTCGGTGCATCGCGTCCTGTGTTGGTCGTGAACCGCGATCCAAAAACAGGAAAACCAACGCCCTATTTTACCCCGGAACTGAGTACGCCCCGCCAAACGGGACAACTTGGTCGCGTGCGGTCTTCACCGATACGTGCGCGTCGTTGATACGGACGTGCAAAATTTTGCAGAAGTTGATTTGGATGTGCGTGCACACCAGAATCAATGCGTATCCGCCGACAACGTTCCGTATCCGTCCGTTCTGGATCTCGCTGTAACTTTGTGTACACACGTCGGATCGAGAAGAAACTTGCGCCATCGGACTCGTAGAAATACGCTGGTCCTGTGACCCAAGTTTGGTTCGATTTTGAGAACGTTGACAAAATCGCGTATCGTGGGCCCCACAGGCTCCACTTGACGGACGATTTTGTGATCGGCTCATCAAAATCCAATTCTGGAAGTTCCGTTGGGTTCGTATCATCGTTTCTAACTTGTTGACACTAAGTTTGAAAGATTTGGAGACCTTTGGTTCTGACACATTTTTCGGTACAAAGCGGGCCACATGTGGACCCCGCTTTGACCAGAAACTGTCATTTTTGCCCTTGTCTCCAAACTGGACTCAAGGAGAGGCATTTTTAGCTAATTGATATTTTCTGGATCTAATGATGATGTTTATTTCAGCAACCGAAGAACTGCCTGTAAATCCCGTTGAAGTCAGAGCTACAGTTGGAGCCAGAACCCCACGCAAGAGTACCTTGCCAAACTCTGCAGTTTTTGTTACTTGTTTCCTTGACATATAGATTGGTTGCACATGCTTGACCTAGGACCGTGTGACTTACTTAGCGTCCGATTAATAGTCGGGTGCCAATCCCGTACGCGGAGTTGTGTACGTCATCTAGAGATGGACATTCGTGACCCTTTACATTCTCTTACTTGCATTATCAAGTACGTTATACCCAGGACACTTGACATTATACATTTGACAGAATCTTCCTGAGATATTCGTGGTGATTCTGTATAGGATGCAGGATTGACATAGATATTATATTTATAGAGATTAGATGACTTGCTGCATTAGTTTTGATCTTACGTGTCATGGACATGAGACGTGTGATTACATTGGGTGGGGAGAGACACACAGGCTACAGGTTGATTATATTATGATGGTGTCATAGTCTCCCTTTGAGCTAGACAACCCACATGATATCACTGTTACCGGCTCCCCGACACAGAGCTTGTAGTAGTTTCAGCCTGAGTTATAGTGCTGCTCTCATCTTGCATATCACTTAGCTGGTTATTATTTACCCTATTGTTTCCTTTGTTTCTGCACTGCATTTATTTTGGCTTGTATTATCTGTACCTTGCTATGTCCCCTGAGGACTTGGAATGGATTATGTCCCCAGGATTAGCCGAGGATATCTACCCCGAGGTATACGGGACATGAGCATTAACAGGAGCATTAGCAGGAGCAGAAGCGGGAGCATGTGCATACAGTGGAGCAGAACCAGGAACCGAGGACTAGGTGATTGCCATGGATTTTTCTGAGTATATATTTCTTCTATACTCAGTCTGGATATTCTTTACATTCTTGTTTAAATGAACAATTGTATCAGACTTGAACATCGGGTTGTTTCCCTATTTAAATTACTTGTGACTTGATGATTGATGTTTTATTTCCTTATGTTGACTTTGTTATATTCATTCTGTGGATGAGATTAGTAGACCCTGACTATTGTTTTACAGCTTAAGTATGCCCCGATGGATCCATTAAATTAGGTTTGTTCATCGGTGTGTGCTGCTGGCCATTGCCACGTGTCTGGTCCCTCGATATTTTGGGACTGGGACGTGACAAGTGGTACCAGCTCTCATGTGTCGTTCTTCTTCAAGGCCTAAAGTTTATCCTGCATGGCACTCAACCACCTAGGATTGTAGTTTCCTACTCCGTGTTGGCACTATATACAAAAGATATCGCTTTGTTGGCTCGAGCGGAAGCCTTCTCGAAGAGTTTCCGATCGAAACACAAGACGATTAATCTGGGTGAGTGGACAGAACTTCATTCTCTGATTCTTGCATGCCTTATTAATGAATCTGAGTTTTTATAATGCTTGTTGCTAAGTAGAGAATGTTTACATGAGAATGATAGAATGAAGAGCCTGCATGCTTAATAAGAGAACTTATACGCTTGCCTAAAAGAGATAGAACCATTATCATGCTAAGTATAGAAATGAATATTGTATGCTAGTTACACTGACACCACTATCGAACGAACCATTGCCATACTAATAAGAAGAGTAAACGACTGCTTGAACATGTCTTCATATCGAATGCTAAAAGATAGAATAGAATTATATCCTTAGTTAAAAAGAGATAGAAGAACTGCTTCCATGCTTGCTTTAATAAAAAAATTGCTTGAATATGTCTCATTGATCGCACTACATAAGATAGAACTGTTTGAATAACTTGTGCTGTGTGCTATTGAACCTATTGATCGATTGAAAAGAAAGAAGATTGAACCTACCGAATTGATTGAACCTATAGAACCTATCAAATTGATTGAATAGAAGAGAATTGAGAGTTCTGGCTCTATCGCTTGATTGAATGTTTGCTTATTCATGGACATGTGCATCATATAGTATTTATCTGATAGAATTATATTTATGCATTGGTCTGACAACTTGTGCACAAGGTATGGGATCTCTCGAACGGTATCCTGGGTCATTGGAAACTATTCGGACTGGGAGAGGCTAATCGAAAACCATGAGGCTTAGAATCCTCGTGATTAGGGGGGTGGCTATTAGTGTAGTGCTGAACCATGGGTCTTGACTGCTATTTTGAGCGTATTTAAGTGCATAACAACCATGTGTCTCAGCAACTATTAGCCGATCCGTCATTAGTGAGAAGGGCTTGTACATCCCAATTGCTAATCCCAAGGATCCACACTCCGAGGCCATCATATAGTTAGGGCGCATGCTAGGTTAGCCTTCTTGCATACCTAACTGTTTGATGCAGGGACGACCATAAAATAGAACATTTATATATATGTACATTATTGCTAACTTCTGTGTCTGTTGCAGGAATAACCGTTCGGCTGTGGGTAAGGATCACTGAATAAGTGATCATTCGTATTCCTTTTGTTCCTTATCATAAATGCAAATGAGATGTATCTGTTTTACTTGAATATGTTGCTGCCATTGAACTAAATTGAATAAGTCAACTGTCACGCCCCGATCCCGTGGAATCGATGATCGTCCCCCGGGCGTGACGCCATGCGTGCCTAGGTTGTGCTACGCACAAGGCCAAGATATTTTTGCATAACGAGCATATATTCAGAGTACGCAGATAAATGAAACACAAAGTTGAAACATGGAAAAGTTCTCTTTATTGATAATGAACATCTTTTACAAACTCTTGAACGAGTTAGATAATTGTTGCACGGGCTTACAAAAGTGGACAAAAAAATGAGATAGTCGTCCTGTACATTACATCATTTTAATTAAAACTTCAAAAGAAGAGACCTCCAGGCGGAACAATCAATTTTCTACGGAGCTGCATGAGTTATGTATGCGAGCTCCTGGATCTTCAAAATGCTTCTACTAAGGCACGATCAGGACGTGCCGGTTGGTGGACTGGAATGGGAAGTAGCTTCAGCTCCTCGCAGGATCTCCTTGGTGCGGGGAACCTATTTCAACGAGGGCCAGTACATCGAAATGCACTGGTGAAGGCGAGCTAACCCAACTATACTAATCCACACGTTATTTATATGAAGCATGCAATCTATCTTGCCTTAGTTTATTTTATAAGCAAACATTTGATATAGAAATTTACTGAAATAAACATGCCACCGTTCGATAACTTTTACCTGTCCGTCTGAACCATCTGTACAATACTTACCATGTCATTTCCTGCCATAAAGACATAAGTTAGCTTGCACATGTTTAAATATACATGGGGGTCACTACCATTATGTAATAGTGGACGAATTAGTCTTGGGCGAGAATGGAATGCAACGAAAGAATACGAGGCACCGTAAACCATCCCGCCCGAACACGAGACTATCACTAAGTTCCGTTCGGATCAGAACGGTGCCAGTGCCCCAGCAACCGTCTGCAAGAACCATAAATCCTTGTGCACAAGTTGTCGATGACCATACGACATTCAAATAAAATTATCGTAAGGATCAGTTTGAGGCAATACGTGCACGAAACAAGTTACATGGCATGATTTATTTTGCATAGTCTCCCTGAACAGTTTATTGCATAGTAAGGTGTGTTCTATACATAGCATAATTTTAGAAGAAGTATACATTCTAACTTGAATTTAAAGCATATGAAGAACATTCTAAACAAACTATAGCATGCAATAAGGTAATCGTTCACAAGTGATTGACAAGCATAAAGCAGTCCAAGTCTATTCCTTTTTATCTTGACATCTTTTGAGTTATTAGGGTATCGTTTGATCGGAACAAGCAAGAAGGCAAGATTTTAAATGTGAAGACTTGGAAGAAGGGCCAACTGAATCGAATATAGATACTCACAAGTTGGTTAGACAAAGAAAAAGAAAGAGGTGCCTCAAGACTCCGCTCGCACGACGTCTACTGCACGATCACCTGCATTGCCACGAACAGCTGATCAATACCTCTTCAACTCTTTCCAAGCTCGGAATAGAATGCAATTCAATAAACAAAAGCAATAAAATCTATCGAAACCGTTCAAGAAAACGTAAATCCAAAAATCAACTCAAAAGCACGAAAGCAACAAGGCGACAACGAAAACTAGGCAAAAAAACTTGCAGCGGAGAGGTCCCTCTTGACTCTGCCGCTAAGTCCATCCCCGGGGCACGGTCCACTGAATATGGAAATCGATTCCGAAGAAGCAAATCCATAACGAGGATAAGATTTTGATTCAATCTATCATAATCGAATGATACCGATTAGTATTTCTTAGTCGCGCTCCCCGTAAAGGGGGAACGGGGCACCACATCCTAACCAACTAATAGGAAATTTCGTCCACAAAACTTAGGAATAGAATCTACCACTATGAAATAATGAATGGAACATTTTCTTCATCTCAGACTCAAGCTCCCAAGTAGATTCTTCGATCAAATAATTTCTCCAAAGCACGCGCACGAGAGGAACCGAACGACTTCGAAGCAGCTTCTTCTTGTAATCCAAGATCCATACATGATGTTCAATATAAGTCAAGTTTTCCTTTAAGTCCAGTTGATCAAGATCCACCACATGACTAGGGTCGTACACGTACTTCCTAAGCTGTAAAACGTGTAAGATATCAAGATCCACCACATGACTAGGGCCTCTAAGTTCTACAGTCTGGATAAACATTATCTTCTTATGCAAGTCTATAGTTGGTGTTATTCCCTTACACTTCATTAGTGGGTCAAGAGGACTATGTGATACTGGGTTGTGAGGCATACTACCCAACTTAAAAGAATTAAACTAATACTATATTGCCTTAAGGATAAAGTAGAAACTCCTGTTTAAGGTTTACGAGGAAAGGTCTTGGTACTTATTAGGGTATCCTATTGTATTATATAGGTAATGGTCATCTTAAGTCTTAATCATAGTGCTTATAGAACATGTGTCAATAGTAAGAATGGAAAATTTACTAGCCTTCAAGGGAAAAGGGGATATAACTCGTGTCAAGGTGTGGTACAAGTTACGCGATTCAAAACTAAGGAGTAATCATCATGTCACAATCTACAGGAATAACTCAAAACTATCAAGTTCTAATTATCAAGCACAGAAATTTAAAATTCAAGATTAACAACTATAATCATAACAATCTATATATCTATCGTAAAAGAATACACTTGGCATACAATCAGAGATGTCAGGGGGCACGAGTTGAAGGAAAAGAAGAACATAATTAGTCGTCGCACAAATAGCGAGCGCTAAGGTTTCAGAGGAACTAGACATGAAATAAAATAGAGAGGCTATTGATAATGTCATAGTTTCATAAGGGAAGATGCTATGCTAATCTCTGTGTTTGAGGTACGATCAAGAAAATATTCTATGCATTGCTCTTGGCTTTCTAAGTACTGTCTGCTAATACCAAGATAAGAATCTAAATTTATGGTCCTCTAATACTATCTTACTCATGAAAGTTAGGTTTAGTCCTAATGTTAAAGCTTGGATTTCTATTGGTTCCTCAATACTAGGGTCAAACAATATGATCAAACTTCTATCTAATTAGAGTAGTGTCTATACTACTCTCAAGTGATCCCTAAATATATCAAGAGATAATGGTAAATCAATCTACATGTAAGGGATGCTAGGGTTCATTAAGTATTCTAACTTAGTAATGTGTCTATACTCTAGTTGTATTCTTAATATGAGTGTTATCCTAATTATCATCCTAACAACAAGGATTCCCATATTCTAGGAGAAGACTATACTCAAAGAAACTATTAGGGAAGCACATGAATCAAACAAGATACAATTATTCAAATGGAATGGATTGGGAGAAAAGTGAATCATAGTCAATTGTGGTGAGATCCTATACTCTAATCCTAGATGTAGGCTTGCTCGGTACAGTAACGTAACCGAGACAATATACTCTCGAGCTGCATGGGCCACCACTAAAAATATGTCACGCCCCAGTCCCAAAAATACGTAGGACTAGGACACGTAAGCATGCCAGCCGCATGTATATAGCAACTCCAATATATGAAAACCATAACACATGCGTACGCTGTATAATAAATAATAATTCACAAGTGGTAAAACTATCACAAGTCACATGGTACAATCTAAATCTCATCCACAGAATTATATATAAATAAATAACCAATATCTATAAAATTAGATCTCAATATAAAGTTTCTAAAGAAAATAGTCGGATGGAAACAAATCCACTGCCGAACTAGAATATAAAATAAACACAATATAAGGATATCAACTAACAGTCACGAGGGTCGAAGAGAAGACCTCCTCGCAAAAATAAGTAACCAGTCTGGATCTGCGCTCCTGCGAATACTCATGAACAGCTACACCTGGAAGGGGCCAGGTCCTCAGAGGGACATAACAAGATACATAAAAGCATGCCAATAAAGTACTGAAATAGATATCCAATGGGTCGCCTAACCGTCTAAGTGAATACAGTTTAAGAACAACTTTTCCAACGCGTGGGCTATCTGGATAAAAATGGGATTGGCATGGTTCTCTTGGAGATCCAGGGGCCTACAAAGCATATCGTCTTTTGAACGCCAGAGGCCTCCTGATAATATATAATATATAGTGGTCATCACCACCCGTTTCTTCGGCGGAGAATCCGGGCGAACAAAGGAAAAGTGCAAAGGAGCCCACACGCCTTACTTGTTGTTCTCCCCACCCCATGCTCTAAGCATGTCACATCCATGACACGACAATACCTCTAATAACTGTCAAGTCTACTAGCATACAAAGTTTCTAACAACAGTTATCCCTAACGCACGTCCCATACGTACCGATGATCAGTCAATACGTAAGTCCGTGATCTATATGAGACTCACAACTCGTATAAAAATGTGTCACAGTTAAATGAAACCTAATGATGCTTTATGATAATGGGGCGGTCTCATAAACAAGGTCAATGCATATATATAATAAAAACAATCACAACGACACCATCGTTGCACCCAAGTTTCCTTGGACGCGCATTTTATATAACAGTTAAAATATATGAACTAATGACAAAAAATAAAGATGCATGCAACATATGGAATATACATAACAGTACAATAGCAAGGTATACTTGCCTGGCAAGAAATCTGTATGGTGTAGGCGTCCAAATATCAAGGACACGGGATCAGAAACTAATGGCTCAGAACAAACGTCTCCGGATGCTGAAATAGACATCACCAACATTTCTGGAATTAGCAAAATAGCTAAAAATCACTACCCTTTCGTCCAATTTGAACACAGGGGCAAAACGGTAATTTTGGGTCAAAGCGGGCTCCACATGTGGGCCATTTTGTACCAAAAAATGTGCCAAGGTAAAGGTCTCTAAATGGGACAAATTATAGGTCAAACAAACTCTAAAAGTCAGTACAAACTCAACGGTATGTCCAATTGTGGATTCTGATGAACCGAACACAAATTCGCCCAAAAGTCAACCGTGGGGCCCGCCAATAGGCGACTTGGTCAACTGTCTTAGAACTGCATAAAAATTGGGTCACAGGACCAGCGCGATACCACGAGTCCAGTGGCACAAGTTTCATCGCATTATGATAAATGTGTACTAAATACGCAGGGCTTTTTCAAAAGTTACGATACGGAAAATTTTCGCGGATACGGGCTGATTTCGACGCGCATACGCGTCCGAATCAATTTTTGCGAAAGCCCACACGTCTGGGTATATCGTGCGCACCTTTTGGTAGACTTGGTATGCGACGGGACGGTCCCGTTTGGCGGGGCGCGCTCCGTATCGCAATTTCTGGAATTTAGAAAAATTAAGTTTTTGGGATTTTCTAACTGATTTAATTTAACATACAACAGCTAATAAATTATTGTATTTGACAGAAAATAAACTAGGTTAGGTGGTCTTCTCATACCAAAAAGAAAAACCGAATTCTGATTTCTGTGGTGGGAGATACGAGTCCGTGAACATAGGTAGTTACCGTAGTTTTCTACGATCCCAAAAGTTGTTCTTTTTTTGCCAACTTGGTCGCTATTTTTGCCTAGGTTTACGCGCTATTCGAGGTCAACTAACACACAGATATGGAAGGAGGATAGGTCGTGAACATACCAGGGAAGACGGGGTCGAGTTTGGTCGAGCGAGATCACGAAAAATAGGGCTTGAACACAGGTACGTTGCAGTCAATATCTGTCGGGGGTCCAGGCGCTCCGCGGCGGCGGTCTGGCTGGAGGCGGCGGTCGAGCTAGGTCTCGGCGGCGCGGTCAGAGGAAGATGGAGGAAGAGGCGGTTTAGGGTTTACTATAAGTTTACATATATATATATAAAGGGAAGGGTCGGGGAACATGGGGTCTCGCGCGCGGGCGGTTGGGCTTTCAGCAGCTGCTGCTGCTGCTGATTCTTTTGCTACGCGGGTCTTAATGGGTTAGGTCATGGGTCTAACGGGTTAGTGGGTAGGTTTCTAAGGGTTTGGGTTATAGTCCAATTTATTTTCTAATTTTCTTTTCTTTATCTTTCTAATTTCTATTTCTATTTTCTTTTCTATTCTTATATTCATTTCTTATTTTCTTTTAGAATAAACTATATATATATATATATATATATTTATATATAGAAAATTTTAGAAATTATAATAGTGCATACCATTAATCTATCAGCTGTCCACAGGATCTCCTACATGGAATAAATTAGGGAAAATTTATAATTGCTCCATAAATCCTCTAAATGCACCATCACCTAAAATAAAAATTAAATAAAATCTATTTCCTCTAATTAGCTACTGATTACTATAATTCAATTAAATAATTAATTAAAATAGATTAATACGGTTTTTAGAACTAGGAGTTTTACATTCTACCCAACTTATAAAAATTTTGTCCTCGAAATTAAAACTAAGCCATGATAGAAAGTCAAGAATGGTATAAGATAGAGATTTGCAGCTTATTCTGTACCTTCCTCCATCCTAACCTCCATGATTTTCCAATTGTCATGGGAATGTTTGGAGGGCTATAATTTGTATTGTTTAAAATACAAGGCTAGATTTAAATGAGGGGCGATATTGTGCGTTGCACATTCCAAAAATCATGGAGAAAAATTTATATGGAGAAGAATTAGGTTTCTTTATGTGTCATGTCCAATGGTGTGGACACCTTAATGCACTTTTGCATAAAAGTGCCCAACAATTAAAAAATTGCAGAAAAAAGGAAATTGGGTTAAATTAATTAAAATTAATGCGCAGGGTGTTCTTGAATTAATTAGAAGTGCATTGGGATAAAATTAGGTGGAACACAAGTGTCATGGGCATAGAGGGCTCATGATAGAATATTATCCTAATTTGGGTTGCGTAAAATGGGTCAAGATTGTCTCTCCAATTTCGATTGGAACGCACAAGGACACAAAATTAGAATTATTTTGAATTAAGAAATAACGTCCGCGACGAATATTGTGCGACTAAGATGTAGCACAAGAGAGCATAATTATAAGTTACAACGAGGTCAGAATAGAAGGAGGTCATGTCTAGGACAAGGGTATAAAATTTATAGGAAGGCAGTGGCTAGTGTAGTGCTCCAATTATCGAAGCATCGGTAAGGTGCACTAAGTGATATAAATATTACAAAATTAAATAAAATATCGTGTCCTGTATCCAATTGGATACAAACTAGCCCTAGTTTCTTTTTCTAAGCCAAGTAGGCCTAATTTATTTTAAGAAGTATTCCGAACTCATTGTTGTCTTACTCGCGACCAAGAAAAAATAATGAGTTATTAATCAAAAACCACACTAGTAGACTAACTGGGTCTGCACTAATTCCAGCTGAAGTGAATGCGACTAGTGCTCGAAAAAATATGACCAATACTAGGGATCAAGAAAATCACAGAGGTAGAGGGCATGGACACCGTGGAAGCCAAAAAATGGCTACAATCTGGGTCCAAGGAACTATACACGGTTTAAAAATAAGGGATTTAATCCTCGAAGAAATAATGCCCAAATTCTCAATCCAGCTGCTCCAACTGATATTTGCAAACATTATAGAATAGCTGGTCATTGGATAGCTATTCATGGAAACTGCATCAAAAACCTATATCCCATCATACAAATTTTACACGCAATAATTTACTAACTCAAGAAAATCCTAACATCAAGAACTATGCAAGTATTTTAATGAAGGAATTATTATTTAAATAAACATTATTTATCTTAAGATAATGAAAGGTAGGTTGATCCATGTTGCACGGATACAAATATAAGAAGACACAATTCTGACACTATAACACGGACACAGCACCAATTTTTTCGTCTTGCATACTACCCAACACCATGAGTGATAAAGGGTAAGGGAAACAAGGCATCCATTTTCCTAATGTTTGTCCATGCTAAAATCTTATTCTAACTGTCAGCTAATCTTTCAGCAACCTACTGTCAAAGTCATGCATCAGATTTCCACTAAGCCGACTGGCGAACAGTTTCGACAAATTTCGGATGTTCTATAACACCTTTCTCCTTGTCTTCAAGGACACGGATCCTCGTATTCGGGTCGCTCCTAATGCGTAAGGGACGTGTGTCGGCTTAGTCATATTTATAATTTTATGATGCATTCATTCGACTTAGTAGTGAGGAACTGGACGTATTTTATCAGGGATTTGATCCGGACAGTCGTTTGGGCGGGGAGGATATACACGAGTCGTTTATGCTACTTTATATTTTCCTATGCAGGTCGTACGCTTCGATAGAGACGCGAGTTATGACAACCCTATATTTACTTGGCGGCCTTTGATGACCGTGACGTTATGAACGTGGCCCCTGGATCTCCAAGAGAACTATGCCCATCCCATTATTTTAGCCAGACAACCCATTCGTGCTACGGTTAGCATTCACGTAGCTTGGTTAGTTTACCCAGTACATATGTTTATATTCAGTTTATGATTGGCATGCTTTACGTCCCTCTGAGGACCTGATCCCTTGCTAGTTGTTGATGTTCTATGTGCTGGAACTTGCCCTATCAGAGTTCTTGTTTTGCAACTTCTTGTAAAAGCTTCGGGGGTGTTTTGGTTCTTCACGATTGTTCGCTTCTCCTTATGTGGTACTCGACCGGCTATACTTCGCTGGCTTTTTTTTTTCTGTCTTTCACTCTCTTATCACTTTGGCAAAGAGAGCTTGAAGGGAGAAAGGCTGGGCTAGGCTAACCTTGTTCGTGGAATCTTTTATCCTTTACTTCTATTACAGCATAGACCATTTTAGAGCCTGTCTGGAGTTGCTGATGCTTGTTGCTTTATCATGCGGGCATTGGACTCAGGTACTGTTATCATTTCTATCGTCGTTGTGTTTATCATTTTTCGTTACTTATTTCTGCTGTTATGGCCTAGTTTTATAGACTCATATTTCTTTCTCGAGTCTATTCGAGCTTGTGTGTTATTGGACGACCGACTTTAGCACATGTAGTTCATTCTTGTATATTTTTTTATTGTGGTTTGAGATATAGTTACATTTACTTTATTATCTAGATAGTGACCATTATAGTACAGCTTATACGTATTCGAGTCAGACTAGAGTCTGGTCGAATGCTTAGCTGGCATGTTATGTATTCCTAGTCCTACGTATTTTGGGACTGGGGCATGCCATATTTTTGTGGTGGCTCATGCAGGTCCTGATTAAATCGTCTCGGTTACGTTACTCTACCGAGCGAGCCTGCACTAGGATATGTTTGTTAAGATCTCAATCCATAATTGGTTAAAACCTTCTTTTTATTTCTAATTATCGTCTTTAAACCTCGAAAATCGTATTCAATGATACCCTTCTTGAACTCTCTATCATTGATTCTTGTTCTTTCCTATTTTGAAAGAACAAACACTCGTGCTTGACCTTTTATATATTATTATTAGGGTAGAAACAGGGTTGGTAGAAAATTTTATAGAAAAGGTTATGAGTATGATAGATGCCTATACTAGATAGACTATTAAAGGAGGGAATGGTTTGAAGTTATATATAAGGAATAGCCTTAGCAGAGAATTTGCCCTTATCAATAGATAATAGGACTACCACGACTTAAAGCAGTTAGAGTTAGGTTATAAGCTTTACCATTCATAAAGATTGGCCGGGATAGATATAGAATTTCCATAATGACTGAGACCACTATGGGTATGATTTGAGAGAATTATCAGTTGAACCTTAGAATTAGCTATAGCTCCTTAAATAAAAATAGGACCAACCTTACGGAAGACTCTAGGAGATATGATTAGAGATCCTCTTGTGAATAGAATAGTTAGATAATCCTTGTATCAAGATTAGACCCAAGCTCGTATAGAAATCTTATCATCTCATTGAGTTTAAAAATTTCCACTCAAGGAGATAACCATGACATCCTGCATGTGTAATAGGGTAGTAGCCTAGCCCGAGGATTCTTATGAGGAAGATAGGTATTATATAGCAAAGACTAGACGAACAACAGTACAGAGAGATAGGCAATAGAATGGGGTAAGTTATACGAGAACAGGAGATATTCCAATTTAAGATTAGACGAGTATTGAAATGACCAATCACAATCATGATTTGAAGAGTGTCCTTAGCGAATAGTATGTCATGAGTGATAGACCTAAGTACCTTCTTAGTTTAGCCTTGAACCTTACCTACTAAGTTAGGAATATGTGAGGTAGACGAAGTTGTAAGAATCGTATACTGCTTACCTATAGCTGGAAGTAGGTTGCCAATAGTATGAGTGAGGTTATATAGAATATAACTTATATGAATATAGTATTGAGTTTAAAGATTAGTTGTATTACTCTATCAACTATATTTCTATCTTTCCTATCAATAAATTCTTATCTTGTTTTGCATATATAGCATCGTGCTTTTGCAACAACGATCCTTCTAATTATAACAATTGAGTAGATCCTCATTCCTTTCCTGGTCGTGCCCTAGTAGCAAATCAATATTTTGGTTAGTACCCTCTTCACGGTGTTAATATCCATCTCACCGTAAGTATCAGTTTTTTTCTATTTCTAATTTCCTGATCTAGTCACTATGACTTGATTCTCTAGATACTTGTTTAATCGTACCTTATTTAATCCTGTGACCATACCCCCTAGACTTATCATAAGTTTCTCTTGTCTTGGTCTGTAGATTCCTCCTTTCGTGATTTTCTCGATTCTTTCCTTCATCATCAATGCCATGCAATGATCGAAGCCTCTGTACAACCTTGCCCTAGTTATACCCGACCAAGTCATTTCTTCTGTTTTGTTGAAGACATGAACTATATAAGCAATATTATTTTGGTGGCAATTTTTCTTATAGAGTTTTTGACCAATAGCACCCTGATAGTATCTAGGTTCCTTTAGAGAATCTTTAATTACGGCCAGTAAATCCTAAAGTTCTTGTATCCTTATTAGGAAATAGGTCCTTCCAGAAATCTTGTTAGCAGGACCATGACTTTAGTTTTGATACCAACTTAATTTTTAAGCGTTGAGTAGAGGGTAAGCCCCTAGTTTCAGTACAGGGTTATTTTAGAATTTTAGGATAAATTTAAATTTATTTGGTAGTAATTAGGTTTAATCTCAAACGGATTAAATTACTTCTTTAATCTTATAACATTGATACCCTTTGTTGCGGCTCGGGTATTTAGAGCACAACATTATCCTTTTTTCCAACAACTTCCACCCTTATGACCTAGACTAGCCACTATACACCCATGACATGACTATCACTCACAAAATAGCCTTTCCATGTTTCGTGTTAGACGTACAATATTCGTGATGCATTTGTGCACATAAATGACACAAATATATTATTTTTCATTGCATGCAATTTTAATACGCAATACTGACTCAATTCTTCCAATAACTTTGACATTCATGAGCCTAACTAGGACCTACTCACTAATGAACTAGTCGTTACTCCCAAGTATACCCTCACATGCTTTATATAGACCCCACAACATTCGTGGCATATCTCCTTCTAAAAAATCTATACTTAATTATTCAATTCTATCGCAGTTAAATTTAATCGTGCATTGGCAATCTAATTACCCTAACCACTGATATACTCATAGCCCACTCGAGCCAAACTTCGTCCATGATACTTGTATTGCATTAAATTGAGCCCCCGGGTACTCTCTACACTATATTAATCACCTTGACCAATAATATTACCTTTGATACTTATTGTTGAACCGTTCACCGGCATCCATGATATGTGATGAACGTATTCCTCTGTACCATCTCACCCTAGTTGTATTTGACTATGACATTTTCTATTATCTTGTAAACTCATGACCTAATTAAGAGCAATGAGAACTGGTAAACTTTCTTTATAGAGTTATTGACTCATTAATACTATGGTAGTACCTAGGTCTCCTTTGATAATCGGTGACTACGGTCACAAAAGCCTCATCATCTTGTCTCATTTCTAGAAGTTAGACTTTCTATAACCCTTGTAAATAGGATCAGGACTAGAGTTCCTATTACCAACTTAATTTCTATAAGTTTGTTAGTGACTTGAACTAAGCATACCATTTCTCTAGAATATGACATCAAACTAGGATCCCCTTGGTAAGTGCGTCCCCCATCTTTTGAGAATTATATATGGCCTTGCATGCTTAAATTCTTTCCTACCATTTTGTATTCCTCATCTTTAAATCATTCCTTATTTTTCAGAAACTCGATACGACGAGACGTAGTTATCATTCTTTCATAGTAAACCTTCTACTCTTCCCTACCAAGCTTAATTTTAAATTTGAGAACGATTTTTTTTTAAATTGGGTAGATTGTAAGCACCCTAAAATTTTAGAATTTAGAATTTTATTATTTTATTAACTAAAGGTATTTTTGGGTATTTTTAGAAAAATATGATTCTTCGAGTTAGTAAATTTATATAAATATTTGGTAGTAATTAAATTATTTGATAAAAATATATATTGTACTAAAGGTTAATTGTTAAAGTATTGGAAATTTTCCTAGAATTTAATTATGAATATATATATATATATATATATATATATATATATATATATATATATATTAGGAATTTTTATATATAGATAGTTATATGCTATTACTTAAATAATAGAAAAGAAAGAAAAAAAGTAATGAAAAAAACCAAAAACCTAAATCTATCCGACTACCCCCGCAGCCCAGAGCAGACCCTCACCCGACATGTCACGACCCGCACCCGAAAAATCGGGCATGAGTCGTGGGTACGTCCAGTCTACGCCACAGCATCGGCGGTAGAACGCTGTCTAGGTCTACTATCTAGCTAACAATCTCACATAATCAATATAAGTACCTGTCAAGATCTTAACTCCAAACGGAGGAGCAATATCATAAAGATAACACAAGTACTCAATCATTTATCTAAGCACGATAAGATAACAAAGAAGTCTAACAACTACAAAGTTTAAACAACTGCTACTAAAACAACAACAACAATAATAATCATAATACAATAACATCCTGAATCATATATAATACAAGGTCTCAATCCAAAACCGGGAACAAATTCGGTACCAAAAGCTAATCAAAACAACAACTGAGGTCCTAGTGATCCCGGCTACCAACCCGAAAATCACTCCTGAACTAAGGGGTCCCTGTCTGCACCATCGACAGGCTGAGGTCCATAAAATGTCGGACACCAATCCTCCGGATCCTCTGAAAAATATATTCAGTCAGGATTGGAGCAAGTATACCTCTAACAGCAGTTCCAGTTAAATGATAAAAGCTATAAAACAGTTGTAGCAAGTAGCACAAGGAGAAGGAAATAAGTATAAACAAGGAATATACATATATATCAACTGGTGCATAATAGTAAATATGCATGAAAATAAGAAGCAAGATAAATATGACTGCAGGATACAAGAAATCTAAACTAAGATCAAGTGTGTGCACAATCTCGTGAA
>JAYESA010000004.1:6679391-6764391 GCA_036927795.1 Iris macrosiphon | reverse complement strand
AAAATCTAGTTCTGGATATTTCTTTGGGTTCGTATCATCGTTCTGGACTCGTAGACGCTAATTTTTCCAAATTTGGAGAACTATGCCTCCGACACATTTTTTGGTGAGAAGTGGGCCACGCGTGGACCCCGTTTTAACCCAAAACTGTCATTTTAGCTCCAGTGTCCAAATTGAACTTATGGGTAGTCAATTCTAGCTATTTCTTATATTCTGGAAATGTTGGTGATGTTTGTTTCAGTATCTGGAGACGTTCGTGCAAATTCTACCTCTTTGGGAGCAGTTGACGTATCGAACTCCCTACCTGAACTTTGCCATACCATCATCCTGAATCTAGGCAAGTATACATTGCCATGATGACTATTTATTTATATTTTTTACAGCATGTTGTATTTATGTTACTTATTTATTTAGTTATTTTTTATAAAAATTGTGCGTCCAAGATAGACTTGGGTGCAACTGCGGATTGCGCCATTTTTATTTTATTTATTATGCACATTGACCTAGAGTTATGTGACCACCATATATTGGTGAGGTATTTTTATATCTCCATGACCTTCACACGTACTTTGTACATATATGGATGTGTGATACACGTAAGAGGACATAGATCCTCGTGTTCGGGTCGCTCCCAATGCGTAAGGGACGTGTGTCGGCTTAGTCATATTTATTGTTTTAGGATGCATTCATTGGACTTAGTGGTGAGGAACTAGACGTGTCATATCCGGGATACGATCCGGACAGTCGTTTGGTGGGGAGGATATACACAAGTCATTTTGGCTACTTTACACTTTCCTATGCAGGCCTTACGCTCCGCTGGAGATGCGAGTCATGACGACCCTATATTTACTTGGCGGCCTCTGACGTCCATGACGTTATGTATGTAGCCCCTGGATCTCCAAGAGAAGTATGTTCATCCCATTATTTTAGACAAATAGCCCATTCCTGCTACGGTTATCCTCAATTGCACTTACGTAGCTTGGTTAGTTTACCCAATACATATGTTTATATTCAGTTTATGATTGGCATGCTTCTATGTATATTGTTACGTCTCTCTGAGGACCTAGTCCCTTACCAGTTTTGTAGCATAGACCATTTTGGAGCTGCCTGGAGTTGCTGATGCGTGTTGTTTTATCATGCAGGCATTGGACTCAGGTACTGTTATCATTTCTATCGTCGTTATGTTTATCATTTCTTGTTACTTATTTCTGTTGTTATGGCCTAGTTTATAGACTCATATTTCTTTCTCGAGTCTATTCGAGCTTGTGTGTTACTAGGCAGCCGACTTTAGCACATGTAGCTCATTCTTGTAAATTATTTCATTGTGGATTGAGATATAGTTATATTTACTTTATTATCTAGATAGTGACCATTATAGTACAGCTTATACGTATTCGAGTCGGACCGGAGTCTGGTCGAATGCGTAGCTGGCATGTTACGTATTCCTAGTCCTACATATTTTGGGACTGGGGAGTGACAATTTGGCTTAAGTATCAGTTGAGGCCAATAGGTAAGTTTGGAGTATCAGTATATATATAGATGCCTGAGTTGGGGTTATTAATTGGGGTAAAAGTAGGTATCAACATAAGTTTAAGGTTAGAAATTAGAACATTGGTTAATGTAAGTATTTTATGGTAAGGTATAAACTAAGTATTATATATAAAAGTTATATATTAGTAGTGCCTAATAAAGTAAATATTAACTAGTAATAGTCAGGTAATAACTAGTAATGACTATTATGGACTAGTTGACCATGGTTTGACCTAGTTGACTAGTATTAACTAGTATGGACCTATAAGTGGCATAGAAACATAACCCTTAGCTAGTTAACAATGTTTATCATACTTTAACATTATTATTCCATATTTACATCTTTGTGACTCCATCTTGGACATTGGTCCTCACACATTGCTCAGGACCACATGCGAGTATATTCTCTGACAGTTTTTATTATTTTGATCATTACTATGATTCTAGTTGTAGTGTATACTTGATTTCGACATAGTGGATACACGGGCTAGTATCATAGATACCTGTCACGAGGAGTCATGATTGGGTCCATCGTACTAGCTGGGGACGAAAAAATATTAGTAAGTTATGTGATCATACCCCACCTTACATGCATCATAGCTCACCCCACATATCACGTAGGGTATAGCCTGACTATTTACATGCCCCATAGCCTGTTATATATGATTAGCCTGACTATTGCTCACATCATAGCTAACCAGATGGTTAGCCTGACCTCACATGTATCATAGCCAATCATATATAACAAGCCTGATCCAGTCCTAAGCCAATCACATAGCAAACTGATATTTTACGGCACTTAGCCAGTATTTCTATTCTTGCTCCAGTATATTCATTTTTAGCATTCACATATATCTGTTCACTGCTAGTTATTTTTATATGATGATTACATGTCTCTCAAGTTTTCCTTATCTTCCAGTATTTTATTCATTATGTATTTTCTTACACTACTTTATAGTTTTTTCAATACAATTAAAATTATTGTTAGTGTTTGTGCTTCGCACCAATCCTGACTGGATAACATTTTTTAGAGGATCTTGTGGACTTCTGTCCTACACATTGTGGTCCAGGAGTAGATAGTGATTATATCCCGGAGATTCCAGAGGAGCCACTCCATATAGAGGAGACACTACCCGCAGTTGTTTAGATAGCACTTAGCTTTTTTATGTATTGGATTGTTCCAAACTTTGAGACTTGAGTTATATTATGTTGAGACTTATTTTGTGTTGAGTTAGCTAAACTCTGCCTTGTTGAGACATATATTATTTTGCCTCTCATGTTTCTTTATATCTTTATCGTGCCATTTACCTTCCTTATAGTTATTGTGATTGAGTACATTATGAATTGATGATCATATGCATATTCATTATCCTCCGTTTGGAGTTGAGAAATATTGACAGGTTTAATATCATTGTTAGGTAGCTATATTGGACCTAGACAGTGTTCTACCGCTGATGCTGTAGCGTAGGCTGGACGTACCCACGACTCATGCCTAATTTTCGGGTATGGGTCATGAAACATTTTAGTGGTGGCCTATGCAGGTCTAGAAGTGTAAGATTAGGTCGCAACTAGTACAATATCGTAGTAGTTCTCAGACTTAGAGTACTTTTACGAGCATGAGATAGGGTATAGGATGAGAGTATGCTCAATCACAACTAGAAATTTTCTAAATTTATTTTGCTATTCTGAATAATTGCTTCCTTTAAATTTTACTGTCCTTCTTTGATAATATCGTATTTTTTGTTTTAATTGATTTCTTCTTGTTTCGATCTGTCTTCAGGATGCCGCTGAAGACTAGGACGTAAAGATCGGGACCCGCAGCTTTCGAGAGGTCTGCCACCTCTCGACCTGTCATCCAGACAGCTGGGGTTGCTCCTCCTACTTTACCTTTTTATGTAGGAGTTTTCGCAACCTTTGGGGGTCCTCCTCCCCCACCTATCCAGAGGGTTGTCCCGGCTGTTATGGAGGACCTTCTACCACCACAGATTTCGTTTACAGGAGATGTGCCCGCTGACTGGCACAAATATTCGCATTGATCCAGGGCATGGTGGATGCTCAGAGGATGTCGGTAGAGGCTCAGCGAGTTCAGACTGAGACACAGAGAGTGCAGGGAGAGGCACACCAAGCGCAGACTGAGTTGATGAGGGAGAGCGTAGAAAATGCTCATCAGGTGGCTCTCCAGGCAGTGGAGAGAGTCGTACAGCAGCACCCTGGCCAGCCGCAGCAGCAGAGGCCAGGCACTATAGTAGACATTAAGAGGATGATACATCGGGAGTTCAAGGGTGTTGAGGGAATACTCTACAACGACGACTGTCTACAGGACATAGAGAGGAACTTGCGCTTGGCTCAGATTCCAGAGAGTCTACAGATCGAGGCCGCCGGCAGCCAGATGTTCGATATCGTGCTGACTTGGTATCGTACGGAGCCGAGACTTACTGCTAGAGGACTTACATGGGAGGGTTTTAAGGAGATTTTCAAGGAGAATTTCTTTTCCGACGTGGCCCTGGGAGCCTTGGAGAGTCAGTTTCATGACTTGGTCTAAGGAAATATGTCGGTCGACATGTACGCCTCAGAGTTTTGCCGCTTGAGTCATTTTGCACCGTCGATGATTCGGGACCCAGAAGACCGAGCCTAGAAGTTCAGGAAGGGGATGATGAGAGAGATCAAGTCTCATACTTTTGGATGTCGCACTGCTACCTTTAAGGGTATTCTGATGGATGCCCGGATCGCTGAGGATGATCTGGACCTCAAGCCCAAGAGAGGACGCGATATTTCTGGAGGAGCGAGTGATAGCACGGGATCGGCTAAGCGTCCCCACTTTCAGCAGAAGCAGAGGTCATATCAGCGCCAGCAACACCAGGCACCAGCTTGAGGACATATCCAACAGCAGCCGCAGAGGCAGACCCGCCCGCTGTCCAGTGTGCGTACTGCCGAAAGACGGGACACACAAGAGACATCTGCAGGAAGAGACTGGGTACATATTTGTTTCGTGCATCATCAGCACACCAGTTGAGAGATTGCCCGTCTATTCAGACTCGTCCAGGTCAAGGTGGAGCAGCCGCTCAAAGGGGACCTGCCAGAGTACCTACTGCACTAGGAGGCCAGCAGAGGCGACCTCCACTCCCGCCACAGCAGCAGAGGTTTTTTTAGCACCAACAGCAACAGAGAGGTATACCCCAGGGATGAGCGTATGCCATGACGGTCGAGGAGGCTGAACCAACTGGAGACGTGATATTAGGTTCAGTTCTTCTCGATTCCATTCCAGCATTTACATTATTCGATTCTTTTCGTATATGTATCTTATGCTCTTAAATAAGACTTGCAAGATAGGACTTGCAAGATCATGACTGGGGGAAGCATTATCCTAGTTAGTAATTCTTGCAAGGACCAGAGAGTTTAATTAGGAGACCGAGAGTTGAGTGTGTGCTTACTCGTAATGCCACTTCTGGGATACGATATTGTACTCAGGATAGATTGATTGAGTAGGCACCATGCTACTATAGATTATCATGGAGGCAGAGTGATATTTCAACCGCCAGGAGAGCCAGAGTTTGAGGTTGCCAGAGGAGCAGCGGAGCAGAGTAGGGTATCTTTTGTGGAGCCAGGGTGGAAGAGAAGGAGTTGCCACATCCTTTGTAAACCCCCTGATTTTCAAGAATTTTTAAAATTGGATTTTTCACAATTTTTTGGAATTTTCTAGAATTTTTCTATAATTAAATTCAGGTGTTTTAATTATTAAATAATTTTTAAATGATAATAAATAATATTAAAATATTATGAAAATAATATTTTATGGTGTAAAATGAAAAACTAGACATAGGGTAATTTTCTGGGAATTTATTGGACCCTGCAAGTATTTTTAAAGTCCTAAAAACTATTTTTTAAATTAAAACAATTTTAAACCCAAAATAAATCGGCCTGAACCCGGTCCAGCTGAACCGACCGGGCCGACCGCTCCTTAGCGGATCAGGTCGGGTCTGCCCGACCGAATCCGAACCCGACCCAACCCGGGTGAACAGTGCACCCCTAACCCCCGTATCCACGACCGTGGCGCTTCGGCTTCACCGCTCTCCGCCGGCCGCCGTTTCATCTTCCCCAGCCGCTCCATCTCCGCCTAACCGTCGCCGCTCCGGCTTCTCTCCCCCGCAACCGCCGCTAACAATCGGCCATCCGCCTTCTTTTCCCCCGCCTATATAAACCCTAACCCTCCGCCGGTCGACCCCTCTCCTCCGCCGGATCTCCCAGCGCAACCACCCTCTCCTGGCCCAGCCACCACCCTCGCAGCCGCCTACTCCACCTGAACCCGACGACCTCCGCCGCCCTCGCCGCGCCTCCCCCGTCCAGCAAGAGCAACAGCAACTGCGGCAGCAGCCCGAGCCGCCTCCGCCGAGTTGCCTTTGCCAGCGAGCTTCTCCGGCGAGCCCTCAGTCGTGCCCCAGCTCCGGCGAGCCCCTCCGGCAAGTCTCCGGCCGTCAGAACCTAAACCCTAGGGCGAACACGGCCCTGACACAGGGCATAGTGTCCTTGGGTCGTGTCGGACACGAAAAAACTCTAGTTTCCGGAGCCCTGTTCAGGTACTCATATCTTTCTCCTCGTAGCTCTGTTTTCGATTCCGTTTGTTGTATCGCGTAGATTGTGTGACCCCCTCGGTGCCCGTGCAACCCGCTCGGTGCATCGCGTCCTGTGGCGATCGTGAACCGCGATCCAAAAATAGGAAAAACAATGCCCTGTTTCACCCTGGAACTGAGTACGCCCCGCCAAACGGGACGACTTGGTCACGTGCGGTCTTCACCGATACGTGCGCGTCGTTGATACGGACGTGCGGGATTTTGCAGAAGCTGATTCGGATGTGCGTGCACACCGAAATTAATGCGTATCCGCGAACACCGTCCCGTATCCATCCTTTCTGGTTCTCGCTGTAACTTAATATACACACGTCAGATCGAGACAAAACTTGTTCCATCGGACTCGTAGCAATACGCTGGTCCTGTGAGCCAAGTTTGGTTCGATTCTGAGAACGTTGACAAAATCGCGTGTCGTGGGCCCCACAGGCTCCACTTGACGGACGATTTTGTGATCGGCTCATCGGAATCCAATTCTGGAAGTTCAGTTGGGTTCGTATCATCGTTCCTGACCTGTTGACACTAAGTTGGACGAATTTGGAGACCTTTGACCCTGACGCATTTTTTGGTGCAAAGCGACCCACATGTGGACCCCGCCTTGACCTGAAAATATCATTTTTGCTCCTGTGTCCAAATTGGACTCAAGGATAGGCGTTTCTAGCTGATTAATATTTTCTGGATCTGATGGTGATGTTTGTTTCAGCAATCGGAGCAGTCCCTGTAATTCCTGCTGAAGTCAGAGCTACAATTGGAGCCAGAACCCCAGGCAAGTGTACCTTGCCAATCTCTGCAGTTTTTGCTATTTATTTTCTTGACATATATACTTGTTGTACATGCTTAAACCTAGGACCGTGTGACTTACTTAGCGTCCGATTATAGTCGGGTGCCAACCCCGTATGCGGAGTTGTGTAAAGTCACATAGATATGGATATCGTGACCATTTACATTCTCGTACTTGCATTATCAAGTACGTTTACCCAGGACACCTGACACTATTCATGATACAGAATCGTCCTGAGATATTCATGGTAATTCTATATAGGATACAGTTTTCATGACTTATTCATTTGCTTAGATATTATATGACTGGATGCATTAGTTATGATCCTGTATGGCATGGACATGAGACGTCGTGGACATGAGATGCATGATTACATTGGGTGAGAAGAGTCACACAGGCTACAGGTTGATTATATATATATTATGCCGGCATCTTAGTCTCACTACGAGCTAGACAACCACATGATATCACTGCTACCGGATCCCCGACACAGAGCTTGTAGTGGTTTCAGCCTGAGTTCTAGTACTGCTCTTATCTTGCATATCACTTAGATGGTTATATAGTTTACCCTATTTATTATCTGTTGTACTGTATTTATTTTGGCATGAGCTTTCTTGTACCTTGCTATGTCCCCTGAGGACCTGGATCCGGATTATGTCCCCAGGACTAGCAGACGAGATCGACCCTGTGGTACACGGTACAGGAGCATTAGCAGGAGCAGAAGCAGGAACAGGAGCAAACACTGGAGTAGTACCAGATCCAGCAGTCGAGTGACTTCTACGGTATTTTTTGAGTATATCTTGTTTCCATACTCAGTACTTTTGTTGATATCTTTGTCTTTGTATCTTGACAATTGTATCAGACTTGTATCGGGCTTGTTCCCCGATTTATGTATTTGTGACTTGAGGATGATATTTTTTAATTCCTTTTGTTGCTATTGATATATTCATTTTCTGTGGATGAGATTAGTAGATTTAGACCCCTGACTATTGTTGTATTACAGCTTAAGTATACCCCGATGGATCCATTAAATTGGGTTAGTCCATCGGTGTGTGCTGGTGGCCATTGCCACGTGTCCAGTCCCTCGATATTTTGGGACTGGGGCGTGACATAGTTTTTGTGGTGGCCCATGCAGGTCTCCGACTAAATTGTTCGGTTTCAACTTAGGGACCGAACAGGCCTGCAATAAGAATAGGAGAAGTTTTAAGGATCTCATCCACTTGCTTGAAACATTTTTGATATCCGTATCGGATTCGAAACAATTTCTTGAATTGCATCCTGCCTTGATTCCTGTACGCCTCTTATTGTTTATTTTGGTTGCAGAGTTATGGATTCACAAGCAAACGATGAGACTCCTACAATATCACCACGAGATGCTGTGGTAACCAACGAAGATGAAGTGACACCAGTTGATGAAGGACAATCAGCTCAACAAGCAAGTCAGCATGCCACGAAAATCCAGCAAAATGACATACCACCATCGACGCAATTTACTCCACAAATGCCCATCTTATCACAAGGGCAGGCAATGGACGGACAACAGATGTTCTAAATGATCTACGCAATGATGCAAGCTCAACAACAAATTCAATAAGAGGCTCTGCGTCATGAGGCAGAGAACTTAAGGAGCAGCCTAGTAATCGCACTAGAGCAGGCAGATTTACCAGCACGACGGCCAACGACGGGTTCTATCGCCGATTTTTGCCAGCTGAAGCCTCGTACCTTCTCAGAAAAAGAAGAGCCCACAGAGTTCATGAATGGCTCACCAACACTCAACATCAATTAGAAGCAGCTGAGATTCCACGAGAACGTTGGATGACTGCAGTCAGAATGCAATTGACGGACAATGCTCATCACTGGTGGCTATCTGAAGAGACCCGGCTCGGACCAGACCGAGTCACTTGGGAAGAGTTTTCCAGACTCTTTCAGGAGATGTACATTCCAGCCATCGTTCGATCAGAACTTCGGGACAAGTTCAATCGCCTCACTCAAGACAACATGACAGTAGAAGAATACAACGCCGAGTTCATTCGTCTAAGTCGCTTCGCCCCAACATTGATCCCAACAGAAGAAGAGAAGGCCGAGAAGTTTTTCGATGGACTCAACTTCGAGTTACAGAAATTGATTGGATCCGTTGCGCCTACATCTTACCCGGACGTCCTTGCTGCAGCACGACGCATGAAGCGCATCATCAGGAGAGAGACCAGTCTGAAGAGGTCATCCACATCAGCACCATCCGGAGTACCACAAGAAGTTGCAAAAAGACTTTACAGTCACCAGCCACCAGAAGCATCTCCACAGGCAATACATGTCTGTCCATATTGTCGCAAGCGAGGCCATAAAGAGATCGAGTGCAGACGGAAAAGGAGATTATGTTTAGTTTGCGGATCCAGTCAGCATTTAGTGAAGGAATGTCCTGAGCGTAGAGAAGTAGCATCAACGATAAGCCAACAAGTGTTACCAGTACCGAGGCCAACCTATCCAGCGTTGGGAGCACCACGAACGGAAGTTCAAGAAGTCCTACCACCAGCTCCAGAAGGATATCAGCCGAGGCCACCTTTGATACCCCAGGCACTGCTCTTCCAGCAGGCTCAGCAGCAGCAGAGGAATCGACGGCAAGGACGCGGACAAGCCCTGACGATGACTTTGGAGAACGCGCAGAATCGTGGAGTAGCTAATGCGCGTAAGTTTTTCTAGTTTTTGTTTCTAGTATTGCCTTAGTTCGTGCCTGCTGGTTCGTGACCCTAGACTTAACCTGACAGTTTTAAATTGTTAATAATTGATAACCTAGTCTAAGTAATTTTTGAACTTGCCAATAACTTAGAATGTTTATAAATGATAACCTGATAAGTTTTTAAAGGATAAAACTGGTTTTCTAAAACTGTAATTTTCTAGATTTCCTACATTCGGGAAATTTCATAACTTTTAATGCTTAGGGAAATAATTTTTCCTAGGTGTTACTCTCAACCTTAATTCTCCTTGATTTTGATGTGCTTCGAACAATGTTTGCAACCGTGTCATCTCTGTTGACCGGTTATTCTTTGATTGCGAGGACGCAATCCTCTTAAGGGGGGTAGATTGTAAACTCCCTGATTTTCAAGAATTTTTAAAATTGGATTTTTTATAATTTTTTGGAATTTTCTAGAATTTTTCTGTAATTAAATTCAGGTATTTTAATTATTAAATGATTTTTAAATGATAATAAATAATATTAAAATATTATGAAAATAATATTTTATGGTGTAAAATGAAAAACTAGACATAGGGTAATTTTCTGGGAATTTATTGGACCCTGGAAGTATTTTTAAAGTCCTAAAAACTATTTTTTTAATTTAAAACAATTTTAAACCCAAAATAAACCGGCCTGAACCCGGTCCAGCTGAACCGACCGGGCCGACCGCTCCTTAGCGGATCGGGTCGGGTCCGTCCGACCGAATCCGAACCCGACCCAACCCGGGTGAACAGTGCACCCCTAACCCCCGTATCCACGACCGTGGCGCTTCGGCTTCGCCGCTCTTCGCCGGCCGCCGTTTCATCTTCCCCAGCAGCTCCATCTCCGCCTAACCGTCGCCGCTCCGGCTTCTCTCCCCCGCAACCGCCGCTAACAACCGGCCATCCGCCTTCTTTTCCCACGCCTATATAAACCTTAACCCTCCGCCGGTCGACCCCTCTCCTCCGCCGGATCTCCCAGCGCAACCACCCTCTCCTGGCCCAGCCACCGCCCTCGCACCTGCCTACTCCACCTGAACCCGACGACCTCTGCCGCCCTCGCCGCGCCTCTCCCGTCCAGCAAGAGCAACAGCAACTGCGGCAGCAGCCCGAGCCGCCTCCGCCGAGTCGCCTTTGCCAGCGAGCTTCTCCGGCGAGCCCTCAGTCGTGCCCTAGCTCCGGGGAGCCCCTCTGGCAAGTCTCCGGCCGTCAGAACCTAAACCCTAGGGCGGACACGGCCCTGACACAGGGCACAGTGTCCTTGGGTCGTGTCGGACACTAAAAAAACTCTAGTTTCCGGAGCCCTGTTCAGGTACTCATATCTTTCTCCTCGTACCTCTATTTTCGATTTCGTTTGTTGTGTCGAGTAGATTGTGTGACCCCCTCGGTGGCCGTGCAACCCGTTCGGTGCATCGCGTCCTGTGGCGATCGCGAACCGCGATCCAAAAACAGGAAAACAATGCCCTGTTTTACCCTAGAACTGAGTACGCCCCGCCAAACGGGACGACTTGGTCGCGTGCGGTCTTCACGATACGTGCGCGTCGTTGATACAGACGTGCGGGATTTTGCAGAAGCTGATTCGGATGTGCGTGCACACCGAAATCAATACGTATCCGCGGACACCGTCCCGTATCCGTCCTTTCTGGTTTTCGCTGTAACTTAGTGTACACATGTCGGATCGAGACAAAACTTGCGCCATCGGACTCGTAGCAATACGCTGGTCCTGTGAGCCAAGTTTGGTTTGATTCTGAGAACGTTGACAAAATTGCGTGTCGTGGGCCCCACAGGCTCCACTTGACGGGCGATTTTGTGATCGGCTCATCGGAATCCAATTCTGAAAGTTCCGTTGGGTTCGTATCATCGTTCCTGACCTGTTGACACTAAGTTGGACGAATTTGGAGACCTTTGACCCTGATGCATTTTTTGGTGCAAAGCGACCCACATGTGGACCCCGCCTTGACCTAAAAATATCATTTTTGCCCCTGTGTCCAAATTGGACTCAAGGACAAGCGTTTCTAGCTGGTTAATATTTTCTGGATCTGATGGTGATGTTTGTTTCAGCAACCGGAGCAGTCCCTGTAATTCCTGCTGAAGTCAGAGCTACAATTGGAGCCAGAACCCCAAGCTAGTGTACCTTGCTAATCTCTGCAGTTTTTGCTATTTATTTCCTTGACATATATACTTGTTGTACATGCTTAAACCTAGGACCGTGTGACTTACTTAGCGTCCGATTATAGTCGGGTGCCAACCCCGTACGCGGAGTTGTGTAAAGTCACATAGACATGGATATCGTGACCCTTTGCATTCTCGTACTTGCATTATCAAGTACGTTTACCCAGGACACCTGACACTATTCATGATACAGAATCGTCCTGAGATATTTATGGTGATTCTGTATAGGATACAGTTTTTATGACTTATTCCTTTGCTTAGATATTATATGACTGGATACATTAGTTATGATCCTGTATGGCATGGACATGAGACGTCGTGGACATGAGATGCATGGTTACATTGGGTGGGAAGAGTCACACAGGCTACAGGTTAATTATATATATATTATGCCGGCGTCTTAGTCTCACTACGAGCTAGACAACCACATGATATCACTGCTACCCGGCTTCCCGACACAGAGCTTGTAGTGGTTTCAGCCTGAGTTCTAGTGCTGCTCTTATCTTGCATATCACTTAGATGGTTATATAGTTTACCCTATTTATTATCTGTTGCACTGTATTTATTTTGGCATGAGATTTCTTGTACCTTGCTATGTCCCCTGAGGACCTGGATCCGGATTATGTCCCCAGGACTAGAAGACGAGATCGACCCCGTGGTACACGGTACAGGAGCATTAGCAGGAGCAGAAGCAGGAACAGGAGCAAACACTGGAGCAGTACCAGATCCAGCAGTCGAGTGACTTCTATGGTATTTTTTGAGTATATCCTGTTTCCATACTCAGTACTTTTGTTGATATCTTTATCTTTGTATCTTGACAATTGTATCAGACTTGTATCGGGCTTGTTCCCCGATTTATGTATTTGTGACTTGAGGATGATATTTTTTAATTCCTTTTGTTGCTATTGATATATTCATTTTCTGTGGATGAGATTAGTAGATTTAGACCCCTGACTATTGTTGTATTACAGCTTAAGTATACCCCGATGGATCCATTAAATTGGGTTAGTCCATCGGTGTGTGCTGCTGGCCATTGCCACGTGTCCAGTCCCTCGATATTTTGGGACTGGGGTGTGACATCCTTTGATAGCGGAGTTCCTGGATGCTTTTCTAGAGGAGTTGCCAGGATTCAGACAGAGATATCGAATTCTCTATAGACTTTGTGCCAGGCGCAGAGCCAATATCACAGCACGTCTATAGGGTCAACAACAATGAACTGACAAAATTAAAGAAACATGTTAATGAGTTACAGGACAAGGGCTTCATTAAATCCAGTTTATCACCATGGGGTGCTCCAGTATTGTTTGTACCAAAGAATGATGGGTCGGTACACATGTGTATCGACTATAGAGCTCTAAATAACCTCACTATCAAGAACAAATATCCGCTACCGAGGATAGATGATCTCTTCGATCAGTTGAGTGGAGCGAAGGTATTCTCGAAGATAGACTTGAGGTCAGGCTACCACCAGGTGAAAGTGAAGAAAGAAGATATTTCGAAGACAGCTTTTTGGACTCGGTATGGCCAGTTTGAGTTTATGGTGATGTCGTTTGGGTTGACTAATGCACCGACGGTATTCAAGAACCTGATGAATAAGGTATTCCACCAGTACCTTAATAAGTTCGTGGTGGTGTACATCGATGAAATTCTTGTATATTTGAAGACACCGGAGGAGCATGAGGAGCACCTGGGAATGGTTTTGGAGACTCTCAGGATGGAGGAGCTTTACGGAAAGCCTTCGAAGTGCGAGTTCTTCATTGACAAGGTTGAATTCTTTGGGCATGTGGTGACAGGTGACGGGATCTCAGCTAACCCGAAGAAGATCGCGGTAGTAGAGTCATGGACTACTCCCATTTCAATGGCCGGGATCAGGAGTTTTCTCATACTAACAGGTTACTACAGGAGGTTTGTATAAGAATTCTCCAAGATTGCAGAGCTGATGACTAGGCTGACCAGGAAGGATATGGATTTTTTCTGGATGGATGATTGTCAGGCAGCATTTGATGAGATGAAAAAGAGACTAACGACAGCTCCAGTTTTGACGTTGCCATCAGGGACAGGTGGATTCACTATCTATAGTGATGCTTCAGGGAAGGATTTGGGTTGCGTTCTTCAGCAGCACGGGAAGGTGATTACCTATGCTTCCAGGTAATTATGTCCTTATGAGAAGAACTACCCCACCCACGATTTGGAGTTGGCAGTGGTTATCTTTGCTCTAAAGCAGTAAAAATACTATCTGTACAGAGAGCGTGTGGAGATCTTCACAGATCACAAAATCTTAGAGTACGTGTTTACACAGAAGGAGCTAACACATGAGGCAGAGAAGATAGTTGGAGCTGATGAAGGACTTCGATATTTCATTACAGTACCACCCAGGGAAGGCCAACGTAGTCAATGATACCTTGAGCAGGTATCCGATGGCTACGTACTTGACGACTGACAGACACTTGTTGGCCAATCTTGAGAGCTTGGAAATTGAGGTGCTAGTTCCTGGTATCGAGATTCAAATGTGGGGATTACAGATACAGTCCAAGCTGATGGACATAATCAGAGCCACGCAGTATCATGATGAGGCTCTAAGGAGTATCAGGGTACAGATTCGGACAGGATTATCAGAGGACTTTACTATTACTGATGATGGATTATTGCGGCACGGTACTAGGATATGTGTGCCGAGAGGGGAGCTGCATGAGAAGGTTTTATAGGAGGCACATCACTCTCAGTATTCGATGCATCCAGGTGCCAACAAGATGTATCGAGATATGAGGGAACACGTTTGGTGGTATGATATAAAGTGCGAGGTAGCACGCTTCGTATCCAGGTGTTTAGTATGCCAGCAGGTAAAGGAGGACAGACAAAGGCCAGGTGGATTGCTTCAGCCTTTACCCATCTCAGAGTGAAAGTGGGAGCATGTGACTATGGATTTCATTTTGGGACTTCCGCGTTCTCCAGGAGGAAAAGACACAATTTGGGTCATCGTAGACAGGTTGACCAAATCAGCCCACTTTTTACCATTCAAAGTGGGTACGTCGACAGAGAAGCTAGCGGAGATGTATGTACGACAGATTGTCAGGTTACATGGGGTTCCTGTGAGCATCGTCTCGGATCGGGATAGTAGTTTTACTTCCCACTTCTGGAGGAGTTTACAGGCTAGCTTAGGCACTCAGCTCAAGTTCAGTATCGCATATCACCCCCAGACAGACGGGTAGTCAGAAAGGACTATTTAGAATCTCGAGGATATGCTTCGCACTTGTGTTCTGGATCTCGGAGGTTCTTGGATATACCTATTTTTTCTCTTATATTCTAGTTTGGTAGTGGATTTGTCTCCACCCAACTACTTGTTCTTATCAAGCATTTTATACATGATTCAGTTATATAGTTGATTGGTTATTTGATTCTGTAGATGAGATCTAGTTATGTCCTGTGACTTGTGACAATATATATACCACATATGAGTTATTATTCATATTACAGCGTACATGTGTATTATGGTATCCATATATTGGAGTTGCCATATACATACGGATGGCATGCTTACGTATTTCTAGTCCTACGTATTTTAGGACTGGGACGTGATATGTTTTTGTGGTGGCCCATGCAAGTTGAGAGCATATTGTCTCGATTACGTTACTGTACCGAGCAAGCCTGCGCATAGGATTAGAGTATAGAATTTTATCCACTTATTTAATCACCTCCCTTGATTCCATTTCGTATTCTTATTTGATTGCTTGTATTGCATCTTGCTTGATCCTTTCACAACGTCAGTCTTATCTTTTCTTTCGTTCTTGATAGGGGTTAGGAAGATGACTTATACTAGGTATATCCACTCTAATGTTCAATAACACTATTAGTTAAATTCTTGTTAGTTTGGTAGTATGCTTCATAACCTAGTATCACATAGCCATTTGACCCATTAATGAAGTATAATTGAATGACACCAACTGTAGACTTGCATAAGAAGATAGTGTTTATCCAGACTGTAGAACTTAGAGGCCCATACCCCCATTTGGTCGATTAGAGACTTAGACAAGAAGTTAGTATGGCAACTGTAGAGGCACAACACCGGACGAGTCTTATCTTCTTTGTGAACTTGAAGTATTTTGTACCTTCTTTCATCATAATCTAGCGTACTTATATTTTTTTGAACTACCTCGACTTATGCTGTTATTATAGCCTAGTTTTGCAAGCTTATTCTTTTATCGAGCTTGTTCATGACATATGTATTATTGGGTGCACACACTAATATAATTGCCTATTTAGAATCAATGTATTATGGTCTGATCAACCTTAGTGCGCTTGGTTCGCTCTTCGCATGACTACCTTACGTGGATTGAGATATATAGTTCACTCAACTTGTTAGATAAATATACTTGTCCCCTAGACAAGTCAGAGCATATCATATCAGGTACATAACTGTTCTGATATGAACATGTGAATAAGAATTTGCCAAAAATACGATTTTAATCCACAACTGCCTTGACAACTCTCTTTGAATTCTTAAAATTGCTTTGAACCCCGTACTTGTATTCTATCACCTCCTTTTTGAATTCTTTATTATTGTTCTCCGTCTTTCCCTATTTCGGAAAGATGAACGCTCGTGTTTAGTATAAGTTTGATACACGGATAGTACTAGATATACCCATAGGCCAATCACATTACTTGGTGACTATCTTTTGTAATTAAGGGCATATCATATGTGATATATTTGGTGTTAAAACTTTTGAGGATTGAATAACATGATTAAATAATTGGAGAAAGTTTTCTTAAATGTATAGCCTTATGTGATAGATGGGTAAATTCTAAGTTGGGTAGAAGTTGCATCGTCAACTTGAGGTAATTTTTTTTTAGATTGTGATCAAGTAAAAATTTGATTGAGAGATTTAAGTCATTTTAAATGTTAAGAATTTTTAGAAGAATGATTAAGACGATGAGGATTTAATGAATTTTAAAATCTTGATATTACGGACCAAATATTTATACCTTGAGCACATAATTTAAATTTTGAATATTGAAGGTTGAATCATCGATTTAAAATTTGAGGATAAATACAGAATTTTAAACTTGAACATTGATGGATTGAGTTCAAAATTTTACGATTTGATGATTTGAATTAAAAGTTGAATTTTGATTGTCGGATCACCCATTTGAAAAGTTGATGATGGAAATTGAATTTAAAATTTAAAGAATACAAAATTCATAAGTTAAAAATAGGAATAATATTTGATTAGAATTATTTTTTAGAGGAGATGATGATAGTTAGAGATCGTGATATAAAATTTGATATGGGATATCATATATATTTGAATTAGATTTAGATGTTGATTATTTAAAAATCGAGAAGAGATTACGATTGGTTGAATTTTGAATTAAACAGTGGTTATTTTAAATTTTGAAGTGATTGCGATAGGATTTGAATAGATTTTGTTATTTAAATTTTTGGAAGAAATTGCGATAGACTTGTCGTAGATCCGAATGTGAAGGAATTAGCAAATCATGCCTTATTTTTAATTTCGAGGACGAAATTATTTTAAGTTGGGTAGATTGTAAACCCCCTCACCCAGAAATATGTATCTTGTGTGTATTTTGTATTTCTTGTAATTATTTTAGATTATTTTTTGAATCAAATAAAATCTAATAATTATATTAGGATACTTCACCGTGGTTTGGACATTAATAATATAGGATGGCCCCAAAATCTGTATCGTCCTTCATAGGAAGTAGTATACACAGGAGACACTACTTGTAGGATCTTCTTGTGGCACAGAAATTTGATCCCTTGGCATTAGTATGACATTAGTGTAACGACCATATATTATGTGTTAAATATTAGATATTTTATATATAATTTATTTGTGGTTATTTTCTAACCCCAACTTCCTACAATTAGCACCCCAAAATTTTTCGTGCCAAGTTAGACATTTTTTTCATTTTTATAGATGTGCATATTATTTACTAATTACCATTTAGTTAATTACTTAGCTAATTAGATAATACAATTATTTGATTTATTATAACTAGATAAATATCTCATTATAATTATAAAATATTTTTATAAAATATTTTGAGTATAGAATTTTATTAAAGCCTTACAAAATAATTTTTTTGAATTTATTTGGTGTGCAAATATCATTTTTGGATTTTTTCCATTTATATATTCGAATATATGATAATAATAATAATAATAATAATAATAGTAATAGTAATAGTAATAGTAATAGTAATAGTAATAATGATAGTAATAATAAAGATAATAATAATAATAACAATAATAATAATAATAATAATAATAATAATAATAATAATAATAATAATAATAATAATAATAAGGAAAGATAATAATAATATTAATAATTATAATAATAATGTTAATAAAAGAAAAGGAAAAAGAAAACAAAAGAAAAAGAGAAAAGAAAAGAAAGCATATAAAAACCCTAAAACCTAATTACTAACTAACCTAAAACAACATAAAACCTAATAACTATAAACCACTAACTACTTTAACCAACCCAACCCACAGAGCACCCCTCGCAGACTATCCCCCTATCTCCCAGACCTCTCTCTCCCTTCTATATATATATATATATATATATATATATATATATATATATATATATATATATATATATATATATATATATATATACCCTAGCCCGACCACCGACCACCGACCATGCCCGACCTCCGGCGACCGCCTCCGCGCCTGGACAGCCGCAGTCGCCGCCGCCGTCCGCCGTGGCGCACACGCGCGTGCAGCAGCACGCTCCGACGTCCTATTTTTAAGGTGATGTAACTCTCTCATCTCTCATCCTTTTCTCAAGCGGTTTATTCGTGTACGTTCACAACCTAACCCTCTAGGATTTTCATTCAAGCATGACGAGTTTTCGTGTCCGGGATTGGTCGAAAAATCGACCAAAAAATGACCGAAATGACCAAAACAGTCCAGAATTTTAACTCAAAAACCCCATGTTCACACCCAATTTGCCATTAACCTGTTTAATATTTTCAAAAACTAATTAAAGGGTTTTTCTTCTCCATATAACGGAATTTTTGTTGTTCTTTTAGTTTTTGTTAATTTGTTCTATGTATTAAATTATTCAACCTCCAAATTGACCAAAAACTTATTTTTTTAAATATTGGAAATTGTGATACGGAGCGCGCTTCACCAAACGGGACTACCTCATCGCGTACCAATTATACCGAAAGGCGCGTATGGTATATCCTGACGTGCGAGCTTTTGCGGAAACTGATTTGGACGTGTGTGCGGGACCACCTATATCGCGACTTTTACAAAATACCACGCCATTTAGGGTACGCTCGTCGGAATATGACAAAAATTATGCCATTGGATTCGTGGTATCATGCTGGTTCTGTGACCCAAGTTTCACGCAATTCTGAGATAGTTGACCAAACTACCTATTTGCGGGCCCCACGGTTGACTTTTAGGGCAAATTTATGTTCGGCTCACCATAATCCAAAATTGGACATACCGTTGAGTTCGTATCGACGTTTAGAATTTGTTTGACCTATAATTTGTCCCATTTAGAGACCATTACCTCTGGCACACTTTTCGGTGCAAAGTGGCCCACATGTGGACCCGCTTTGACCCAAAATTACCGTTTTGCCCCTGTGTCCAAATTGGACGAAAGGATAGTATTTTTTAGGTATCTCGCTTATTCTGGGAATATTGGTGATGTTTATTTCAGCATCCGGAGACGTTCATTCTGATGCCATAGTTTCTGATCCATTGTGCCTGACGTCTGGACGCTTACACTTTGCAGCTTTCTTGCCAGGCAAGATACCTTGCCAAATTACTTACAGTAATTTGCATACTTATTATATTTTTATATATTCATTGCATGTGTATTTTCTTTCAGTCATAATTATATAATATATATATATATATATATATGTTGACATACACTTGACACATAGTATCATGGGAGGGAAGGACAATCAGTTGGCGTATAGGCTATAACCACTCTGGTAAACCGTAGTAACTAGCACGCACTACGGTAGTTGTGTCACGCTGGTCGCTACCCTCGAGGTATTTCAATTTCTGATGTTCCTGACGTGTGTGTGAGTTGTAAGATTAGATAGAGTAGCCTACCCCTGCCTGTACGTTAAAAAGTTGTCCTCATTATGTATATTCATATAGATTGTCTTGTACAGCGTACTTATATATTTTCTATCTATTATGCATGTTTACTGTATTCAATTGGCATGCTTTTATGTATCTTGTTACGTCCCTCTGAGGACCTGGTCCCTTTCCAGGTATAGACGATCATGACTATTTGTAGGAGCACGGATCAGGACTTGCTACTCCATTCTCTTTCGAGGAGGTCTGTCACGACCCGCACCCGGTATAGGGGCACGAGAGCGTGGGTACGTCCAGCCTACACCGCAGCATCGGCGGTAGAACGCTGTCTAGGTCATAATACTATCTAATCATTCTCTCACGAATATCCAACTCCATAAGGAGACACAGATATCAATATAATATGGAATATACTCAATCACATAAGTTAAAGCACGATGAGATATCGAATGAAACAAATGAAATACAAGACAAGTCTAACAACAATAATAGTCTAACCTGCAATCAATAATATCTAGTCTCCAAGTATGTCGAAAATAAGCCCTCTATGTCACAGTCTAGAGAAAATATCCAGTCAGGATTGGAACGAAATACACCTCTAACAGCAGTTCCATGCATATTGATAAAAACTATAACACAGTGTAAAGAAATACAAGACATATATGGATAACTGGCAATAAGAATTACTGACGAGCATGGATATACTAAAAATAGAAATACTGGAATAAATGGAATACTGGAGCATGTCATCATCAATGTACATCTAGCCATGAAATAGAAATACAAGTACACGCAAGAACAATGAACTGGTATATAAGTGTGTACAAGAACAATAACTAGAACATGTGGAGATGCTAGATCAAAATACTAGAGATGCATGTCAAGAACATCTAACTAAGTGTATGAAACATCAGCATATCATGTGATCAGCTTGGGACTATATGACTCATTACATTGATTAGCGATCATCCCCAACAAGTCCGACTAACCATATGTAACAGCGATGAGGCATGTAAGGGTCAGGCTGCACCGACGTGAGGTGTGGGTGAGCTATGGTGCATGTAAAGTTGGGTATGATCACATAAGCTACTAATATTTCCCCATTTCCCCAGCTAGCACGATGGATTCCAATCACGACTCCTCGTGACATGTCTCAATGATGCCAACTCGTGTAAAGAATAGTGTCAGAGTCATGTACGCTATACAACAAGAATTATAGAGATAATCAATATAATGGAAACACTCAGAGAATGTACTCGCCTGGGGTCCTGCTGCTGGTATGAATCAGAGTCCAAGTCACAGTCCAAATAGCCTATGTATTACAAATTTATCACGTCAAAAGATAATTTATTTTAATTTATTTAATTCTGAAATAATTACTCTAAAATCCTATTTTAATCTTATTATTCTGATTTTTATGTTAATTCCTAAATTTTTATCCAAAAGAACTAAATTTTATCAACTCGAGACTCATAGCACGCAAATCGAGACGATCTGTTGACCAAAAAGTCAACCGACACAAACTCGACTTTCATGCATGATTTCATGTAGATTTCAGCATCAAAAATATTCTAAAATTTATGGCTCGTCCGAATTCAAATTTATTTGGAAATTATGGCACATACAGTTTCGTATCGTGCACCGATGGTTAAATTCTAACCTAGAAGTTCTACAGAATTAACAGTATAAAAATACTTCGAATTAAATTCTGGGAAAAACATATGTCAATTATCTCGACATTAGCTTTCCGAAACGTTAAACGGTTCATGATTCTGATTCCTGGTTCTCCCGGAATCATGAAAACATTGAAACACGTCTATTTTCGGACATGCTGTGCTCTACGAATTTTCCAGAATTTAATACTCATAATTTCGTAAAAGAAAATTATATAATCAGAAAGCTAACCTCAATATCGTTCTAATACAAAAAACTAGGCCTCGTTTGGAGTCTGAAGCTATGCGCAATGGCTTCTGGAAGATGAAGGAACCCTAGATGGCAATTCTCCAAAATTTGGCTGAAGAAAAACCCTAAAAAATAAATAACTAAACTAATATATATATATATATAGAGGAGAGAGAAAGCAGCCGCGGCTCAGATCGTGACACGTGGTAGCCATCCAACGCTGCCCGCCCAAATCGGACAGTTTGATGCAGCTCGGCTCAGCTGAGTCCGAGTCGAACTCTGACTCGGCTCGGCTCGAGGTCGGCTTGGCACGGCTCGCACCCACCCCGCGGTCACTGACAGGCGGGCCCGGCACTGTTCACTGCGGGAGGCTGACAGGTGGGCCCCCTGTTTGCTGACTGGGCAGAATTAATTACTTTTTGGGTTTTCTTTTTCAGAAATTAGTTTTTACTTCAGTTTTTCATAATTAACTCAAAATAAATGCTAAAAATAATCAGAAAATTCCCAAAAAATTCTAAAAATATATTTGATTATTTAGAACCTAAAATAAAAGTTTGGGATATTTTTAATTATATTTGACCCTAAAATAAATTCTTGAAAGTCCTAAAAAATTAGGATTACTAGTTTTTAATTAACTAAAAATTATGGAAAAATCTCAATAGCCCCAAATTAACCTAATAACAACATTTAAGCACGAATTTCAGGATACGGAGGTTACAAGTCTACCCACCTTAAAAAAATTTCGTCCTCGAAATTTAAAATCCTCAATAGTTGTATGTATTCATTTATATTATTTCTCCATCAAAATTTTAAATTCATCGAATCCCATAATCATGAAGTGAATCCATATTGCTATTTCACAATTTTTTTTTCAAATTCTATAAGTATCTTATTCCCGCAAACCTTTAAAATTAAAAATCAAATTCTATTCTTATCAAAATCTTCTCAAATTTTTTATGCTAATCACTAAATACAAAACTTAATATTCAATCCTCTAATTTTAAATCCAATCAATGCATATTTATAAAATTTAAATTCTCATCCCAAAAATTTAAATTCAAACACCAATCCATTAATGATCTTACTCCTCGATTCTTTTTCCACACAATGCTCAAATAATATAATACTCGTAAAATCTTCAATTATAATATTCAAAATAAATCTATATCTTGCAGTCAAATAAATACAATGATAATCTTCTTAATTTTCTCAAATGTTAGTGACATTCAATCATACCACAATCTTCATAAAAATTTATGATTTTAACAAATCATCAATTATGTCATTTTAAATTCTCAACTCTCTTCATTTAAATAAATATTTATCCTCAAAATTTAAAATACATTGTCTCTCTTTGTCAATTCATAACCTCTTCATTAATTCTTCACCATGGTCAAACCCCCAACAATTAAGGTCTAAGAAAATCCTACCTACAGTCACACAACATGCAATCTAGAGAAAACATACATAGTTATGGTCACTTTTGTCATGGTATTGCAGTCTCTGTCGAGGGGTACTACTAACTACATTCTAGCAAGAGAATCATTGATGCAAGCTATGGTACTAGAAAATCAATCAATAAAATAGATGAAAAGGAACAGAAGAAAAGAACAGAACAGAACATAGCCTTCTAACACAACCATAGGTTTAATGATGCATCCAAAGTTTGATACCCTTATCCTTTTAGGTACCACTGTTTCTACTACAAGCACATCCACTGCTAGCTCTCTTACCTACTATAAAATTTTATCCTCAAAATAAAATCATCAAAATTTAACTTCTCGAACAATTTAAAATAAAATACATATACTTTCCTCAAAAGTTAAATATTCAAATATCGAAATAAAATTTTAATTACCTCCAAAAATCTTTATAGCTTTGACTATGTTTATTGAATCAAATTTTGAATCCTCAAACATTTTAATAACATAAAATCTCAATTCCTTAAAATTCTTAAAAATTGTAATTCACTTCCACTCTTCAAATTATAAATTTAAATCCACAAGTATACATATAAATACTCACAGCCTCTAATACTCAAGGTGCACACAAATACACCAATTATCTACAACCTCAACTGTGTACTAAAATTTGTACTACCCGGATTACTTGCACTATTACTCCTGTCACTACCACATTCCAAAAACAGGGGTAATTTTGACTTTTTACAATATTTAATATTATTGTAGTTATAATTAATTAATTGCATGAATAGTATATATTGATTTAAATAATTATGTGTGACGTGTAATTAAATATAGTATTAGATGCAGTGTTCATTTATTTTTATTTTGCTAGCAGACTAGACCTAGAAGCCCAGTAGAAGACCACCTGTCCGAATTATAGAATTTTGGATTTTATTATTTTATCTAGAATTTAATATTTGGAGATTGTAATTAATTACTGTATTTTATTTAATATTTTGCGCAATTGCCTTTGCTTCGATATTTGGAGCACTATCCAGACTTTTGTCTTCCAACAAATTTCACCATCTTGTCCTAGACATGTCCACCTTCAATTCTGCTATTTTTGCAACCCATAATTGTGCTCTTTGTACATTATTTCTGGTCGCACAAAAATCGTCGCGGACGTTATTTAATAAATCCCTATTTTGTATCGTTGTGCGTTCCAATCAAAAATTGGAGGCAATCTTGACCTATTTTTCATGCGGCCCAAATTAGGGTAATGTTCTGTTCTGAGTCTTCTTCATTATTGGTATTGATGACTTGACCTGATTTTGGCTCCATGTACTCCTAATTAATTGTTGAACACAACTTACATTTATTTCTATTTAATTTGAGGATACTATTTTATCTGATTCTAAAATCTCAATTTAATTCCAGTGCCCTGTAAATTGAGCCCGTACCAAACTTACAGCGCCCCCTGACCCTACAAAACACCGGACCCCGAATCGCCCGCTAAATTTTCGTCATTTTATGTATTTGTGCAATTTTCCGAATTTAAGGGGCTAAGTTGCAATTATTCAATTGTAGGTGTCATCACCTCATTGTCCAAGATCAAATGGAAAGGCTAATTAATTGTGGACCAAATTGCATTTTCCTACATGAATTAAATTTCCTCATGTTCAATCCTAGCCACCCATTCCAGGGATGCATCCTCACCCTCCATCAAAATCCCCTCATCCTATATAATGACATATCTACATCAAACCCTAATCCCTAGGCAACCTAGAAAACACCACCTCCTCAAGCCTCCATCTCCCCTCAACCCAACGTAGGAAACTTCTTCCTATTCTCTTCTCCACTTTTCTTCTCTTCTTCTCCTTCTTTCTTCTTCTTTTTCCTCTTCATTGTTTTTAAATTTTAAAAGAGGAAGAAGGGGGGGAACACTGTTCACTCTCCCCCCCCCTACTGTTCATCCGGTCCGGCGGGTCACTGGAACCCCGCTGCCCGACACGGTCCGGCGGCCCTCGGTGAACCCCGGCGAGCAGCACCCCGCTGCAGCCGCTGAACTCATCCAGCCGGCGGCGCTGCCGATCTCCCCTCGCGATCACCCCCATCATCGTTCTCCCCGGCCGACTGAGCGGCGTCCGGCGGCCGACTGCTCCAGCCCGTGCCGAGCGGCTGTGCACTGCCACTCCGGCCAGTGCGGCCATCCCGAGCCTCCGCGCCGGCGACGCTCGACATCTCCCTCTGGCTGACCTTGCTGCTCCTCCTCCTATCCCTACATCTCCACCGGCCGGCGCTGCATCGACGGTCCGGCGAGCCTCCCTGCAACCCACTGTAAGTCTCCTTCTTCCCCTTCTTTCTTTATATATATATATATATATATATATATATGTATGTATATATACATACATGTATACGTATGAGTAATTAGTGTAATTATTTTGTATATGCATATATAATAAATGTAAGGTAGTTGTATGTATTTAAATAAATGGTATAAATATGTATTTAATTTAATGTTTAGTAGTATATGTATTAGTGTATATTATTTCTTTTGTTAATATTTAATTGTATATGTATAGTGTATATCTAATTAGTATATTTCAATATAATGTGTATATGCATATGTATAAAGCTAATTAATGGGTAAATTATTATTTTGGTAAAATGTAGGAATGTGTGTAGGTATTTAATGTATACTAGGTATAATTTTTAATTAATGTTCTAGTATCTGTATTTGTTAAATTTAATGATGGTAAATATATACATATATTTTGTATAAGTAATTAGTATATTCTTAAGGTATATTTTGTATAAGCATTTGTATATTCTTAATATAAATTGGTATGTACATGCATACATGTATATATATAGTATAAACTCTATGGGTGTATTAGTCTTAGTATATTTTAATAAAGATGTTAACAATATATATATATATTGTAAATTGTATTTTGGCATATATATGTACATAATTGTTCAACTAATATATATATATATTATACATGAATTAAATGATATATATATATTGTATATGTGGTGATTTTGGTGCAAGTATGTATATAGTGTAATTATTATTTTGGTATACATATATATATGTGTATATATTTTGTATGGGTATATATTTAATAAAAATGTATGTTGGTATAAATGAACAAATATGTAAATAACCGTATTCTGGTATCAATGTATATATGTAGAGTTATATTTTCATATTGGTATATGTATTTTGTTTAAAACCTTAGCATATTTTTATATATATATACATATATTTTGTATATGTATCTAATTTGATATGTATATTGTAAGTACATATGTTAATTAAGATGTGTATATCTATCTACTAGGTGACCCTAGTTGACTAGTGCCCTGCCTGGCATAGCCCTGAGGCCAGTATATTTCTTCTGTGTGTTAGGATAGCATCTGATACAAGTGTTGTAATTGTGATATGTTTATAGGACTGTTGGTTTACCCAGGGGATACTCTGGAACAGGACATCCATAATTACCAGCTAAGGATCCAAGGCAAGTACATTCTCCGATAATTTCCAATTCTTGATAATTTCTATAAGTTCAACAATCATGAAATGTTACATCTGAATCCTTGACACTGTGCTACACGGACTAGTATAGCCTGGATCTGCAGTCATGAGATGTTACCTTAATTTTCGTATTGACATTATACACGATATTGACATTGACATTGACATTAACATTAGACATTGATAATTAGACATTGTACATAATATATTAGACAATGTTCGTGTATTCGTGACGTGTCATGATTTGATCCACAGTACTAGTTGGGGCGGGGAAATTGCTAGTGAGAGATGTGATCAAATACCCATGGTATAATTAAATATTATTGGTGTTAATCATACCCCCACGTATGATTAGCCAGACTGTAGCAATCGTACATGTTCCCAAGCCGATCATATTTTGAAACTACTATTTCAAACACTTAGAGTAGATTACAGTTTCCCTATTTAAATCATATACTACATCACCCGTATATGATACTGTTCCTTGTTCTTTCATTTTCATACATGCACTGACTGTATCATATTGCCTATTGCCTGTCTCCTTATATTGCCTGTCTCTTGCCATTGCATTTTATTTCACTGTCTTCTCAGTAGCTAGCATGACATGTTTATTGTATTATAGTCCTTATCAATTAAATGGAACTATTATTTGAGATTGTGCTTTGCTCCTTCCTGACTGGAAATATTTTTCCAGACTATGCCCTAGAGGATCGCTGTCCGACACTTTATGGACCATATGGTGAGTAGCTGCAGACTTGGTAGTAGTTGTGATTCCGGGAGGTCTAGCCGGAAATCACTATTTATTGTTAGTTCTTTAAGTAGACTATTTGGTACCGGATTTGTCTTCGGCATTTTGATGATTCTGGGATATTGTTGAGTTAGAATATTACTTGTGGACTTGTGTTGTGTTTAATTTTAATTTTTGTTTCGAAATCTTATCGTGCTGTAATCCTGTGATTGAGTATATGTTCATCTTATTTGTGTCATCCGTGCCTCCTAATGGAGATTGGATGCTTGCGTGACATTAGTTAGATAGTATCAAGACCTTGACTGTAACGCCCCGAAACCGCTCGGAGCGTTACGCTGAGTCGGACTGAATAAATCAAATACTGGTTACATTTGATATGTCAGATTTTGGGAAGAAGGATTAATCGAGTTAGTTTCAATGTGCAGATGGCTAGCGGGATCGATGAAAATCAGGTGTTCGTTCAGAACAGTACTGAATAGCTGGATGGAAACGATAATGCCGTCTTTCTTAGTCCGATCGGTCGGATGATTTGGAGAGCACGGCCTGCTCGCACGGTCATACCAGTTGAGTAGATCGCGCTTGCATCGGACCACGGGTTCAAGGGATTGGCCGTATCGGCAGGACAGGATGCCTAACGGATTCAAACAATGTGAGTGGGCTCTTTCCCTTCTCCTCTACTCCTTCATGCCTAATAATATGGAAAACACGTAATGGCTTGTACACTTGGGCTGAAACATCGGGAATCACTACACTGAGGCGTGCATAGCGTGGACGTCGTTGGCTTGGTAGGATTGTGGCTTGATTTGGTTTGCGCGTTGGATAGTTGGATACGATAGCTGGATTATTCATTTGAGGCGATCGGTTGGATTACTTGGGATTATGCTTGGACGGTTGGAAATATACAAGTTGGAATGATACAATTGAGGCAATGGGAATATGGGAATATTGGGAATTTGGGCGAGCGAGCGTGCATCGGTGCACGAGTATCACTGGGTCGCTTTGTCTTGCAAAGCGAGCAGTTGTGGTTCGAAACCGAACAACTGCATCGGCGAGGGTATTGGGCCACTGTTGGGGCATTGTGCCACGGGATTATTTGGAGTGTGGGGTGTTGCACCCAATGTGAAACACTGTGTTGGGAAGCGGCAATGTGAAGTGTGGGCATAACTTGGGCACAAACTTGAGAGATTGTGCATATGGGTATTTTGGTGCCTTGGGCTATATATATTGAGGTCGAGATTTGGACTTCTTGGAAGGACATGTTGGAAGAATGGTTATGGATGCTTCGGTTGGGTTTATCGATGGAACGAGTCTAGGATCGCTTGGTGGGGCGAGAATGTTCGATCCTCTCGTCATACCTACGTGTGTCTGCATGTCACGGACAACTTGTGCAAAGGTTTGGCACTTTCCCCGAAACGGTTTTTATCCGGGGCACTGGAGCCGTTTCGATCCGGAGGGAAACATTTGATTCGCATTCAGTTGCGATGCATTGCGGGACCTCCAGCGGGGCTTGCTACCCGGGCTGATAGGGCGCGCCGTAATACTTGAGATATGTCCTGTATGGCTCTGCCAGTGACTTCATATAGATAAGAGTTGGCTTGCTTTTCTTTTGTTGGTTTGGCTTTCGTGTAGGCGCGGCCACCTTGCCTCGGCAAGAGTGTGCACTCGAGAGTGGGATATAAACTTTGGTTGAGAATGGATATTGAGGCGAGACTGATGGTTCGATATGTTATCGTGCAAGCGATGACTTTGAGTTAGACGGGTCGGCTATATATAAATTGCTTGTCGTTTGGTTTGAGAATGAATGCTTGCATGCTTAAACTGCTTTACTGATTTCCTTAACATGTCATCCATATGCCATGAAATGAATCTAGGATTCAACTAGAAAGATCACCATTTAACTGTGTGCATTCACTACTTTACTTAGTGTCGGCTTAGACGAGTGGGTTACCCCGCTCACCAGTACGGTTGTGTACTGACCCACGTTTGTGGGCAATATTTCAGGTACACAGATATAGTGGCGCTGCTTGGATATACGGGACAAGATGTATGAACTGTAAGTACCTTTGTGGGCTAGAGAAAGAGCAAGAGTTATTTCATCGTCTCCGTGGTATCGCCTTTGTGGCGTGGCCTTCGGGGCATCTCATTTGGACCCTATCGTGAGCTTCGCTGCGTATACTCTGATGTGTGCTTGGTACACAATTGGCTTCCGCTGTAACTACGGTTGTTTCGATGATAACTTTCGTGTTTAACAACATCGCCTTGTACGAGCGCAACCCCAGGCTCGTACGGCATCACGTCCCGAATAGAACGATTGTCCCGCGGGAGAGCTGCAACGTGGTGATTTCACGTCCAGCGGGGACTATTGGGCTTGCGGGAGTTTGGGGCGTGACAGATTGGTATCAGAGTGCCCGGTTCATTTCTTCGGACTTGGTCCTTCGCTTCATCACAAACTCTAAATAGCTTCCGCGTGTCGTTTAGCTCTTGACTCTACTCAGTGCCGCATCGGATGTTTCATGCAATAAGTCTATTTATTGCTGGTTTTGGCTGCATGTTATTCTGTGTTGGGTTGCCTTGGTTGGTTTTCGTAGGATCGCTTAGCCTCGTTAGGCGTTGTTGCATTCGTGCAGCAAGTTGGTTGGCGTTGTTGCATTCGTGCAGCAAGTTGGTTGGCGTTGTTGCATTTGTGCAACAAGTGTGGGCTTTTCGTTGGGTTGGCTTGGCTTATCATTTGGGAGATTCTGATTGCCTCAATGGATCAGTTGGTTGGCTAACGAGATTTGGTTATGCAGCATATTTTGGGTAGAAATATTCGATGAGAATGGATCCTTGTACGAGTTGTTCGTCAAGCGATTGTGTTGGATATAAGTTGGAATTTCGGCTGTGGCGCATCGGTTGGGCAGATTTGAGTTTGGCTTGAGAAATATCAGATAAGTTGGCATGAGTTGCTCGTACAATAAAGGTGTGGAACCGTTGGGTGTTGGGTTGGACTACTTGGAATGCAATCGTTGCACGATTGCTTGTGTTGCGAAAGTATCAGGCGGTTTGGGAAATGTTGGAAGCATCGAGAATGGAACATAGCACGAGTTGCCTAACGAGATTGATGGTTAAAGAATTGGCTAAGTTTTTATGTCAGACTTAAGATGGGAATGGCATGATCACACCTAAGGGATGGTTCGAACGGATCTTGGATTCGTGAAAGGAAACGTAATGTGAGTAGCGACTTGATTTGAAGTGGTATATGGGATCAAACGTGTTAAGCAAGGCATTGGAAATATTTTGGTTGGACATCTATTGGAATTGCCTGAACGGACTCGGATAACGAATACAAGTCAGTTGGTGCAAATCGATTGAGTTGGAAAGAGTAAAAATAGAGCAAGCGAATATTGAGTTATGATTCGGCAGAATTACCTCAGAATAGTCGGTTTGGGATAGACGCTGGTTGATGCAGATTTTGCACGAGGGCAACTATATTTCCAAGTGGTATATGGTGCAATGGAATTTGACTCGGGTATCCTTCGATACATTAGACTTGAGAACTCAAGGACGGAGTCATGCAAATGGAAGTATCATTGGGCTTAAATGATGGGCGAAACCGGAACGAACATTTGGGTTATGCTTGAGCAAAGCGATAGGATTATCGGAAGGATAGCGAGCACGGACTATGATTTTGGGCAACGCATTTGAGCTGTTGGTTGAGCAACGAAACACGAACTTGGCTTGGAGGGACAATGCGATTGATTCACACAAACTTGAAGGATTTTGGATATTGTTGCTCGAGAAGTTGAATCAGGTTTAGCGGAAATGAAATATTGGGCAAGATGGTGCAACGATGATAGACGGATTCTCTGGAAAGACGTGGACGGATTGTGGCAACAACGGAAGGCAAAGATTTTGGCGGACAGACTTTTGAAGATAACTAAATGTGGGAGCAACGTCGGAATAAATCACTGTGCTGCTCGAGTAAGTCGGAAGTGCAAGGTGGGACGTGGCAAACTGATGTGAATTTGGGCAAGTCTTGGGTTTTGAGAATTATTGCAATTTGTAGTGCGAGGATCGAACATGCAATTCGGAAATTTAATGGATTCAGGGCAGAACGACGGATTGATGGTAGACGGTTTCAACGAGCACATTGCTCGGATTCGGGAGTTCGCTCGGATGGGATGGTTGGAATTTTGATTCGGATTTGCAGATGAGATATAGCATGGTTTATAGTAACTGTCCATCGTGATGATTACAATTATCGAGCGTAGCTTCAGGACAGCTGACCCTAAGCGACTTGACCGCTGAATCGGATATGAATATGGTAGACCCATAGAACGACCCTTGAGGCGGCGTATTTGGGAATGCGTCGAGGGCATATGTGAGCAATGTGATTTGGCTTATTGACTGAGAGTTGGATTTGAGAGATCCTTGGGATAGCCTTCAGCTGAAGATGCAGCCGGAAGACCGAAGCGATTGTGGGATTGGCCTAAGTCAACTGATGAGATTCAGAGTCACAGATTTTTGTAGATGGCATCGCCTCTGACTCATCGTGCTCTGGAAGGGAATAGCATTTATATGAATGGACGACTGTGGCGGCTCGTTCAAATCAAATCTTTGCGAATACTGGAAGGGACAGATGTGCCTCAGATTTACAAGATGTCTCGGAACTTAGTCTGGGAAACGTGCTCGTTCGGAAGGCGAAGGTGATATCCTATGCTTCGAGGCAGTGGAAGCAGTGCGAAGAACTATTTCATGCGCAACCTAAGAATTGTGGCGAGTGTGTCCACGTTGAAATCGTGGCGACACAATCCCTTTGGCGTGGCGGCGAGATCTTCGTGGATCGCACGAACCTCAATATAGATGTTCACCCTGTGAGATTTTGAGATGGCAAGAAATGTGTTGGGCTGAGCTGATCTAAGCAAAGTCGCATAGCTGGGGTAGATCAGTTGAGATGATCGTTCGGTGCACGAGATAATATTTTGAGATGTTGCTAGTACTGATTTTCAGAAATAGTTGGATGGATTGAGTTGGAACACGAACTGATTGATTCGGTAGAAAATCTGCATAATTGAGAATAGTTCTCAAGTGAATGTGTTGGAATGGGAATTGTGTTTGGTTCAATTGGAAGCGAAGCATATGGACGCCTCGAACATAAAGATACCCTTGTAACTTGTTCAAACTTGCTATCGCAAAGCTCGGCTGAAATGCATGTATTTTAGGGACGCCTTAAATACGTGTACGATCCAAAACTAAGCGATACGAGAAATTCGTGTTGAGCTGCAAGGAGGATGTGGGAATTCGTGAAAATTTATTCGAGCGTTCAGCAGAACGAGATGTTGTGTCAGAAATAGTGAATATGAGAGTTGCATAGAGCAGATCTATGGAATTGGATTGTGGCATGCTAGTAAGGAATGAGTACCAGCACGGTTCGTGGACGAACCTGATTCTAAGTGGTATATTATGTAACGCCCCACAACCGCTCGGAGCGTTACGCTGAGTCGGACTGAATAAATCAAATGCTGGTTACATTTGATATGTCGGATTTTGGGAAGAAGGATTAATCGAGTTAGTTTCAATGTGCAGATGGCTAGCGGGATCGATGGAAATCAGGTGTTCGTTCAGAACAGTACTGAATAGCTGGATGGAAACGATAATGCCGTCTTCCTTAGTCCGATCGGTCGGATGATTTGGAGAGCACGGCCTGCTCGCACGGTCATACCAGTTGAGTAGATCGCGCTTGCATCGGACCACGGGTTCAAGGGATTGGCCGTATCGGCAGGACAGGATGCCTAACGGATTCAAACAATGTGAGCGGGCTCTTTCCCTTCTCCTCTACTCCTTTATGCCTAATAATATGGAAAACACGTAATGGCTTGTACACTTGGGCTGAAACATCGGGAATCACTATACTGAGGCGTGCATAGCGTGGACGTCGTTGGCTTGGTAGGATTGTGGCTTGATTTGGTTTGCGCGTTGGATAGTTGGATACGATAGCTGGATTATTCATTTGAGGCGATCGGTTGGATTACTTGGGATTATGCTTGGACGGTTGGAAATATACAAGTTGGAATGATACAATTGAGGCAATGGGAATATGGGAATATTGGGAATTTGGGCGAGCGAGCGTGCATCCGTGCACGAGTATCACTGGGTCGCTTTGTCTTGCAAAGCGAGCAGTTGTGGTTCAAAACCGAACAACTGCATCGGCGAGGGTATTGGGCCACTGTTGGGGCATTGTGCCACGGGATTATTTGGAGTGTGGGGTATTGCACCCAATGTGAAACACTGTGTTGGGAAGCGGCAATGTGAAGTGTGGGCATAACTTGGGCACAAACTTGAGAGATTGTGCATATGGGTATTTTGGTGCCTTGGGCTATATATATTGAGGTCGAGATTTGGACTTCTTGGAAGGACATGTTGGAAGAATGGTTATGGATGCTTCGGTTGGGTTTATCGATGGAACGAGTCTAGGATCGCTTGGTGGGGCGAGAATGTTCGATCCTCTCGTCATACCTACGTGTGTCTGCATGTCACGGACAACTTGTGCAAAGGTTTGGCACTTTCCCCGAAACGGTTTTTATCCGGGGCACTGGAGCCGTTTCGATCCGGAGGGAAATATTTGATTCGCATTCAGTTGCGATGCATTGCGGGACCTCCAGCGGGGCTTGCTACCCGGGCTGATAGGGCGCGCCGTAATGCTTGAGATATGTCCTGTATGGCTCTGCCAGTGACTTCATATAGATAAGAGTTGGCTTGCTTTTCTTTTGTTGGTTTGGCTTTCGTGTAGGCGCGGCCACCTTGCCTCGGCAAGAGTGTGCACTCGAGAGTGGGATATAAACTTTGGTTGAGAATGGATATTGAGGCGAGACTGATGGTTCGATATGTTATCGTGCAAGCGATGACTTTGAGTTAGACGGGTCGGCTATATATAAATTGCTTGTCGTTTGGTTTGAGAATGAATGCTTGCATGCTTAAACTGCTTTACTGCTTTCCTTAACATGTCATCCATATGCCATGAAATGAATCTAGGATTCAACTAGAAAGATCACCATTTAACTGTGTGCATTCACTACTTTACTTAGTGTCGGCTTAGACGAGTGGGTTACCCCGCTCACCAGTACGGTTGTGTACTGACCCACGTTTGTGGGCAATATTTTAGGTACACAGACGTAGTGGCGCTGCTTGGATATACGGGACAAGATGTATGAACTGTAAGTACCTTTGTGGGCTAGAGAAAGAGCAAGAGTTATTTCATCGTCTCCGTGGTATCGCCTTTGTGGCGTGGCCTTCGGGGCATCTCATTTGGACCCTATCGTGAGCTTCGCTGCGTATACTCTGATGTGTGCTTGGTACACAATTGGCTTCCGCTGTAACTACGGTTGTTTCGATGATAACTTTCGTGTTTAACAACATCGCCTTGTACGAGCGCAACCCCAGGCTCGTACGGCATCACGTCCCGAATAGAACGATTGTCCCGCGGGAGAGCTGCAACGTGGTGATTTCACGTCCAGCGGGGACTATTGGGCTTGCGGGAGTTTGGGGCGTGACATTGACAGCGTTCTACCGCCGATGCTGCGGCGTAGGCTAGACGTACCCACGCACTCATGCCCCTAAACCGGGTGCGGGTCGTGACACATTTTTAGTGGTGGCCCATGCAGGTCAGACTTCGCGAGTTGTGCGATGTCGTAGTAGTGTGGCATCCTTGTTATACTACTGCGTGCCTGCTATAGAATCTAGGACATAGGATACTAGGACGAGAGCAAATACTCAATCACAATTCCTTGAGAGATTCCTGGGATGACCCCTAAGAATCTTGTTAAAACTTCCAATTTAAAATCGTTCCCTTGTTCCGTCCCTTCTCATTTGTTGATATTGATTTGATTGTTGTTGATTAGTTATTAAGTTAGGATTTTTGGTTTCATAGTAGGGCTGGATTTCATATCAAGATGAACTTGCAGACTGATTTATGTTATTACCTGATGACGCATGTCGATGAGGACAGTGAAAATGATTAACATTAGAGCTATTGGGCTACAGAAGGTGGATTTAAAATTTTTAATTGAAGATTGAAAATGAATTTCAAATTTTTGAATTCTGAGAAGATTGAGATTGTTATAAAAATTTTATTTTGAAGATTTCAATGAATTACAAAATTTTGAAATTTGAGGAATTGAAATATTGTTATTAAAATTTTATTTTTGAGGATTCAGATTCGATTCAATAAACCTAGACAAGTCTGTAAGGATTTTGTGTGATTAAGTTTTATTTCAGTATTTAAATAATTAACCTTGAGGAAAGTGTATGCAATTTACCTTAAAAATTTTATTCGAGGAGTTATTTTGAGGAAAATTTATCTGAGGATAAGATTTTATAGTGAGAGAGATATTAGTATATAAGTAGGTGAGATGCATGTGTAAGGATATGTTGGTTGAGCATGATTGAGATTCACTGCAAACTGACTTGGGTTTTTATCTAGGATTGTATTAGAGAGTGCAGTCCTTAGTATAGTGTGTTGCATTTGATATGCACTTGAGTGATAAGGATAACTAGCATCAACTGTTGCAGTAGGTAAGGAAGCTAGTAGTGAAAGTGTTTGTGATAGAACTGTGATACCTAGGGGATAGAGATATCAGACCATGGATGCATCTTTGACCTGTGCAATCAACTAGGGTTTATTTCCAATCTTTTACCTTGAATGTTGCTTCCTTAGAACTGTACTGTCCTTCCTTGATAATATCACATTTTTGCCTTAATTGATTCTTTGGGATCTGTCTTCAGGATGTCACCGAAGATACGATCTATGAGAGCGGAAACACCAGCTTTAGAGGGGTCTGCCACCTCTCCACCTGATGGACAGACATCCGTAGTTCCTCCTACATCTCCGATACATGTGGGAGTTTCTACACTTTTCGGGGATCCTTCTTCCCCACCTGTTCAGAGGATAGCTGCAGCTGTGACGGACAACCTTCCTCCTCCACCGACTCTGATTTCCGGAGGTTTGCCCATTGACGGGACGCAGATGTTTACCTTGATCCAAGGCATGGTAGATGCCCAGAGAGTGGCGGCAGATGCTCAGCGAGTTCAAGCTGAGGCTCAGAGGGTGCAAGCAGAAGCGCACCAGGCACAAACCGAGCTGATGAGAGAGAGCATGGAGAACGCTCACCAGATGGCACTACAGGCAGTTGAGAGAGTTGCCCAGCAGTACCCTGGCCAGTGGCAGCCAAGGGCATTTCAGTATCAACAGCAGTACCCGGCACCAGTTCCTGTACAGCAGGATCAACGAACTTGTCATTTCTGTAAGAAGCCAGGTCACCTTTGGAAGAACTGTAGAACGAGGCTGGGACTTTGTTTGCACTGTGGCGCTGCGGGACATCGAGTAAGGGATTGTCTTCGAGTTCCTTATCTTTCCGACCAGCGCGCAGCTCCAAATTATAGAGATCCAGTTAGGCTACCTGTGGAACCGTATATTGCTCAGCACCCGCAAAGGGAACCACCCCAGCAGGGCGGGCATTTGCGATGACGGTCGAGGAGACCTATACTGCAGGTAATGTGTTAGCAAGTTCTGTTCTTTCCTTCATTCTGTCCCTATCTACTTGATTGATTGATTGATTCCTTAGTACCGTAGTTGCATGCATGATTTCTTGTTATAATATAGTTAGTAGTACCCCTGATACAGAGACTGCAATACCATGACAAAAGACACCATGATCATACATATTTCCCTTAGGTTATATGTTGTATGGTTGCAGGTAGAATTCTCTTAGACTTTGATTGTTGAAGATTTAACTGTAGTAAAGATTAACGAAGAGGTTATGACTTGACAAAGAGAGACAAGGTGCCTAAAATTTTGAGGAAAAATATTAAATTAAATAAGGAGTTGGGATGCGTAATTGAAGTTTTGTTAAATCATTGATTTTAAGAAGATTATGAAATGATTGAATTTATCATTAAATTTGAGGAATTTAAGAAGGCCATCGATATATTTATTGGACTGCAAGTTATGAACTTATATCTTGAATATTGTATTGGAGGTTTCATAAGTATTACATCGTTGCATATTATGTGGAAAAAAAAAATCGAGGAATAAGAACACAAATGGATTAGTGTTAAATTCAAATTTTGGGATGAGATTCAATTTTAGAAATATGCCTTGATTGGATTTCAATTAGATGATTGAATATTAAATTCTTGTATTTCGTTATTAACCTAAAAATTTTGGAGGATATTGTGCTAAGAATGGGATTTGATTTTATATTTGAAGATTTTTAGGGATATGATATTTATAGAATTTTTGAAAGAATTTATTGTGAAATAACAATATGGAGTAGTTCATGATTATATGATTTGAGGAATTTAATTTTGATGGTAGTGAATACATAAATAAAACAATCGAGGATAAAAAAAAAAAATTTCGAGGATAAACATTGATTTAAATAAATGGTCAAGAATTTAACATGACGGAATTTATGATGTATTAATTCCAGGAAGATTATGACATGATTAAATGGGTTATAAAAATTTGGAAAATTGGGGGATTATCAATATATTTAATTGATTGCAAGTTATGAATTTTTAAAATGTTATATTTGGATGTGGCATTGTTGAGTATTTTGAGGAAAGAGAAAATCGAGGAATAAAATCATTTATGGATTTATGTTTAAATTCAAATCTTGTGGGACGAGATTACATTATATATATCTATGCATTGATTAAATCAAATTTGAGGAGTGGATATTAAATTCCGAGTATTGAATTATTAAAAAAAAAAAAAAATTTCAGGAAATTTTTGATAAATGGACTTTGATTTTATTTCGAGGATTCTTCAGGTTATGCAATAATTTTAAAATTTTAAAATTATGAAAAGACCTTGTGGATTATTAATTGATTCGTGGTTGATGAATTTAAATTGAGGGAATAATAATGTGTATGATTAAACGCTACTATGCGGATTTTAAATTTCGAGGACGAAATTCTTTTAAGGTGGGTAGACTTGTCACTACCACATTCCGAAAACAGGAGTAATTTTGACTTTTTACAATATTTAATATTATTGTAGTTATAATTAATTAATTGCATGAATAGTATATATTGATTTAAATAATTATGTGTGACGTGTAATTAAATATAGTATTAGATGCAGTGTTCATTTATTTTTATTTTGCTAGCAGACTAGACCTAGAAGCCCAGTAGAAGACCACCTGTCCGAATTATAGAATTCTGGATTTTATTATTTTATCTAGAATTTAATATTTGGAGATTGTAATTAATTACTGTATTTTATTTAATATTTTGCGCAATTGCCTTTGCTTCGATATTTGGAGCACTATCCAGACTTTTGTCTTCCAACAAATTTCACCATCTTGTCCTAGACATGCCCACCTTCAATTCTGCTATTTTTGCAACCCATAATTGTGCTCTTTGTACATTATTTCTGGCCGCACAAAAATCATCGCGGACGTTATTTAATAAATCCCTATTTTGTATCGTTGTGCGTTCCAATCAAAAATTGGAGGCAATCTTGACCTATTTTTCATGCAGCCCAAATTAGGGTAATGTTCTGTTCTGAGTCTTCTTCATTATTGGTATTGATGACTTGACCTGATTTTGGCTCCATGTACTCCTAATTAATTATTGAACACAACTTACATTTATTTCTATTTAATTTGAGGATACTATTTTATCTGATTCTAAAATCTCAATTTAATTCCAGTGCCCTGTAAATTGAGCCCGTACCAAACTTACAGTGCCCCCTGACCCTACAAAACACCGGACCCCGAATCGCCCGCCAAATTTTCGTCATTTTATGTGTTTGTGCAATTTCCCGAATTTAAGGGGCTAAGTTGCAATTATTCAATTGTAGGTGTCATCACCCCATTGTCCAAGATCAAATGGAAAGGCTAATTAATTGTGGACCAAATTGTATTTTCCTACATGAATTAAATTTCCTCATGTTCAATCCTAGCCACCCATTCCAGGGATGCATCCTCACCCTCCATCAAAATCCCCTCATCCTATATAATGACATATCTACATCAAACCCTAATCCCTAGGCAACCTAGAAAACACCACCTCCTCAAGCCTCCATCTCCCCTCAACCCAACGTAGGAAACTTCTTCCTATTCTCTTCTCCACTTTTCTTCTCTTCTTCTCCTTCTTTCTTCTTCTTCTTCCTCTTCATTGTTTTTAAATTTTAAAAGAGGAAGAAGGGGGGGGGGGGGAACACTGTTCACTCTCCCCCCTACTGTTCATCCGGTCCGGCGGGTCACTGGAACCCCACTGCCCGACACGGTCCGGCGGCCCTCGGTGAACCCCGGCGAGCAGCACCCCGCTGCAGCCGCTGAACTCATCCAGCCGGCGGCGCTGCCGATCTCCCCTCGCGATCACCCCCATCATCGTTCTCCCCGGCCGACTGAGCGGCGTCCGGCGGCCGACTGCTCCAGCCCGTGCCGAGCGGCTGTGCACTGCCACTCCGGCCAGTGCGGCCATCCCGAGCCTCCGCGCCGGCGACGCTCGACATCTCCCTCTGGCTGACCCTGCTGCTCCTCCTCCTATCCCTACATCTCCACCGGCCGGCGCTGCATCGACGGTCCGACGAGCCTCCCTGCAACCCACTGTAAGTCTCCTTCTTCCCCTTCTTTCTTTATATATATATATATATATATATATATATATATATATGTATGTATATATACATACATGTATACGTATGAGTAATTAGTGTAATTATTTTGTATATGCATATATAATAAATGTAAGGTAGTTGTATGTATTTAAATAAATGGTATAAATATGTATTTAATTTAATGTTTAGTAGTATATGTATTAGTGTATATTATTTCTTTTGTTAATATTTAATTGTATATGTATAGTGTATATCTAATTAGTATATTTCAATATAATGTGTATATGCATATGTATAAAGCTAATTAATGGGTAAAATTATTATTTTGGTAAAATATAGGAATGTGTGTAGGTATTTAATGTATACTAGGTATAATTTTTAATTAATGTTCTAGTATCTGTATTTCTTAAATTTAATGATGGTAAATATATACATATATTTTGTATAAGTAATTAGTATATTCTTAAGGTATATTTTGTATAAGCATTTGTATATTCTTAATATAAATTGGTATGTACATGCATACATGTATATATATAGTATAAACTCTATGGGTGTATTAGTCTTAGTATATTTTAATAAAGATGTTAACAATATATATATATTGTAAATTGTATTTTGGCATATATATGGTACATAATTGTTCAACTAATATATATATATATATTATACATGAATTAAATGATATATATATATTGTATATGTGGTGATTTTGGTGCAAGTATGTATATAGTGTAATTATTATTTTGGTATACATATATATATGTGTATATATTTTGTATGGGTATATATTTAATAAAAATGTATGTTGGTATAAATGAACAAATATGTAAATAACCGTATTCTGGTATCAATGTATATATGTAGAGTTATATTTTCATATTGGTATATGTATTTTGTTTTAAACCTTAGCATATTTTTATATATATATACATATATTTTGTATATGTATCTAATTTGATATGTATATTGTAAGTACATATGTTAATTAAGATGTGTATATCTATCTACTAGGTGACCCTAGTTGACTAGTGCCCTGCCTGGCATAGCCCTGAGGCCAGTATATTTCTTCTGTGTGTTAGGATAGCATCTGATACAAGTGTTGTAATTGTGATATGTTTATAGGACTGTTGGTTTACCCAGGGGATACTCTGGAACAGGACATCCATAATTACCAGCTAAGGACCCAAGGCAAGTACATTCTTCGATAATTTCTAATTCTTGATAATTTCTATAAGTTCAACAATCATGAAATGTTACATCTGAATCCTTGACACTGTGCTACACGGACTAGTATAGCCTGGATCTGCAGTCATGAGATGTTACCTTGATTTTATACACGATATTGACATTGACATTGACATTGACATTAGACATTGATAATTAGACATTGTACATAATATATTAGACAATGTTCGTGTATTCGTGACGTGTCATGATTTGATCCACAGTACTAGTTGGGGCGGGGAAATTGCTAGTGAGAGATGTGATCAAATACCCATGGTATAATTAAATATTATTGGTGTTAATCATACCGCCACGTATGATTAGCCAGACTGTAGCAATCGTACATGTTTCCAAGCCGATCATATTTTGAAACTACTATTTCAAACACTTAGAGTAGATTACAGTTTCCCTATTTAAATCATATACTACATCACCCGTATATGATACTGTTCCTTGTTCTTTTATTTTCATACATGCACTGACTGTATCATATTGCCTATTGCCTGTCTCCTTACATTGCCTGTCTCTTGCCATTGCATTTTATTTTGCTGTCTTCTCAGTAGCTAGCATGACATGTTTATTGTATTATAGTCCTTATCAATTAAATGGAACTGTTATTTGAGATTGTGCTTTGCTCCTTCCTGACTGGAAACATTTTTCCAGACTATGCCCTAGAGGACCGCTGTCCGACACTTTATGGACCATATGGTGAGTAGCTGCAGACTTGGTAGTAGTTGTGATTCCGGGAGGTCTAGCCGGAAATCACTATTTATTGTTAGTTCTTTAAGTAGACTATTTGGTACCGGATTTGTCTCCGGCATTTTGATGATTCTGGGATATTGTTGAGTTAGAATATTACTTGTGGACTTGTGTTGTGTTTAATTTTAATTTCTGTTTCGAAATCTTATCGTGCTGTAATCCTGTGATTGAGTATATGTTCATCTTATTTGTGTCATCCGTGCCTCCTAATGGAGATTGGATGCTTGCGTGACATTAGTTAGATAGTATCAAGACCTTGACAGCGTTCTACCGCCGATGCTGCGGCGTAGGCTGGACGTACCCACGCACTCGTGCCCCTAAACCGGGTGCGGGTCGTGACAACTCCCAATAATTTAAAGTTATCATCACACGTATTTTCTTTAATGACTTTCTATCTATATTAACTGGTACACCAATCTAATTATCATCACACGAAGTTCTTACTGTCATTAGCACCTTGCTCAATAAATCTTTGATATAGAATCACTAGCACTATTGGTATGGTAACACTAGCTTCATCATTAGATTATCTCATCAAACTTATTAGAACTCACAATTATTTGCACCTTTTATAATACACCTGTTTCTCTTTACTCTCATGGGCAAGTATATGGCTCTTCATCTCGATTGATGTATATGTATTTTCCTATTAATCTTTTACAGACTGTTACACTAATCTGTGATACACTTCATACCTTTCATGATTAATCTTGATATTCCTCTACCCATGGCACACTCATTAATACCCTTTATGCATATACATTTCTTTACCCTTGACACACCCAAGTAATCAATCATCAAATTGAACATCATGCTCCATTAATCTTTAACACAATTCCTTGATACTTAATTATTTACATAAATTATCCAATTACATAATTTAATGACTATCCAGGACTGGCATGCTGATTCTGATACTTACTGTTGGAACCTTCACTAATACTCTTACTCCTCTTTCTATAATACCAATACTAATTATAATAACACCTATCATAGAACTATTGCTACAAGGTAATATGTTATGGGTATCTCTAGATTAATGCCTACTGCTACATGTCCAACTAAGAAATACTTACAAACTCACAAGTTACACTCAGTCAACACTAATATAAGACACAAACAAAATTGTAAGTCACTAATTATCACACTAACAAGGATCCTTAAAGAAATAAGGCTCAAAAGAACTAGGTTAAGGACTGAAGGTATCTTTACTACTAGTAAAGAAAAGAAGTGATGGAACAAAGTCATGTAATAACGGAAATAGATAAGTCTTGAGATGATACTTTAAGAACCATTTTAAGATACAACCTGATAATCATACACGTCTGTCAGAAATCATGACACTCAGAATCCTCACCACGCCAGTAAGCATAGATGCGATAAACGACAGGTTCCGTAACTAAGGTATGCAACTCTATAGTCATATCATCTAGAATCTTTGCCACGCCAACCGGTATGGCTGCGAGAGACTCCAAGTTTTATAACTAAAGTATGTACATCCAAGCCAGGTTCCTATGTTCTCGTCACGACAGCTAATATGGCTGCGATAAACTCTAGGTTCCATAACCAAAGTAGACGTTTTACCTTTCTCGCTGTTTTCATCAACATATGTCATCAGATGATACCGTAAAGTTTATTCCGTAAAATTTATCTCGATAAAAAATCAAAACTCAACAACGATACCAAGAATTAAATTGATAACTGATCAACAAGAATCAAGCTCAATATCAACAAGTGAGAATGGACGAAAACAAGGGGGAGGATTTAAATTGGAATTTATAATGAGATTCTCAAGGGTCGTCCCAGGAATCTTCCAATTAATTTGTGATTGAGTATCCTCTCTCATCCTAGTATCATATGTCCTATATTCTATCGCAGGCACGCAGTAGTACAACTAAGACGTCGCACTACCACGACATCGCACAACTTGCGAAGTCTGACCTGCATGGGCCACCACTAAAAACGTGTCACGACCCGCACCCGGTATAGGGGCACGAGAGCGTGGGTACGTCCAGCCTACGCCGCAGCATCGACGGTAGAACGCTGTCTAGGTCATAATACTATCTAATCATTCTCTCACGAATATCCAACTCCATAAGGAGACACAGATATCAATATAATATAAAATATACTCAATCACATAAGTTAAAGCACGATGAGATATCGAATAAAACAAATAAAATACAAGACAAGTCTAACAACAATAATAGTCTAACCTGCAATCAATAACATCCAGTCTCCAAGTATGTCGAAAACAAGCCCTCTATGTCACAATCTGGAGAAAATATTCGGTCAGGATTAGAACGAAATACACCTCTAATAGCAGTTCCATGTATATTGACAAAAACTATAATACAGTGTAAAGAAATACAAGACATATATGGATAACTGGCAAAGAATTACTGACGAGCATGGATATACTAAAAATAGAAATACTGGAATAAATGGAATACTGGAGCATGTCATCATCAATGTACATCTAGCCATGAAATAGAAATACAAGTACACGCAAGAACAATGAACTGGTATATAAGTGTGTACAAGAACAATAACTAGAACATGTGGAGATGCTAGATCAAAATACTAGAGATACATGTCAAGAACATCTAACTAAGTGTATGAAACATCATCATATCATGTGATCGGCTTGGGACTATATGACTCATTACATTGATTAGCGATCATCCCCAACAAGTCCGGCTAACCATATGTAACAGCGATGAGGCATGTAAGGGTCAGGCTACACCGACGTGAGGTGTGGGTGAGCTATGATGCATGTAAAGTTGGGTATGATCACATAAGCTACTAATATTTCCCCATTTCCCCAGCTAGCACGATGGATTCCAATCACGACTCCTCGTGACAGGTCTCAATGATGCCAACTCGTGTAAAGAACAGTGTCAGAGTCATGTACGCTATACAACAAGAATTATAGAGATAATCAATATAATGGAAACTGTCAGAGAATGTACTCGCCTGGGGTCCTGCTGCTGGTATGAATCAGAGTCCAAGTCACAGTCCAAATAGCCTATGTATTACAAATTTATCACGTCAAAAGATAATTTATTTTAATTTATTTAATTCTGGAATAATTACTCCAAAATCTTATTTTAATCTTATTATTCTGATTTTTATGTTAATTCCTAAATTTTTATTTAAAAGAACTGAGTTTTATCAACTCGAGACTCATGGCACACAAATCGAGACGATCTGTTGACCAAAAAGTCAACTAACACAAACTCGACTTTCATGCATGATTTCATGTAGATTTCAGCATCAAAACACATTCTAGAATTTACGGCTCATCCGAATTCAAATTCGTTTGGGAATTATGGCACATACAAGTTTCGTATCGTGCACCGATGGTTAAATTCTAACCTAGAAGTTCTATAGAATTAATAGTATAAAAATACTTCGAATTAAATTCTGAAAAAAATATATGTCAATTATCTCGATATTAGCTTTCTGAAACTTTAAACGGTTCATGATTCTGATTCCTGGTTCTCCCGGAATCACGAAAACATTGAAACACGTCTATTTTTGGATATGCTGTGCTCTACGAATTTTCCAGAATTTAATACTCATAATTTCGTAAAAAAAATTATATAATCAGAAATCTAACCTCAATATCGTTCTAATACAAAAAACTAGGCCATGTTTGGAATCCGGAGCTATGCGCAATGGCTTCTGGAAGATGAAGGAACCCTATATGACAATTCTACAAAATTCGGCTGAAGAAAAACCCTAAAAAATAAATAACTAAACTAATATATATAGAGAGGAGAGAGAAAGCAGCCGCGGCTCAGATCGTGACACGTGGTAGCCATCCAACGCTGCCCGCCCAAATCGGATGGTCACAGTTTGATGCGGCTTGGCTCAATCCACGTAAAGTAGTAATGCGAAGAGCGAACCAAGTGCACTAAGGTTAGCTAGACCTTAATACACCGATTCTGATTAGGCAATTGTATCATTGTGTGCACCCAATAATACATATGCCATGAGCAAGCTCGATGAAAGAATAAGCTTGCAAAAACTAGGCTATAATAGCAGCATAAATCAAGGTAGTACAACAAACATAAATACGCTGGATTATGATGAAAGAAGGTACAAATTAATTCAAGTTCGCAGAAGCAAAACAACTTAAGCAATAATAATAAAAGACTCTACAATCTCTACAGTTATCATACTAATTCCTTGTCTAGGTCGATATTGACAAAGCAGGGGTATGGCTTCTAAGCTCTACAGTCTGAAAAAAAATAATGTCGTCCTAAGCTAACATACAGTTAAATGTCATTCATTCACACTTCAATAATAAGGCAAAAGACTATGTGATACTATGTTGTGAGGTATACTACCCAACTTGTAACAATAAACTAGTACTGTAATTGTCTTAAGGATACCGTAGAAATTCTTGTTAAGGTTTACAAGAAGGGTCTTGGTACTTTATTGGGGTATCCTCTTCTATTACATAGGTCATGGTCATCTTACCTCTTAGTCATAGTGCTTATAGAACAAGTGTCAATAGTAAAGATAGAAAGGTTACTAGCCCTCAAGTGAGAGAGAAGATAACTTATGTGGAGATATGGGTTCAATTACGTGATTAAAACTAAGTTGTAACCATAAAATTATAATCTAAATGAACAACTCAACTATCAAATTCTTGCTACTAAGCACATAATTTCAAAATTCAAGATTACAACTATAATTCTAGGAAACTATATATCATATCATAAAAGAATTCATTTGGCCTACAATCAGAAGTGTCAGAGGGCACGAGTTGAAAGATGAAGAATAGAAGAACATGCTTAGTCGTCGCACAAATAGCGAGTGCTAGGGTTTCAGGGAAACAAATATATGAAATAAAATAGAGAGGCTATAGATAATGTCAAGGTTTCCTAAGGGGAGATGCTACGCTACTCTCTGTGTTTACGGTATGTTCAAGAAACTACTATATTCAATGCTCTTGGCTTCCTAAAGTGTTGTCTACTAATAATAAGACAATAATCTAAGTTTATAGTTCTAATATTATCTAACTATGAAGGTTAGTTCAGTCCAAATATTGAGTTTTGGTTTCCTATTGGTTCCTCAATACTAGGGTCAACAATATGGTCAAACTTCTAACTAACCCTAGTAGTGTCTATACTACTCTCAAGTCTTCTTAATACATAAAGGGGTAATGATAAACCAATCTATAGATAAGGAATTCTATGGTTCACTTAATTGTTCTAAACTTAGTGGGGTGTCTATATTCTCGTTGTATTCTTAATAGGTGTACTACCATAATTATAATCCTAATAACAGGGGTTCCTATATTCTAGCAGAAGGCTACACTCAAAGAATTATTAGGGAAGTACAAGAATCAAGCATGATGCAATTATTCAGATAGAATGGATTGGAAGGAAAACGAATCATAGTTAATTGTGGATGAGATCCTATACTCTATTCCTAGGTGCAGGCTTGCTCGGCACAGTAACGTAACCGAGACAATATGCTCTCGACCTGTATGGGCCACCACAAAAACATGTCATGCCCCAGTCCCAAAAATACGTAGGACTAGGACACGTAAGCATGCCAGCCGCATGGATATGGCAACTCCAATATATGGAAACCAAATTCACACGTACGCTGTAATATGAAAATCAATCCACAAGTGGTATAAACATATGTCACAAGTCATAGGGTACAATCTAAATCTCATCCACAGAAAATCAATATAAATAAATAACCAACATCATATAACTAGATCTCAATAAGAAGTATCTAAAGATGATAGTTGGATGGAAACAAATCCACTACCAACTCGAATGTAAGAGCAAATATTAAAGTAAGTACAACACAACAACACCATAAGAACACCATCTAGCAATCACGGGCTCGAAGAGAGGACATCCACGAAACATATATAGCCATCCGATCTGTGCTCCTGCAAATACTCAAGAATAGATACACCTGGCAGAGGACCAGGTCCTCAGAGGGACGTAACAAGATACAGAAAATACGAGCCAACTTGAATATAGTAAACATGCATATAATTTGAAAATAAATAAGTACGCTGTACAAGACAATCTATATGAATGCAAACAAGGACAACTTTTTGACTTATGGGCAAGGGTAGTCTACTCGATCTAAGCCTCACAACTCATGCACTCGTCCATGAACATCATCAGCCGGCATACCTCGGGGGTAGCGACCCTCGGACTCCATCAATCGACATACCTCGGGGGTAGCGACCATCGGACACGACCCACCATAGTGCGTGCTAGTGACTACGGTGTTACCAGAGTGGTTAAAGCCCATACGCCTAATGATTGTCCTCTATGATACTAAGTGTCATGTGTGTGTCAACATATCTAATATATAGTAATAACTGAAAGAAAACTACACATGCAAGACCAAACAGAAATGCAATAAATATAAAGAAATATGAATAGCATGTAAAGGTACTGTAACAATTTGGCAAGGTATCTTGCCTGGTAAGAAAGCTGCAAGGTGTACTGTCCAGAAGTCAAACGCACAAGATCAAAAGCTATGGCCACAGAACAAATGTCTCCGGATGCTGAAATAAATATTACCAACGTTTCTAGAATGAGCAAAATAGCTAAAAAGTACATCCCTTTCGTCCAATTTGGACATAGGGGCAAAATGGTAATTTCGGATAAAAGTGGGGTCCATATGTGGCCCACTTTGCACCGAAAAGTGTGCCAAGGGTAACAGTCTCTAAATGGGACAAACTATAGGTCAAACAACTCTAAATGTCAGTACGAACCCAACGGTATGTCCAAATGTGGATTCCGATGAGCCGAACACAATTTTGTCCAAAAAGTCAACTGTGGGGCCCGCCAATTGGCGATCTGGTCAACCGTCTCAGAAATACGTGAAAATTGGGTCACAGGACCAGCGCGTTACCACGAGTCCAGTGGCACAAGTTTCGTCATAATCTGACAAGCGTGCACAAAATACGCGCGAGTTCCACAAAAGTTGTGACACGGGATGTGTCCGCGGATACGGCCTGATTCCGGCGCGCACACGCGTCCGAATCAGTCCTCACGAATTTTCACGTGTTCGGTTATGCTGCGTACACCATTCGGTATACTTGGCACACGACGGGGCGGTCCCGTTTGGCGGGGCGCGCTCCGTTTTCCAACTTTTGGAAAACTGGAAAAAGTGGGTGCGCGCAGTTTTGTGACGAATATCATTATGTCCACAGCAACTAATAGCATAGGGTTATTTTACAGAAAATAAACTAGGTCAGGTATTCTACAAGTATCAAAAAGAATCACCAAATTTGGATCTCTGTGGTGGGAGATACGAACTTGGCAATATGGGTGGTCATTCTGAAATTCTGCGATTTCAGAATTCTGTTTGCTCGCGCCGACTTGGGCGCTGTTTTTCACCTAGGGGCACACGTTTTCCGAGGTTAGCTATAAAACAAGTATAGAAGAGGGTTAAGGGGTGATCATACCTATGAAGACGGAACAGCGTTTAGTTGAGCGAGTCGACGGAAAATCACGCCGGAGCGAAGGTGCCTCGAGTGGGATTCTGCAGGATGCGAGGTCGGAGTAGACGGGATGGTTGGATGGCTTGGTGGGGCTTCTCTAGCTGTGGTGACGGCTCTAGATGGGAAGAGAAGGTCTGAAAATTTAGGTTAGAGTTTTTGAGAGAGAAATATATATATATATATAATAATATAGGAAAGAGAGAGGGATGCGGACGGGTCCGCGGGCAAAGGCCGCTGAAGGAAAGGGTCGGGTCTGGCAAGTGGGCGGAAGGCTAAGTATATTGCTAGGAATTTCAATTTGCTGAATAGGGTTGCATTGGCGTTACAGTAAGGGATTGGCTGAATGGGAAAAGCAAAAAGCTAAGTTGCTTGCTTCTTAATAGTAGTTGTTTGCAAAGTAACTTTATATTAGTATTACTATTATATTATTATTATTATTATATTCTTATTAAATTCCTTTTACTTTCTTTTCTTTTCCTTTATAAAATATATATATACATATACATATATATATATATATATATATATTTGTATATACATATATATATATATATATATATATATATATATATATATATATATATACTCATAAGAAAATTTATAGATTAGGGTAATGCACACAATTAGGCTAGCAACTGCTCAAGGAGTCTCCTACATGGAATAAATTCCGAAAAATTCCTGATGGTCGCATAAGTCCTCTAAGTGCCCGAACACCCAAATTAAAAATTATTAAAAATCTATTTCTCCTATTTAGACCTAATTACTATAATTTAATTAATAATTAATAAATAAAAAAGATATATACGATTTTTAGGAAGGAGGTTTTACATTCTACCCAACTTATAAAAATTTCGTCCTCAAAATTAAAATTAAGCCACGATAGAATGTCAAGAATGGTATAAGATTTGCATCGTTTAAAATGCAAGGCTAGGTTTAAAGGGTTGGACGATGTCGCGCGTTGCACATGGGAAAATCCACATGAGCGAAAAAATAGGTTTCTTCATGTGTCATGTCCAATGGTGTGGACACCTAATGCTCTTTTGCATAAAAGCGCCCAACAATTGGAAAATTGCACAAAGATGAGAATTGGATGATGGGCATGTCTAGGATAAGGGTGTAGAATTTGTAGGAAGGCAGTGGCTAGTGTAGTGCTCCAATTATCGGAGCACGATAAGGAGAACTAAGTGATACAATATTGCAAATTTAAATAAAATACTGTGTTCTACTTCTAACTGGATTCAAGCTAACCTTAGTCTCACTAACTCGGCCAAGTAGGTCAAATTTTTGGGTGAGGGGTTCACAATCTGCCGAACTTAAAATTTTCCATCTACCACCTAAGGCCATACATCTAGAAAAACTATTGCTCAAATTATTTAATCATGATTTTTAATCCTCAAAGGTTTAACACCAAACATATCACCTATGATATGCCCTTAACCAATTATAAAAGAGAGTCACTAAGTCATGTGTTTAGCCTTATGGAGTATAGCTAGTACTATCAGTGTCAACTTATACCAGCACAAGGTTTCGTCTTTCCGAAATAGGGGAAGACGGAGAGAAATAATAAAGAACTCAAGGTGAAGGTGACAGAATACAAGTACGAGGTTCAAAGAGATAAAAGAATCGAAAAGAGAGTTGTCAGGACAGTTGTGGATTAAAATCCTATTTTTTGGTAATTTTCTATTTACATGTTCGTATCAGTACAGTTATGTAACCGATACGATGTGTCAGACATATCTAGGGGCAAGTATATCTGTCTACTACCATATATCTCAATCCACGTAAAGTAGTAATGCGAAGAGCGAACCAAGTGCACTAAGGTTAGCTAGACCTTAATACACCGATTCTGATTAGGCAATTGTATCATTGTGTGCACCCAATAATACATATGCCATGAGCAAGCTCGATGAAAGAATAAGCTTACAAAAACTAGGCTATAATAGCAGCATAAATCAAGGTAGTACAACAAACATAAGTACGCTGGATTATGATGAAAGAAGGTACAAATTAATTCAAGTTCGCAGAAGCAAAATAACATAAGCAATAATAATAAAAGACTCTACAATCTCTACAGTTATCATACTAATTCCTTGTCTAGGTCGATATTGACAAAGCAGGGGTATGGCTTCTAAGCTCTACAGTCTGAAAAAAAATAATGTCGTCCTAAGCTAACATACAGTTAAATGTCATTCATTCACACTTCAATAATAAGGCAAAAGACTATGTGATACTATGTTGTGAGGTATACTACCCAACTTGTAACAATAAACTAGTACTGTAATTGTCTTAAGGATACCGTAGAAATTCTTGTTAAGGTTTACAAGAAGGGTCTTGGTACTTTATTGGGGTATCCTCTTCTATTACATAGGTCATGGTCATCTTACCTCTTAGTCATAGTGCTTATAGAACAAGTGTCAATAGTAAAGATAGAAAGGTTACTAGCCCTCAAGTGAGAGAGGAGATAACTTATGTGGAGATATGGGTTCAATTACGTGATTAAAACTAAGTTGTAACCATAAAATTATAATCTAAATGAACAACTCAACTATCAAATTCTTGCTACTAAGCACATAATTTCAAAATTCAAGATTACAACTATAATTCTAGGAAACTATATATCATATCATAAAAGAATTCATTTGGCCTACAATCAGAAGTGTCAGAGGGCACGAGTTGAAAGATGAAGAATAGAAGAACATGCTTAGTCGTCGCACAAATAGCGAGTGCTAGGATTTCAGGGAAACAAATATATGAAATAAAATAGAGAGGCTATAGATAATGTCAAGGTTTCCTAAGGGGAGATGCTACGCTACTCTCTGTGTTTACGGTATGTTCAAGAAACTACTATATTCAATGCTCTTGGCTTCCTAAAGTGTTGTCTACTAATAATAAGACAATGATCTAAGTTTATAGTTCTAATATTATCTAACTATGAAGGTTAGTTCAGTCCAAATATTGAGTTTTGGTTTTCTATTGGTTCCTCAATACTAGGGTCAACAATATGGTCAAACTTCTAACTAACTCTAGTAGTGTCTATACTACTCTCAAGTCTTCTTAATACATAAAGGGGTAATGATAAACCAATCTATAGATAAGGAATTCTATGGTTCACTTAACTGTTCTAAACTTAGTGGGGTGTCTATATTCTCGTTGTATTCTTAATAGGTGTACTACCATAATTATAATCCTAATAACATGGGTTTCTATATTCTAGCAGAAGGCTACACTCAAAGAATTATTAGGGAAGTACAAGAATCAAGCATGATACAATTATTCAGATAGAATGGATTGGAAGGAAAACGAATTATAGTCAATTGTGGATGAGATCCTATACTCTATTCCTAGGTGCAGGCTTGCTCGGCACAGTAACGTAACCGAGACAATATGCTCTCGACCTGCATGGGCCACCACAAAAACATGTCACGCCCCAGTCCCAAAAATACGTAGGACTAGGACACGTAAGCATGCCAGCCGCATGGATATGGCAACTCTAATATATGGAAACCAAATCCACACGTACGCTGTAATATGAAAATCAATCCACAAGTGGTATAAACATATGTCACAAGTTATAGGGTACAATCTAAATCTCATCCACAGAAAATCAATATAAATAAATAACCAACATCTATATAACTAGATCTCAATAAGAAGTATCTAAAGATGATAGTTGGATGGAAACAAATCCACTACCAACTCGAATGTAAGAGCAAATATTAAAGTAAGTACAACACAACAACACCATAAGAACACCATCTAGCAATCACGGGCTCGAAGAGAGGACATCCACGAAACATATATAGCCATCCGATCTGTGCTCCTGCAAATACTCAAGAATAGATACACCTGGCAGAGGACCAGGTCCTCAGAGGGACGTAACAAGATACAGAAAATACGAGCCAACTTGAATACAGTAAATATGCATATAATTTGAAAATAAATAAGTACGCTGTACAAGACAATCTATATGAATGCAAATGAGGACAACTTTTCGACGTATGGGCAAGGGTAGTCTACTCGATCTAAGCCTTACAACTCATGCACTCGTCCATGAACATCATCAGCCGGCATACCTCGGGGGTAGCGACCCTCGGACTCCATCAATCGACATACCTCGGGGGTAGCGACCATCGGACACGACCCACCATAGTGCGTGCTAGTGACTACGGTGTTACCAGAGTGGTTAAAGCCCATACGCCTAATGATTGTCCTTTATGATACTAAGTGTCATGTGTGTGTCAACATATCTAATATATAGTAATGACTGAAAGAAAACTACACATGCAAGACCAAACAGAAATGCAATAAATATAAAGAAATATAAATAGCATGTAAAGGTACTGTAACAATTTGGCAAGGTATCTTGCCTGGTAAGAAATCTACAAGGTGTACTGTCCAGAAGTCAAACGCACAGGATCAAAAGCTATGGCCACAGAACAAATATCTCCGGATGCTGAAATAAATATCACCAACGTTTCTAGAATGAGCAAAATAGCTAAAAAGTACTTCCCTTTCGTCCAATTTGGACACAGGAGCAAAATGGTAATTTCGGATAAAAATGGGGTCCATATGTGGCCTACTTTGTACCGAAAAGCGTGCCAAGGGTAACAGTCTCTAAATGGGACAAACTATAGATCAAACAACTCTAAATGTCAGTACGAACCCAACGGTATGTCCAAATATGGATTCCGATGAGCCGAACATAATTTTGTCCAAAAAGTCAACTGTGGGGCCCGCCAATTGGCGAGCTGGTCAACCGTCTCAGAAATGCGTAAAAATTGGGTCACAGGACCAGCGCGTTACCACGAGTCCAGTGGCGTAAGTTTTGTCACAATCTGACAAGCGTGCACAAAATACGCACGGGATGTGTCCGCGGATACGGCCTGATTCCGGCGCGCACACGCGTCCGAATTAGTCCCCATAAATTTCCACTTGTCCGGTTATGCTGCATGCACCATTCGGTACACTTGGCACACGGCGGGGCGGTCCCGTTTGGCGGAGCGCGCTCCATTTTCCAACTTTTGGAAAACTGGAAAAAGTGGGTGCGCGCAGTTTTGTGACGAATATCATTATGTCCACAGCAACTAATAGCATAGGGTTATTTTACAGAAAATAAACTAGGTCAGGTATTCTACAGGTATCAAAAAGAATCACCGAATTCAGATTTCTGTGGTGGGAGATACGAACTTGGCAATATGGGTGGTCATTCTGGAATTCTGCGATTTCAGAATTCTGTCTGCTCGCGCCGACTTGGGCGCTGTTTTTCACCTAGGGGCACACGTTTTCCGAGGTTGGCTATAAAACAAGTATGGAAGAGGGTTAAGGGGTGATCATACCTATGAAGACGGAACAGCGTTTGGTTGAGCGAGTCGACGGAAAATCACGCCGGAGCGAAGGTGCCTCGAGTGGGATTCTGCAGGGTGCGAGGTCGGAGTCGACGGGATGGTTGGATGGCTTGGTGGGGCTTCTCTAGCTGTGGTGACGGCTCTAGATGGGAAGAGAAGGTCTGGAAATTTAGGTTAGGATTTTTGAGAGAGAAAAATATATATATATATATTAATATAGGAAAGAGAGAGGGATGCGGACGGGTCCGCAGGCAAAGGCCGCTGAAGGAAATGGTCGGGTCTGGCAAGTGGGCGGAAGGCTAAGTATATTGCTAGGAATTTCAAGTTGCTGAATAGGGTTGCATTGGCGTTACAGTAAGGGATTGGCTGAATGGGAAAAGCAAAAAGCTAAGTTGCTTGCTTCTTAATAGTAGTTGTTTGCAAAGTAACTTTATATTAGTATTACTATTATATTATTATTATTATTATATTCTTATTAAATTCCTTTTACTTTCTTTTCTTTTTCTTTATAAAATATATATATATATGCATATATATATTTGTATATACATATATATATATATATATATACTCATAAGAAAATTTATAGATTAGGGTAATGCACACAATTAGGCTAGCAACTGCTCAAGGGGTCTCCTACATGGAATAAATTTCGAAAAATTCCTGATGGTCGCATAAGTCCTCTAAGTGCCCGAACACCCAAATTAAAAATTATTAAAAATCTATTTCTCCTATTTATACCTAATTACTATAATTTGATTAATAATTAATAAATAAAAAGGGTATATACGATTTTTAGGAAGGGGATTTTATACGATATTGTATCCATCGGATCAACGAAGAAGACTTTGGTCGTCCAGTTCGACCAATCTGCTTATGAAGACATGCTTCATGCAGGGGGTAGCTCTCCCTCCTCCTCTGTCCAGAACAACAGGAAGCTGCATAAAATATGGATGCTTAGGACGTCCTCTACCCTTCCTGCAAGCTCTCACTCTCTGATCAACAAAGTTGCGCCTACACGTCCTGTGCATAAAATTGTGTCTCCCGTCTGTGACGTGGCAGACAAAACTTCTGGCAATGCCCCAGTGCCAATCCAGAAGTCTAAAACGCACCCTGTGCGTAAAAATTCGTCTCCCGTCTATGACGTGGCAGACAAAACTTCTGGCAATGCCCAATGCCAATCCAAAATTCTAGAACGCGCCCTGCGCGTAAAACTTTGTCTCCCGTCTGTGACGTGGTAGACAACACTTCTGGCAATGCCTCAGCGCCAATCCAGAAATGTCAAATACGCCATGTGCGTATAATTACATCTCCCGTCTATGATGAGGCAGATGGACCCTTGGATCATATCAAGGGAAAATAAGTGACGAATCTCCCAACCTCTAGGCTTTTACGGCCACAAAGGAAAAAAGTACCCACTCTTCAGATTACGCGTGACGCTGGAGGCCGCTTGAGGACTTTTCCTGCTTTACGCGAACCAGTGCCAAACTCCAAATTATGCTAGGACAGGTCTGTCCGCGTAAAGAAGACTCGTCTTATGGGAAGATACGCTCCTCAGACAGATGATGGGTCATATGCCACTCACATGGGTGGACTGTTGTATTCCTATGGCCGAGAAAGGGTTATGGTTCCTAATCTCCACAGACCTAATGATGTAAAAAGGCAGAATAAGCCTTCTTCTTCTTCTGGTAATCACCCTGATATGCATAATTTCTTGATCCAGAAACGCAAAGACAGGGATCAAAATCAAGATTTAGCGCCCTTAACTACCAAGTGTGGGGAGATCATGTGGGAAGTAGCGTCAACACCTAATATCGTCATGACATATGGGCCACATGAAGAATCTGTCTTTATTGTTCCACCGACTCGCAACGATCATCATCAAATAATCTTCGGTCGAATGCGGAATAGACCGATTGTACAAGAGGAATCTCACGAGTCTGATGGTGGGAAAATACAAATCCACAGATATAGCCCACAGGCTTTAAAGATTATGCAAAACATGGGTTATGATTTGAAGTTGAAGCAAGGCCTCAATTATGGAAAAGGCAAACGAATACCGTTGCATGGTGATCCTTACTGCCAACGAACTCGTTTTGGGTTAGGGTTTACCGTATCTCTTGCAAAATCCAAACCTCTAGAGTCTAATCCTGTAATACTAGAGGCAGGTTCTTCTAAATCAACTTCTATGGACAAGGGCAAACAAAAAGAAGAAGAAGAACCAGACAACGACATGACTGGGGGTAGTCTCCCTTGACAAAACAGAGCAACATCCAAACTGGGGGTAGAATTCCCTCTGAGTCCGAAGATGATGCAACTATGACCATCTTCCCTGAGGACCGTACGACTCAGGTATCGGGAGCCCGAAAGCCAAAGGGGACTTTCTCCTTCAATGAGGATGGCATCATTGAAATCTTCAATATATTGATGAAGGAAAACAAACTTCGGCTACCCAACATCAGATACCCTGAAAAGGCTGGCAAGGTCGATGACCCAGAATATTGTCTCTTTCATTGGTACATTCATCATCCCACGAAGGCATGATATGTGCTGAAAAGAAAAATCCAGGAGTTGATTGACGCCAAAGTCATCACTTTGCATTTATAACGAGAAGACGGTGTCTCCCCAGATGAGCAATCTTTAGGACTATCCCCACTCAGAAAATTATTCCCTAGTAAATTTTTTGGATATGGGCTCACATCCAAATTGTCTTTCCCCAGCTGAGTTTGCCATGTCCAAGTGACCTCTGAGCAAACCTTCCAGGTTGTTGCTATCGATCAGTTCGCGTCCATATTACCTCTGAACTATGTCTCTCCACTTTCTTTGGCAGAGTAAATCTATCACCACAAAAATGGTCATTTCCATATTTTCTGTCATATTTTTCTTTATCTCCACCATATCTTACCACATCCTCATTACCTCTGAGTAAGATATTTTTAGAACTTTACCACATCCACATTACCTCTGAGTGAAGTTCTTCTCTTCAACTTTCCACTATCACGTTCGCATAACCCCTGATAGTGCTACTCGTTTCAGCTTATTATCTGTACTTAAAGTATGCCATGGGTAATAAGTCCATAACCCAGATGAACAAATCAACTCTTGGTTCTTCATCCCCAGCAAGTGCCTATGTGTAACATTTTTTCTTTCGTTACAAATTCTTGTAAAGAGCCATCATCCGTATTTAAGAATCCCAGATACGCAATGGATGATGGATCCTCAAATTCCCCCCCAGCGGAGCAATCATTAGGTCTACTTGTACACTCCCACAGTGACTATTCAAACCAATCTCGTTAGACGCTAGCCATGTTTATATTACCTCTGAGCTATCATCCCATCAATCTCCCCAGCGGAGCGATCCTTTGGTCTATCTTCATGTTTGGATAAACCACACTCAACGAATCACTCCTCAAAGAGTTTTTCGGACATTAGTTCATGTTCATATTACCTCTGAACTGCTGTCATAATATTTCTCTCAGGCTGAGTTTGTCATGTTCATATTACCTCTGAGCAAACCTCCCGAGTTTTGGCTATCGATTTTCATGTCCATATTACCTCTGATATCGGTTGTCATCTCAACTTAGCACCCGTACTTAACTCTAAGTACGCCAGTGGTGTTAGGTCCACGAAAACTGCCACGTCCATATTACCTCTGGTAGGGCTCGTCTCAAACTTATTACTTGCACTCTCGTGCACAAGAAGTAATAGGTCAAAAAAAAAATACCCCGATGGGATGCCCGCAATGGAAACGGATTGTTTATGTTCATATTACCTCTGAACTGTAGTGCCCCGTTCCCCCGGTGCGGGGAGCGCGGCTAAGAAACACAAACGGTATCGTTCGATCGGGATAGATTGAATTAAGAACTCGTCCTCGTTATGGATTTGTTTCTTCGGAATCGATTCCCATATTCAGTGGACTGCGCCCCAAGGATCGGTTTAGCGGCAGAGTCAGGAGGGACCTCTCTGCTGCTATCTTTTATTGCCTCAGTTTTCGATGTCGCTTGTTGCTTTCGTGCTTTGAGTTGGTTTTGGGATTTGCTTGTTTTCCTTGAACGGTTTTGATGGTTTTCATTATTTTCGTTCATTGACTTGCACTTCTATTCCGAGATTGGAAAGAGAGAAAGAAGTATTAATCGAGCTGTTCGTGTGCAGGTGAACGAGCAGTAGGTGGCTTGCGAGCGGAGTCGTGAAGCGCCTCTTTCCTTCTTCTTTCCAAAATCTAAGTGAGTGGCTACCAACCCGATTAGCTAGCCCTGCTTTCAAGCTTCACTCCTTTGCCCTGATCAAATGATACCAAGTAATAATAAAAGAAACCAAGATAAAAGAGAATAACTTGGTTATTATGCTTGTCAACAAACTTATGAACGGTTATCATCCTGTATGCTAGTTCGTTTACAAATGTTCTATGAACCGTGCTAAGTATGACACACACCCTGTATTGTGCTTAATTATTCAGTGAGGCTCTGCAATATAAAATTCTGCTTGTCTGTATTCGTGTTGCCTCAACAGTATAATCTGCTATAAATCAGTTAATATAACGTGCGATCACGGACAACTTGTGCACAAGGAAATCTGGTTCCTGCGGATGGTCGTCGGGGCACTGGGACCGATCCGATCCGGACGGAACGTCTGTATAGTCGTCTGTATCGTCGAAAATAAGGCGTGAAGCGGGGGCTCGCACCCGCGTTGCACATCCGTCCGTCTTGAGACTATAAATCGTCCTTCGTGGTATTATGCCAGTGATCATCTGTATATTTAAACCTGTTGCATACTAACTTGTGTCTCCGTGGTAGGGAAGGCAAGGTAAGTATTGTGCAGGTCATTCAGACGTTCAGGTAAAATCCACCTAACGGTGGCAAGTTCATTTTCAGTAAATTCTATATGCTGCTTACTTGTAAATGAACTAAGGCAAGATAGAAACCCACAAATATGCATGCTTCACTAAACAACGTGTTGATTGGTATAGTCAGGCTAGCTCGCCTTCACCAGCATGTTTCGATATGCTGACCCTCGTTGAAACAGGTTCTCCGCACCAAGGCGAACCGAGCGAGGAGCTGAAGTCGTCTACCCGATCCAGTCCAAGCTGTAGGCGCATCTTTACCGCGCCTCGAAGCCTTTTGAAGCCAGAAGCTGCAACTCTTCATACACAAATGCAGCTCCGTGGCAAAGCTATCCTCCAGCCTGGAGGTCTTTATCGTTTTAAGTTTATAAAGGGATGTAATGTACAGGACTGCTATCTCATTTTGAGTCAACCCTTTTGTAAGCCGTTCGGCATATTAGCTGACTCGTTCAGGAGTTTGTAATAGATGTTCATTATCAATAAAGATAACTTTTCTATGTTTCAAATCTGTGTTTCAATTTATCTGCGTACTCTGAATATGTGCTTGCTATGCAAATCATTAAAGCCTTGTGCGGGCGCAACTCCAGGCCCGCACGGCGGTCACGATTCGGGGGACGCCTCAAGTGATTCTACGGAATTGGGTCATGACATAGTGGTATCAGAGCACAGATTCAAAGTTCCTTAGACTTCGTGCTGGAAAAGTTCCTTTAACGATCAAATTTCTGTGCGAACTCTTGAACTCGCTAGGCCAAAATGAGATACGTTCATGCAATAAGTCCATAATACATTATGATCCTAATATAATTTACCTTCTTTTGAAGGAATGGATCCAGCGCAATCTGCAGCGCAACCACTGAACGAAACACAAGAAAATAGTTCGGGTACTTCGGGAAGCTCTCGGAGCCAACGAGGCATGTCTCAAGTCGACCCGTTTGAGCGGGTAATGCAAATGTTAGAATCGCAACGACAACGAGACGATGCTCGCCAAGCCAAGCTCAAGAGTAATCTAGAGACCCGATTCTCAGTCCAACAAAAGCAGGTAGATGCCCTGCAATAGATCGTTCAGACTTTGGCTGCCAACCATTCCGCCGCAACAGCAACGACTCCGGTGGAACAACCCATGCTTGAAGTGGAGACGCCTCAAATCCCAAGGCCGAGGGACGTGACTGCCTTCAACTTGGGCCATTTCAAGAAAGTTTGCAATACCCCATTCAACGGGACTGAGGACCCAGTGGTAGCTCTAGATTGGCTAGCCGAGATTGAAGACCACTTCACTCTGCTAGAGGTCCCCGAAGATAAGCGCGTCGCCTGCGCGCAACTACAGCTCCGCCTCAACGCACACGATTGGTGGGACGTGCATCGACGATCTCTCCAATTTGATCACGGAGAGGAGGCGATCTCGTGGACGACCTTTCGTGCCGCGTTTGAAGAGGAGTTTATACCCCCTCCAGTGCAACGTAAGATGGAAAACGATTTCGTGCAGCTTCGGCAGGGCAGTATGACAGTTAAGCAGTACTCCGCCGAATTCAACCGACTCTCCAAATTCGCTAGGGCCTATTTACCTGATGCAGCGAGTCGAGCCAGAAGGTTTGAAGGTGGACTACGCCCTGCCATCCATTCGCACGTGGCCAATAATCAGTATGGAACCATGCGTGAAGTCATAAATCACGCCCTATCGCTCGAGCCACTGTATCCTCACGTTTCCATCGGCGCTGTGCATACCTACAATCACAAACGCCAAGGCAACGATGGAGGAAATACCGCTGTAAAGTGCCCTAACCACGGCGGTCCCCAAAGGGGAAACCCGAGACCATTCTGTGAATACTGCAAAAAGTCGGGGCACACCACTGACAATTGTTATCGCCGCAAGGGTCTATGCTTCAACTGTGGTGCAAGGGACCACGTATCTCGGGATTGTCCACTCCCCTCTAAGCTTCTACCCCAACAGAATAATCCCTAACGGTAGGCCCTATCCTAAGTTTCGGGACGAAACTTCCAATTGGTTGGGTAGGATGTAGTGCCCCGTTCCCCCGGTGCGGGGAGCGCGGCTAAGAAACACAAACGGTATCGTTCGATCGGGATAGATTGAATTAAGAACTCGTCCTCGTTATGGATTTGTTTCTTCGGAATCGATTCCCATATTCAGTGGACTACACCCCAAGGATCGGCTTAGCGGCAGAGTCAGGAGGGACCTCTCCGCTGCTATCTTTTATTGTCTCGGTTTTCGATGTCGCTTATTGCTTTCGTGCTTTGAGTTGGTTTTGGGATTTGCTTATTTTCCTTGAACGGTTTCGATGGTTTTTATTGTTTTCGTTCATTGACTTGCACTTCTATTCCGAGATTGGAAAGAGAGGAAGAAGTATTAATCGAGCTGTTCGTGTGCAGGTGAACGAGCAGTAGGTGGCTTACGAACGGAGTCGTGAAGCGCCTCTTTCCTTCTTCTTTCCAAAATCTAAGTGAGTGGCTACCAACCCGATTAGCTAGCCCTGCTTCCAAGCTTCACTCCTTTGCCCCGATCAAACGATACCAAGTAATAATAAAAGAAACCAAGATAAAAGAGAATAACTTGGTTATTATGCTTGTCAACAAACTTATGAACGGTTATCATCCTGTATGCTAGTTCATTTACAAATGTTCTATGAACCATGCTAAGTATGACACACACCCTGTATTGTGCTTAATTATTCAGTGAGGCTCTACAATATGAAATTCTGCTTGTCTGTATTCGTGTTGCCTCAACAGTATAATCTTCTATAAATCAGTTAATATAACGTGCGATCACGGACAACTTGTGCACAAGGAAATCTGGTTCCTGCGGACGGTCGCCGGGGCACTGGGACCGATCCGATCCGGACGGAACGTCTGTATAGTCGTCTGTATCGTCGGAAATAAGGCGTGCAGCGGGGGCTCGCACCCGCGTTGCACATCCGTCCGTCTTGAGACTATAAATCGTCCTTCGTGGTATTATGCCAGTGATCATCTGTATATTTAAACCTGTTGCATACTAACTTGTGTCTCCGTGGCAGGGAAGGCAAGGTAAGTATTGTGCAGGTCATTCAGACGTTCAGGTAAAATCCACCTAACGGTGGCAAGTTCATTTTCAGTAAATTCTATATGCTGCTTACTTGTAAATGAACTAAGGCAAGATAGAAACCCACAAATATGCATGCTTCACTAAATAACGTGTTGATTGGTATAGTCAGGCTAGCTCGCCTTCACCAGCATGTTTCGATATGCTGACCCTCGTTGAAACAGGTTCTCCGCACCAAGGCGAACCGAGCGAGGAGCCGAAGTCGTCTACCCGATCCAGTCCAAGCTGTAGGCGCATCTTCACCGCGCCTCGAAGCCTTTTGAAGCCAGAAGCTGCAACTCTTCATACACAAATGCAGCTCCGTGGCAAAGCTATCCTCCAGCCTGGAGGTCCTTATCGTTTTGAGTTTATAAAGGGATGTAATGTACAGGACTGCTATCTCATTTTGAGTCAACCCTTTTGTAAGCCGTTCGGCATATTAGCTGACTCGTTCAGGAGTTTATAATAGATGTTCATTATCAATAAAGAGAACTTTTCTATGTTTCAAATCTGTGTTTCAATTTATCTGCGTACTCTGAATATGTGCTTGCTATGCAAATCATTAAAGCCTTGTGCGGGCGCAACTCCAGGCCCGCACGGCGGTCACGATTCGGGGGACGCCTCAAGTGATTCTACGGAATTGGGTCGTGACATGAACTATCCTCATTTTTTCCAGCATCCCCACAGAGTCATATTTTACCGCGGCTATATTACCTCTGTCAGGACTTGTCTCAAACCTATTACTTGTACTAATGTGCGCAAGAAGTAATAGGTCCACAAAAATTCCCCCAGCGGGATGTCTTTACTACCCACAAACCTATCACGTCCATATTACCTCTGATAGGGCTTGTTTCGAACTTATTATTTGCACTCAACGTGCACAATAAATAATAGGTCCACCAAAGATCCCCCAGTGGGATGTCCTTAACAAACACGATATCGTACTATGTCCATATTACCTCTGGTACGATGTCCAAAGTTCGCACAAATAATCGTAAAGAAATGGAGGGCCCTTATATGATTACAAATGGCGCTTACAGATTAGCCAAGCCTAATAAAAATTTGGCAATGGCTCATATCAACGACAATTTCCTGAAGAAGTACTATACTTGATCTCCTTTGCTTAACGGAGTATGATGAAGATCTTATTCTGACGATACCACACACAAAGGTTAGCTGTATTATATCCTATCATATTCATATGACCTCTTAATGGATATGCTTAACTAATTTGTAAACCTATCATGTTCATATTACCTCTGATAGTGTTTGGTATACAAATTTAGTTGGATTATATTCTATCAGGTTCATATTACCTCTGAATAGATTTATATTCAACAAAACCTTAACGAAAGTATGTCATGTTCATAATACCTCTGATATCACTTTCATCTTAGCCTATCATTTATATTCTAAAGTGATGGGTCCACAAAGTCAGAAAATGTATCTTTATTATCTCTGAGAAATTACAGGAGAAACAAAAAAGTACATCATTGGGGAGAAGCAGTTAAATCCCTAATCTGTTGCGCCAAAGCAGTCATCCTCTCATTCCTGGAGTTTAAAATATTAGTGCGAGCCAGCTCCAGCCTTGCTTCGTCATTGTTCAAGAGGGATAGCTCGGACAGAGAATCAACAAAACTTGCGTGGGTGACACCCACATATGTCAAGTTCTGTTGAGCTGTATCCACTTGGCCCTTCAATACATCACGAACTAGCGATGCTTTGAGAAGCATGTCCTTGGTTTGAGTAAGTTCAGCCTCCAATTCTTGAACCTTCGCTTCATATCCCTCACATTCGGCACTACACCGAGCCAGCTGAGGAATAATCTCCACCAATACTGCCTGCTCTTTCTCCATCTCTTGTTGTTGTTCTTGGATGGATTTGTTTAAAGATTCAATCTGCTGAGCAAGTTTCGCAGTTAGGGAGTCATACTCAGCTTGAACCAGGTCATCGATGCTGCCTTGGGATAGTTGTAAATATTCGTTAATGGGTTGTTCTAAACCATTAACTATTTGCTCTAGCGCATCAGCTCTTTCAACGTCATTGAAATTTTTAATCGGCGCTATAGTGAGCTTGGAGGACGTCTTCAAAGCATCAAAGCCTAGATTCTTCTCCAACACCATGGATATCAATTCTTTCAAAGTATGGTAGAATATGCTAGTATATTGCTCAATTAGCGTGGCAAAGATCGAATGTACGCTGGGAGTGGCCGCAATATTGGTAAATCTCCTATCGGGAATGATTGCGGAGGATGTTGCCACAGTCGTTGCTTCAACAAATGGCGCGACAAAAGAAGAGACACCAACGATAGTTGAAGTTGCTGGCGTGCTCGACGAAGGAGGCACGGTCGAGATGGTGGGTTCATCCTCCTCTGATGTTATTTGAACTGCTACTGGCAGGATGGCACCCGAGAATGTTGCAGATGAAAGATCGGCAGTTTCAAAGTATGCTTCGTCGACGTCAGACGCCGCTGTTTCATTAGCTGGATCCACACAAAAATCAGAAGTTGTGTCAACTTCGCCCTCCCCAGAGACGTCTTCACCTGAAAATAAGATAAGAGAAAGTTAATATCAATTTGGTGTTAATTTTCCTAAGAAAAAAAATGTGGAGACAACATTTACCCTTGGCCGATGGTATGTATAGTGCGTCTGCAGCCTGTATAGCTAAATCATTCCTTAATGATGCTAGACAAGCTGTCATACCTGGAGATGAGGGTACACCAACTAACGCTTGAAGGTAGTCTGTGGCATTGACCAGCTGACACGTCACTAAGGGATTACCCAATTTAATGGACCCAAAGAGACGTGCTACGCTGTCCTAAAATACTAACAAGTCTAATACAGGTAAAGTCTAATCTCATCCACAAATATCAAGGAGTACTGAAATAAGGGCTGGAATATATATAAGTACTGATGTCTGAAATGTTATAGTACAATTCAGATAAGTCTGGTGGGAACAAACCTACTACAAAAGATAATAAAAGTGCTGAAATATGATAGACTAAAGCATCGTCTATCAAGGTAAGTAGCTCCATCTCCAGGTGAACATACTACTAAAGATCAGGGAGAAGAGGCTCCAGCTCCAGATGCACTTACTACTAAAGATCAGGCAGACTCCGATGGTAGCACCTCTAGCTCTTCCTCAGTTACGTACCTCGTATCATGTCCGGGTCCGTACACTGTAGGATAGTACGCCCCGTCTAGATCTGGAAGGAAACCAGGTCCTCAATGGGACATAACAAGATACATAAAAATATGCCATATATGTACATACTGAATAAATAAATAAAGGTTGTGCTAACCATCTAAGTGAATGCAATATAAATATAACCTTGGTACGTATAGGTAGGCGTAGGCATAACGGCCAGCATCCTCTAGAGTATGGTATCTGCAACGTCCATCATTCCGAAGAATGAGATATCTGTATATATACAACGTCCAACACTCTAAGGGATGTGGTATCTGCAAAGTATATAACGTCCGTATCACTCCAAAGAGTGCGGTATCTGTAATAAAGAAGTTGGGTGTCCCATACGCCTACTAGTTGTCTTTCCCGCCCAATGCGGTTATACAAGTCGAATCCACAACGTGCAAACCACGTAACTATATGCCAAGTCCTAACTTTCCTAGATGTTCCTGATTTTGTGCTAAGCCGTGATGCACGTTACACGTACCGGTAGCTAATCGAGTACGCAGACTCGTATCCTAAAATAAAGTGCAACCGTGTTGCGTGTACAAGTGTCAGGGTCTAGGAGGATATTAGGATACCCTCGCAGCTGTAGGTAAGTCTGCTAAAGTCTAAGTCAGTTACACTACTTGTCAACTTATCCGTTGACGGTACCCGAGGCAATCTCGGACACACACAGTTATATATAAATTTACAAAAAATAACATACAACAGTTTATTAATTAAACAGTAAAACTTGGCAAGGTATACTTGCCTACGTCCTCAAGCTGGGCGTGCCAAAAATCTGTTCCCGCAGTCGTGTCTGAGGGGTCTTGTGACCTGGGGTCACTGACTGCGTTGTAGGTGCACTCTGTTCAAGACGTACAGGGGTTCATGAATTTAATATTTAAATAATGCGTAATTTATATATTTATATAGTATAGTATATATTTATACTTATGTATATATATAAAAGACATAATATATATATATAATTAATACATAAATAATATATATATATACATATTTAGAGCATAATTATATAAATATATAATTATAGTATTTATATACATAATATAAATATATGTATATCTATATAAATATATAATAGTATATGTAAACAATATATATATATATATATATATATATATATATATATATATATATATATAATAGTACTTATAATAATATATATATATATATAAATACATATATATATATATATATATATATATATATATATATATATATATATATATATATATATATATATATATATATATATATATATAAATACATATATATATATATATATATATATATATATATAAATACATATATATATATATATATATATATATATATATATATATATATATATATATATATATATATATATATATATATATATATATATATATATATATATATATATATATATAAATAACATATGTATATAATAATAATGGTATGTATATATATAATATGATTATATATATTATATATATACATTTCATATATAATAATATTTAGTAATATATAAATAATATATGTATAATACATAATATATATATATATATATATATATATATATATATATATATATATATATATATATATATATATATATATATATATATATATATATATATATATATATATATATACTATATATATATATACATGCTTAAAATACAAAATACATATATATATATATATATTAAATATATAATAATATAATATATATTCTGTGTATATATATAATATAATTATATATAAATAATATATATAATTATATAATACAATATATATAAATAAATAAATAAATAAATATATATATATATATATATATATATATATATATATATATATATATATATATATAAATATAAAAATACATATATATATATACAGATAATAATATACTATATATATTATATATATATATATATATACATATAATAAGTATAATATAATTATATATAATATATATAATTATATATATAACAATATATATAAATATATATATATAAATATACATATATATATATATAAATAAAATTACAAAATACATATATATATACATATTTAAATATATAATAATATATTATATATACTGTATATATATACTGTAATAAATATAATATAATTATATATAATATATAATATATATAATTATATATAATACATTATATATAAATATATATATATATATATATATACATATATATATTTATACGTATATACGTATATAGGGGGGTAGGGTACCTGACAGGTCAGGGGGCCCACGTCGTCGTCGCCGGCGGGAGGAGGGCGACGGTCCGGCAGGTGGCTGCCGGCGGTGGCAACAGCAGCAGCTATAGCAGTCAGCAGCTGCAGCAGCAGCAACTGTGGCAGCTGCGGCGGCGGAGGCGGCGGTGCAGGGCGGTGGCGCGGTGGAGGGGGTCGTGGAGAAGGGGACGGTGGTGGTGGCGGTGGTCTGAGGTGGCCGGGGGAGGGGGTTCGAAGGAGTCGGGGGGGCTCGGGTTGTGGTAGAGGAGTCGGGGGGCTTGCTGTGGCGGCGCTGGCGGTGGCTGCGGTGGTCCTGGGGCGGTGGGGAAGGGGTGGTTCGGTAGAGGAGGGTCAAGGCGAAGAGGATGGTGGCGGTGGCGGTGGTCTGAGGTGGCGGGGGTGGTGGCTAGGGTGGCTCGGGTGTGGTGGGGTGCTGCTGGTGTGGGAGTTAGTGTTGGCGTTGCGGGGGCTGCCGGCGGCGGCTGCGGCGGCTAGGGGGGTGGTGCGGCAGCCGGGGAGGGGCTGAGGGAGGGGCGAGGCAGTGGGTTGAGGGTCCGAGGTGGTGGAGCTGCGGTGAGGGGGGGATGAGGTTTCGGGAGAGAGAGGGGGGAGTTTATATAGAGTTTAGGTTTTAGGGTATTTAGGTAAATTAGGGTTAGGGGGGTATTTAGGTAATTTTGCATTTAAAATATCTTAGATATTTGTGTAGATATTTTAGGGCTTAGATACATTGAATGGGGACCCTTTTTGGAATGAACGGTGTAGTATCACCCTCCAATGGGAGGTTGACACCTCGCACAGTACATTTGCAGATAAAATCCTGCAAATTCATAATTTGCACAGAAGTCCTATAAAATTAGAAAATTGTGCAATTACGCAATTATTTTGAGAAAAACACCTTATTCCTGAGGGCACTGTATTGAACAGAAATGAGGGGGTGGTGTCCAGTGAGGGCCTTGAGGGTGTGGGGGTGAGTCTGGGCAGGGGCTGGGCCTGGTTTTTGGGTGATACTAGTCACCGTATTAATTAATTAGAAATTAATGCGCACGGTATTTTCTAATTAATTAAAAATAGGCAGGGCCAGAATTTTAGTACGGTGTAAATATACTAGTCGTAGTATACTCCAAGTAGAATAATAACATAATTTTGTTTGGGCAAAATAGGTTCCTGTTTGGGCCTCTAATTTCTATTGGAACAGAGAAGGGTACAGGTCTGGAAATTATTTGGAAATTAATACAGACGTTTGTGACGATATTTGTGCGACTAAAACGAGACTCATGTCAGCATTTTTGTGAGTTGCACAAAGTTCAGAATAGTAGACTGGCATGTCTAGGAGAGGTATGTGAATTTTGTTTGGGGATAACAGTCAGTGTAATGCTCTAAATATTGATGTGATGTGATGGACATGTGCACTAATTAATAAGATATTGCATAAATAAATTTAAAATGCTGTAATAAATCCTAATTTGCTAAAAATAATCCTAATTTATTATCAAATATTAAAATCTGGTCGAGGGAGTTTACAATCTACCCTCCTTAGAACATTTCGTCCTCGAAATTAAAACAGACATATAGTGAAAACTATAGATAGATTTGAAATATTAGGACATACCCTGGCCTTCGAATAGATAGGGGAAATGTTGTCGAATATCCTCTTCTCGTTCCCAGGTTGACTCGCCTGGGGCATGATGTCTCTATGCAATACGAACTAGAGGGATAGTCTGACCTCGCAACACCTTCTCGCTTTTGTCTAGGATCTCTACAGGCTCCTCCTGGTACGATAAACTCGGGCCGACAGTGATCTCCGAGTGGTCCAGCACATGACTTGGATCTGGAATGTACCTCCTTAGTTGAGATACGTGGAAGATGTCATGCACTCCTTCTAATGTTTGGGGTAAGGCTAGCTTGTAGGCAACTTCTCCGATGCGTTCCAACACATCGAATGGTCCGATGTACCTCGGACTCAGTTTTTCTCTTCCTCCAAATCTGATAGTTCCTCGGGTCGGTGAGATCTTCAGAAACACATGTTCTCCAACTTGGAATTCTAGAGGTCGTCGATGTACGTTTGCCCAGTACTTTTGTTTGTCTTGCGCTGTTTGCAGGTGTCCTTGGATCTTCTTTACTTTCTCCACCATACGAACAACCAATTCTGTTCCTAGGATTTGTCTTTCGCCTACATCGCTCCAATATACTGGGGAACGACATTTTCTACCATACAATGCTTCAAAGGGAGCCATTTGAATGCTCGCTTGATAGCTATTGTTGTAGAAAAATTCCACCAAATGCAAATAATCTTCCCATGATCCACTGAAATCAAGCATGCATGCTCTCAGCATATCTTCCAGTATCTGAATGGTGCGCTCAGACTGGCCATCTGTCTGCGGATGATACGAGGTGCTGAACTTTAGGCGGGTACCAAGACTTTCTTGCATACTTCACCAAAAGTACGATGTAAACCTCGTATCCCTGTCAGACACTATACTGACTGGTACTCCGTGCAGACGTACGATCTCCTTCATATACATGTCTTCCAAGACTTCTGTAGATTTCCCAACTTTGAAAGGTAAGAAATGAGCAGCCTTGGTGAGTCGATCTACGATTACCCATACAGCATTATGACCACTGGGACTTCTTGGGAAACCCGTAATGAAGTCCATGGTAATGTGCTCCCATTTCCGCTCAGGTATTGGGAGGGGTTGAAGTAGACCTGCGGACCTTTGATGTTCAGCCTTGACTTGCTGACACACCAGGCATTTTGCCACAAAGTGGGCTATCTCTCTCTTCATTCCATGCCACCAATAGTATTGTTTCAGATCTCTGTACATCTTTGTGCCACCTGGATGGATAGAGTATGTTGAGCTGTGAGCTTCTGACATCAGTTCTTCACGAAGTTCTCCATTTGGAACATAAAGACGTTCTCCACATCTTAAAGGCCCATCTTCATGTATGTGCAATCCTGTCTATATTCCAGCCTCGGTTCTTTGTCAAAGTCTCTGGAATCTGGCATCTGTTGGCAGAGCAGCCTTGATTCTTTCGACTAATATTGATTACAGCTGGTAATTTGACAATTGGCCGTCAACTCCTGGCATAATGACCTTTATACCCAACTGTTCTAGATCTCTCAATAGATCTGGTTTGGTGATCAGAAAGAATGCCGTGGGTCTCCTACTTAGAGCATCAGCTACTACATTAGCCTTTCCGGGATGGTACTGCAGATCGATCTCGAAGTCTGTCATCACTTTGAGCCAGCGTCTTTGTCTCAGGTTCAAGTCCTTCTGGGTGTAGACGTACTTCAGGCTCTTGTGATTAGTGAATATCTCTACTCGTTCGCCGTAGAGATAATGTCTCCAAAGCTTCAGGGCAAAAATGACTGCGGCAAGCTCCAGGTCGTGCATGGGATAGTTCTTCTCATGGGTCCTCAGTTGTCTTGAGGCATAGGCTACAACTTTTCCATGTTGCATCAAGACACAACCTAATCCTTTTTCGGATGCATCGCTATATATTACGAATCTTCCGGATCCAGATGGTATGGTCAAAATAGGAGCAGTAGTCAGATGCTTTTTCAGTTCTTTGAAAGCTATCTGGCACTCCTCTGACCAGATGAACTCCTGCTCCTTGCGGGTCAAACGGGTTATCGGCTCTGCGATCCTTGCAAAGTTCTCTACGAACCTCCGATAATATCCGGCAAGTCCTAGAAAACTCCTTACTTTCGAGACTTTGGTAGGGGTTGGCCACGTCTCTACAGATAAGATCTTTGCTGGGTCCACCGAGATGCCATCTCATGTGATAACGTGTCCAAGAAAAGTGACACAATCAAGGAAAAACTCGCACTTGCTCAGCTTTGCATAGAGACTTCCATGCCTTAGCGTCTCTAACACCAGTCTCAAGTGTTCTTCATGCTCCTCGTGACTCTTTGAATACACCAAGATGTCATCGATGAAGACTACCACGAACTGGTCCAGATACTGGTGGAAGACTCTGTTCATCAGGTTCATAAATATGGCAGGTGCATTTGTCAGTCCAAAAGGCATTACCAGAAACTCGTAGTGACCATAACGAGTCCTGAATGCTGTCTTTGGAATGTCTTCTCTCCGTACTTTCACCTGATGATAGCCTGATCTCAAATCTATCTTTGAGAATACCACCGCTCCTGTCAGTTGGTCGAACAGATCATCAATCCGTGGCAGGGGGTACTTGTTTTTTATTGTCAAAGCATTAAGGGCTCTGTAATCAATGCACATACGATATGTTCCATCCTTCTTTGATACAAACAATACTGGTGCTCCCCAGGGTGATGCACTAGGACGAACAAATCCCTTGATCTGTAATTCTTCTAGCTGTAGCTTCAGCTCGTCTAGCTCCTTTTTCGCCAATCGGTACATATTTGAGGATACTGGTGCAGCTCCGGGTACTAACTCAATAGTGAACTCCACTTCTCTGTCAGACGGTAGGCCTGGCAATTCCTCAGGAAATACATCTTCGAATTCTGCAATAATTTCTGGGGGAGCTGTCTCCATTGCCATGTAAGCTCTAGGTGTCTGGCCTACTCCTTGCTCGATGGTGCCCCTTATGTACTCGAACTCCGGGTGACCTGGTGGTCTAAAAATGACGCTTCCCTTCCCGCAGTCTAGTATAGCATTGTACTAGATTAACCAGTCCATGCCTAAGACAACGTCGAAGTTTGGCATCGGGAGTACCAAAAATCGTGCTCTCAGCTCTCTACTACAAACGACTACCGAGCACGTTTTAATAGTGCTGGTAACCGGTACGATGCCTCCTCCGGTAAGAATCTTCCAGCACTTAGGCAGTGGAAAAGTAGTTATTATGTGCATGGCTACGAAACTAGTAGATATGAAAGATAGTGTGGCGCCAGAATCAAATAATGCGGTTGCAGGTAATGACGCAACTAAAATGGTACCTGTAATAGTTTTACCCTCCGGTCTGCTGCCTGGCTTGGTTGAATTGAGCCTCTTGTGTGGCCAAGGGTGCTCCCCTCTGAAATTCTCCAGATGCTGGGGGACGTTGACCTCCAGTTGAGGGTAGCATCCTCTGGGCTGGTGCTGCTGGTCTTTGCCCGTTCTGAGGTGCTGTCTCTCTGCGTTGTGGGTAGTCTCTAACCATATGTTGACTAGCTCCACATATCATGCATAGCCCATTCTTCTTTCTGCAGTCTCTGACATAATTCCCTTCTTGCCACAATAGTGACAAGTCGGAAGCTCCTTGTGTTGATATGGCCCCGTCTTTTGCTGTGCCTGGTTTCCCGGACGACGGATTGGTCCTCCTGCTTCGGGCTGGTTTCTGGCCGGTATGGTTGGGTTAGAGCGTCTTGCTCCTCGGCCAATGGCCTCCTGAATCCTTGTCTCTGAAAGAACCTCCTCATAGGAGATTCTCGACTGCGTAGTAGTATACCTCTGGAGCTCGAAGGTAAGGCCGTGATGGAACCTCATGGCCTTCTCCAGCTCGTTCGGAATCAGAATGGCACCAAATCGACTAAGTCGACTGAATTCTACGTCGTAGGCGTCGACGGTCATATTCCCTTGTTCCAGATGCAGGAACTGGGAGTACAGAGCATTTCTGACCGTGGCGGGGAAATACTTTGCATTGAAGTATTCCAGGAATTGTTCCCAAGTCTGGGTCTTGTCGACGCTGCGTTCTATATAATTCCACCAGTGATGGGCATTGCCTTTAAGTTGGGCCCTCACTGCGGTCATCTATAAGTCTGGTTGAAGCTGTGAATCCTCCAGCAATATCTCCGTATTGGAGACCCAATATGAGATCTCCTCCGGAGTTTCGTTGCCCGAAAAGGTTCCCGGGCCCATCTGGCGAAAGCCTCGGACAGTGCCAGCTGGTTGGACATGTGCTGGTACCGGGGCAGTTGTCCTCTCCAGAGCTGTCATCAAGCTCTGCCTTAGGGTTTTATTCTGTTGCCACTGTACCTGTAACATGGCTTGGAAGAATTGGAACATTTGAGGCTGTCCCTCAAGTTATGGCATCAGGGCTGGAAGGGGTGGAGGTGGAAGCAAAGGTGTCTCCGCCTGCGGTGTCGGTGCCTGGGAAGTCTGCCCTTCTTGTTGGGTTGGTGTAGCTTCCTGGGTAGGATTCTGATGAAGGTACGGGGTTATTGGATAGACCAGTGTCCTTCTCGGGGACTGGTCTCTCGGGGTGTTTGGGGTCCTTTGGACATCTTGCGAGGGGTCTGTTGCTTGGTCAACCCCATCAGTTGCGTGTCCACTGGGTATGTCCATATTTCTGAAAAAGATAGAATAATTAGAAAAGTACGAAGGAAATAATAATATAATAATCAAGCAGGATGCAAAAATTCAAAGATAAAGTCAGAGTGGATGAGACCTAGTATTCCTATCCTATAGCAGACTTGCTGGGCATGTTATCATACCACTCATAATTTACTGGACCTACATGTCATGCCCCGATCTCCCGCAGGCTATTTTGGCCGTTCCCGCTAGGCAGGAATCACCCTCGCCAGCGCTCCCGCGGAACGATTGCTTAACCCATCCGGGCGTGATGCCGCACGAACGTGAGCCACGCCCGTGCAAGGCCATGGTTCATTGGCTGGCGGCAAGAGTTCTAAGCCACAGAGTCGCACAGATTGTCCTAGTGCAGTGGAGTCATAAACGCATAGGCAATCGGTAACAGGTTCACTGAGTCGACAAACATAGCGGAAGCATTGAAACAAGTAAAGTAATCTCTTTATTGATATGAAACATGTATTACAGGTGGCGTATAGCCGAGATTACAAGTCGCTCAAGCCTCTCTCTCTGAAACAGTAAAAGCGTGCCAAGTGGCTACAACTGTGGAATGAATGTACAGGCATGGTCAGGCGATGTTCACAACTTATGTCTTGTATATGTGCTTCAGTCCCGGACGCACCGTTGCAAGGCTTCAGAAGGAAACTCCTGGCCTTAGCACGCACGAAGGAGGCGTCCGCACCGAACGAGGTTCTCCCGCACCCTGCATATCAAACTGGTGGATTATCAGTACATTGAATGCACTGGTGGGGAAGCTACTCGCCCGCTCGACAAATCCAAACACGTAATACAGGTTCCGTGCACAACTATTAAGTTGTCTTTCTAGTTGCCTTAGGATCAGTTTCATGCAAACGTTGAATAGCCTAACGTGTCGGGCAGTGCGCCGTGCGATGTTTGAGGGAACACGGCGAGACTTACCAACTTACCATTTATCCTTCCCTGTCCAAGGCAAACATTGTTAATTTAAGCAGGGGCATGTATAAACATTCAGGAGGCATAGCATATGCAAACATGAGTACTTATTTCAAGATCGTTCATGTATTCAGTTTATTTGTTTCATACGATACAGTATCTCGCACGCGGATAGCCGCTAAGCGAGGATGAATGGTTTATCTTTCGTTTACAAACAAGCATGCAACAAGTTAAGTACAAGGTGATCACTGGCGTATGCCATAATGGACACTAGTCTGTGACGAAGATGGTTTGCTACGTGCAAGAACGTTAGGCGCCGCATACCACCCTGTCCTAGTACGTGAGACTAAACGTTAGTTTCGTCCGGAGCCGGAACGGTGCCAGTGCCCCAGCAGCCGCCCGCAGGAACTATACCTTGTGCACAAGTTGTCCGTGATCGAACAATAACATTTATTCGCCCGAAGGCTACGTGATTATCACCCGTAGGCTACGTGCGCCCGTAGGCTACGTGACTATCGCCCGTAGGCTACGTGAATATCGCCCGTAGGCTACGTGCGCCCGTAGGCTACGTGATTATCGCCCGGAGGCTACGTGAGTACAAGACAAGCAGTAGCATGATTCATTTATATTGCATCTACGTTCCATTCATGCGTTCAGGATTGCTTAAACATTGCACAATATAATAACGTTAGACATTCATAAGCAGACAAGCATGCGTTTCAAAGGGACACAAGTAAACACGATTGCTCGGACCCGAAGGTAAGCCGAGAGATGAAACCGTTAAGGGACTTAGCATGCGAGGGTCTGTATATAAGCAGTATTTTATTTCCATGTTCTAGCAAGCAATACAAGTTAGGATTATTCCCTTAGCTAGGTGCGTTGGATTTATTAGCATGCAGGGGGTGAATCACCTAGCGACTAGCATGAATATTCCAGATTTTATGTGTGCTGGCTAAGCAAAGACAAGTTCACCGTAGCCACCCACCTTAGCGATTATTCGCCTCGGTAGAGCGATACGTCTGAGCGAGCCTTTGAAAGTCCAAGCCGGATTCCTTTAGGGACAAGTCTGGATATCTTTTGCTTCTTGATCGAGGCAAAGCAGGTCGGGACAGCTGCACTATTGCCGATTGAGTCGGCAGTCCGCTTGAGCGGAACGGGGTGTTACATCCTACCCAACTTAGAAAAAGTCTCGTCCTCGAGACTTACTAAGGACAAGCAGAAATCTAGGGTTGAGGCAATCCTAGACAAGTCGTTTGTACTTGTTTCATTTGGATATTCACTTGCACAAGCTTCGAAATCAGCATACCGTTTAGACTGGATCGTGCGCACTTTCGAAGGTACCCTCTAGCGTGAACACGTCAACCAGCTCAGTGATAGCGAAGTCTTAGCACTCGAGTTTCACCTTTTTCTAAGTCTTGGATGGTGCACTAGTTTAAGGCGTCCCTCGAATAGATGCATTCAACCAAACTTAGGGTTAGTGAAAATCGGACAAGCTACTAGCGATACTCTCAGGGATTCGCACAGGTTGGCACAAAGGCCACTCGCAGCATACAACCAGACAAGCAATTATATCAATCAAAACGTATTTTGAAAGTATTTAGACTTATTGTTGGAACATCCCATCGAGGCATTGAGAGAGAGAGCGCGCACATAACCCACGAATGAGCTTTCGAAACAGAGATATCGAATCGAAGTCCAAAGGCGTAGAAGCCAGGCTCTGATACTAACCTGTCACGCCCCGATCTCCCGCAGGCTATTTTGGCCGTTCCCGCTAGGCAGGAATCACCCTCGCCAGCGCTCCCACGGAACGATCGCTTAACCCATCCGGGCGTGATGCCGCACGAGCGTGAGCCACGCCCGTGCAAGGCCATGGTTCATTGGCTGGCGGCAAGAGTTCTAAGCCACAGAGTCGCACAGATTGTCCGAGTGCAGCGGAGTCATGAACGCATAGGCGATCGGTAACAGGTTCACTGAGTCGACAAACATAGCGGAAGCATTAAAACAAGTAAAGTAATCTCTTTATTGATATGAAACATGTATTACAGGTGGCGTATAGCCGAGATTACAAGTCGCTCAAGCCTCTCTCTCTGAAACAGTAAAAGCGTGCCAAGTGGCTACAACTGTGGAATGAATGTACAGGCGATGGTCAGGCGATGTTCACAACTTATGTCTTGTATATGTGCTTCAGTCCCGGACGCACCGTTGCAAGGCTTCAGAAGGAAACTCCTGGCCTTAGCACGCACGAAGGAGGCGTCCGCACCGAACGAGGTTCTCCCGCACCCTGCATATCAAACTGGTGGATTATCAGTACATTGAATGCACTGGTGGGGAAGCTACTCGCCCGCTCGACAAATCCAAACACGTAATACAGGTTCCGTGCACAACTATTAAGTTGTCTTTCTAGTTGCCTTAGGATCAGTTTTATGCAAATGTTGAATAGCCTAACGTGTCGGGCAGTGCGCCGTGCGATGTTTGAGGGAACACGGCGAGACTTACCAACTTACCATTTATCCTTCCCTGTCCAAGGCAAACATTGTTAATTTAAGCAGGGGCATGTATAAACATTCAGGAGGCATAGCATATGCAAACACGAGTACTTATTTCAAGATCGTTCATGTATTCAGTTTATTTGTTTCATACGATACAGTATCTCGCACGCGGATAGCCGCTAAGCGAGGATGAATGGTTTATCTTTCGTTTACAAACAAGCATGCAACAAGTTAAGTACAAGGTGATCACTGGCGTATGCCATAATGGACACTAGTCTGTGACGAAGATGGTTTGCTACGTGCAAGAACGTTAGGCGCCGCATACCACCCTGTCCTAGTACGTGAGACTAAACGTTAGTTTCGTCCGGAGCCGGAACGGTGCCAGTGCCCCAGCAGCCGCCCGCAGGAACTATACCTTGTGCACAAGTTGTCCGTGATCGAACAATAACATTTATTCGCCCGAAGGCTACGTGATTATCACCCGTAGGCTACGTGCGCCCGTAGGCTACGTGACTATCGCCCGTAGGCTACGTGAATATCGCCCGTAGGCTACGTGCGCCCGTAGGCTACGTGATTATCGCCCGGAGGCTACGTGAGTACAAGACAAGCAGTAGCATGATTCATTTATATTGCATCTACGTTCCATTCATGCGTTCAGGATTGCTTAAACATTGCACAATATAATAACGTTAGACATTCATAAGCAGACAAGCATGCGTTTCAAAGGGACACAAGTAAACACGATTGCTCGGACCCGAAGGTAAGCCGAGAGATGAAACCGTTAAGGGACTTAGCATGCGAGGGTCTGTATATAAGCAGTATTTTATTTCCATGTTCTAGCAAGCAATACAAGTTAGGATTATTCCCTTAGCTAGGTGCGTTGGATTTATTAGCATGCAGGGGGTGAATCACCTAGCGACTAGCATGAATATTCCAGATTTTATGTGTGCTGGCTAAGCAAAGACAAGTTCACCGTAGCCACCCACCTTAGCGATTATTCGCCTCGGTAGAGCGATACGTCTGAGCGAGCCTTTGAAAGTCCAAGCCGGATTCCTTTAGGGACAAGTCTGGATATCCTTTGCTTCTTGATCGAGGCAAAGCAGGTCGGGACAGCTGCACTATTGCCGATTGAGTCGGCAGTCCGCTTGAGCGGAACGGGGTGTTACATCCTACCCAACTTAGAAAAAGTCTCGTCCTCGAGACTTACTAAGGACAAGCAGAAATCTAGGGTTGAGGCAATCCTAGACAAGTCGTTTGTACTTGTTTCATTTGGATATTCACTTGCACAAGCTTCGAAATCAGCATACCGTTTAGACTGGATCGTACGCACTTTCGAAGGTACCCTCTAGCGTGAACACGTCAACCAGCTCAGTGATAGCGAAGTCTTAGCACTCGAGTTTCACCTTTTTCTAAGTCTTGGATGGTGCACTAGTTCAAGGCGTCCCTCGAATAGATGCATTCAACCAAACTTAGGGTTAGTGAAAATCGGACAAGCTACTAGCGATACTCTCAGGGATTCGCACAGGTTGGCACAAAGGCCACTCGCAGCATACAACCAGACAAGCAATTATATCAATCAAAACGTATTTTGAAAGTATTTAGACTTATTGTTGGAACATCCCATCGAGGCATTGAGAGAGAGCGCGCACATAACCCACGAATGAGCTTTCGAAACAGAGATATCGAATCGAAGTCCAAAGGCGTAGAAGCCAGGCTCTGATACTAACCTGTCACGCCCCGATCTCCCGCAGGCTATTTTGGCCGTTCCCGCTAGGCAGGAATCACCCTCGCCAGCGCTCCCACGGAACGATCGCTTAACCCATCCGGGCGTGATGCCGCACGAGCGTGAGCCACGCCCGTGCAAGGCCATGGTTCATTGGCTGGCGGCAAGAGTTCTAAGCCACAGAGTCGCACAGATTGTCCGAGTGCAGCGGAGTCATGAACGCATAGGCGATCGGTAACAGGTTCACTGAGTCGACAAACATAGCGGAAGCATTGAAACAAGTAAAGTAATCTCTTTATTGATATGAAACATGTATTACAGGTGGCGTATAGCCGAGATTACAAGTCGCTCAAGCCTCTCTCTCTGAAACAGTAAAAGCGTGCCAAGTGGCTACAACTGTGGAATGAATGTATAGGCGATGGTCAGGCGATGTTCACAACTTATGTCTTGTATATGTGCTTCAGTCCCGGACGCACCGTTGCAAGGCTTCAGAAGGAAACTCCTGGCCTTAGCACGCACGAAGGAGGCGTCCGCACCGAACGAGGTTCTCCCGCACCCTGCATATCAAACTGGTGGATTATCAGTACATTGAATGCACTGGTGGGGAAGCTACTCGCCCGCTCGACAAATCCAAACACGTAATACAGGTTCCGTGCACAACTATTAAGTTATCTTTCTAGTTGCCTTAGGATCAGTTTTATGCAAACGTTGAATAGCCTAATGTGTCGGGCAGTGCGCCGTGCGATGTTTGAGGGAACACGGCGAGACTTACCAACTTACCATTTATCCTTCCCTGTCCAAGGCAAACATTGTTAATTTAAGCAGGGGCATGTATAAACATTCAGGAGGCATAGCATATGCAAACACGAGTACTTATTTCAAGATCGTTCATGTATTCAGTTTATTTGTTTCATACGATACAGTATCTCGCACGCGGATAGCCGCTAAGCGAGGATGAATGGTTTATCTTTCGTTTACAAACAAGCATGCAACAAGTTAAGTACAAGGTGATCACTGGCGTATGCCATAATGGATACTAGTCTATGACGAAGATGGTTTGCTACGTGCAAGAACGTTAGGCGTCGCATACCACCCTGTCCTAGTACGTGAGACTAAACGTTAGTTCCGTCCGGAGCCAGAACGGTGCCAGTGCCCCAGCAGCCGCCCACAGGAACTATACCTTGTGCACAAGTTGTCCGTGATCGAACAATAATATTTATTCGCCCGAAGGCTACGTGATTATCACCCGTAGGCTACGTGCGCCCGTAGGCTACGTGCGCCCGTAGGCTACGTGACTATCGCCCGTAGGCTACGTGAATATCGCCCGTAGGCTACGTGCGCCCGTAGGCTACGTGATTATCGCCCGGAGGCTACGTGAGTACAAGACAAGCAGTAGCATGATTCATTTATATTGCATCTACGTTCCATTCATGCGTTCAGGATTGCTTAAACATTGCACAATATAATAACGTTAGACATTCATAAGCAGACAAGCATGCGTTTCTAAGGGACACAAGTAAACACGATTGCTCGGACCCGAAGGTAAGCCGAGAGATGAAACCGTTAAGGGACTTAGCATGCGAGGGTCTGTATATAAGCAGTATTTCATTTCCATGTTCTAGCAAGCAATACAAGTTGGGATTATTCCCTTAGCTAGGTGCGTTGGATTTATTAGCATGCAAGGGGTGAATCACCTAGCGACTAGCATGAATATTCCAGATTTTATGTGTGCTGGCTAAGCAAAGACAAGTTCACCGTAGCCACCCACCTTAGCGATTATTCGCCTCGGTAGAGCGATACGTCTGAGCGAGCCTTTGAAAGTCTAAGCCGGATTCCTTTAGGGACAAGTCTGGATATCCTTTGCTTCTTGATCGAGGCAAAGCAGGTCGAGACAGCTGCACTATTGCCGATTGAGTCGGCAGTCCGCTTGAGCGGAACGGGGTGTGACACTACATGGGCCACCACTAAAACTATGTCACGCCCCAGTCCCAAAATATATAGAACCAGGCCACGTGGCATTGGCCAGCTGACACGTCACTAAGGGATTACCCAATTTAATGGACCCAAAGAGACGTGCTACGCTGTCCTAAAATACTAACAAGTCTAATACAGGTAAAGTCTAATCCCATCCACAAATATCAAGGAGTACTGAAATAAGTGCTGGAATATATATAAGTACTGATGTCTGAAATATCATAGTACAATTCAGATAAGTCTGGTGGGAACAAACCCACTACAAAAGATAATAAAAGTGCTGAAATATGATAGACTAAAGCATCGTCTATCTAGGTAAGTAGCTCCATCTCTAGGTGAACATACTACTAAAGGTCAGGGAGAAGAGGCTCCAGCTCCAGCTCCAGATGTACTTACTACTAAAGATCAGGCAGAGTCCGATGGTAGCACTTGTAACGCCCCACTCTGAACGGTTACTTATGGAACACTAAGCTGCTTCGACTCGGTTGAGAATCGAGTCTCGGGGAAACCTTACCGCCAAATCAACACGGACGAAGTGCAATAAAATATTCCAATTGATGGAACAATTTCTATTGAAATAAGTCCAAGAGTTTTCGTTGGTTGCTTTGCTTCTTGGTTTTGTGTTGCTTTATATTTTGAGTTGCTTTCGATGACTTGATTTTCATGATTTCGCCTTCTCGCTTGTGCGTTCTTTTCGAATCGTAAGGAAAAGAGATCGAAGTATGCTAACCAAGTATTGTTGCATTTTCAGGACGCATAACCAAAGAGTGAACGTCGCTTAAGGCTTCCCCATCCTCTCATTCAATTCATTCGGTGAGTGGCTTAGGCCCTTCGATGAATCTTTCAGTTCACATGCCTTAATGAAATGATCTCTAGTTCACAATGTTGCCTCACTAAAAAGATAAGCTAAAAAAATAAATTGCATGCAAATATACATAGAGTTCCTACTTTACTTCAAATGAATGTTGCCCCTTACTTACTTGTTGCATCACTATATCGTGCATTGAAACGTCATGGTTAGTATTTGTGTCAAGTGTAAAAGAAGAATGAGAAGAGTCAAGTATAAAAGAAGAATGAGAAGAGTCTAGTAGTCCACCCTGACGTCCCGGTCCTTCGAGATCTTGGGGGGTGTGGCTATTAGATTGTTATATGCTTGCTAATGTTGTGCATCCAAAGAAGTTGATTTATGAAATATTGCTTGTCATGCATGGATCTTGGACAACTTGTGCACAAGGTAATAGTCTCTCGATCGGTTTCTGGGGTACTGGGAATCGGTCGGTCCGAAAGGGATTGTGAGAGCACCCTGACGTCCGGTCATACGGGATCTTGGGGGGTATTGTTGTCCAATAATGGAAAAACTCATGGACCGTCATATAGATAGGGCACATGCTAGGTTTACCTTCTTGCATACCTATCGTTTTGACATTAAAGATTGATACATAAGTTCATGCACATATATAAATTGTGACTAACTTGTGTGTCTGCTGCAGGGATAACCGTTCGGCCGTGGGTAAGAAATATCATATGCATATGCTATATATTGTCTATGTTTCCTTACATGAATTGTTAAAATGAAACTAGACAACCAGAAAGACCACCTAATAATGCTAGCTTTATATGCTTACTTAGTGTGGATTTCTAAGGTGAGTTTGGCCACGGTCGCTCACCAGTACATATGGTAGTACTGACCCACGTTTGTGGGCAAATATCCAGGTACTGGAAGCGAGAGTTTGGCAAGCATCTTGAATCTGAATCAGCGTGTGCGCACTCTTCCATAGGACTATGTTTGTGCTGCTTCCTCCGTTGCTTTTCACTCTAGTGGGCTACTCCTCTTCTGCTAGATATTTTATTATTTTGGTCCTACTACAAGGACGTAATGTAATGGGCGTTGTGGCTAGTTTTGGGAATGTAAAAAGAGTTGTAAGCCTTCTAAGGCATATTTTGTAACTCAGCCAAGCAAGCACTTTGTAATCCAAATCTTCAGTATTCAATAAAATGAAAGTATTTTGTGTGCTATCAAATGTGTTCAACTTTGGTCCTCTGTATTTTTACTCTGTGCCTATATATGTATATTTTTGTCTATCTTGTGTCTTGTGTAGGTACGTTGCCTGGTGCAAGCGCAACTTAGGCTTGCATGGCATCGTGCCCAAGCGAGGACGAATCGGTTCCGTAGGGACCAAGCGAGGACGATTGGCCCCTACGGGATCGGGGCGCGACAGCACCTCTAGCTCTTCCTCAGTTACGTACCTCGTCTCCTGTCCGGGTCCGTACACAGTGGGATAGTACGCCTCGTCTAGATCTGGAAAGGAACCAGGTCCTCAGTGGTACATAACAAGATACATAAAAATATACCATATATGTACATACTGAATAAATAAATAAAGGTTGTGCTAACCATCTAAGTGAATGCAATGTAAAGACAACCTTAGTACGTATGGGTAGGCGTAGGCATAACGGCCAGCATCCTCTAGAGTATGGTATCTGCAACGTCTATCATTCCGAAGAATGAGGTATCTGTATATATACAACGTCCAACACTCTAAGTGATGTGGTATCTGCAAAGTATATAACGTCTGTATCACTCCGAAGAGTGCGGTATCTGCAACAAAGAAGTTGGGTGTCCCATACGCCTACTAGTTGTCTTCCCTGCCCAATGCGGTTATACAAGTTGAATCCACAACGTGCAAACCACGTAACTATATGCCAAGTCCTAACTTTCCTGGATATTTCTGATTTTGTGCTAAGCTGTGATGCACGTCACAAGCACCGGTAGCTAATCGAATACGCAGACTCGCATCCAAAAATAAAGTGCAACCGTGTTGCGTGTACAAGTGTTAGGGTCTAGGAGGATATTAGGATACCCTCGCAGCTGTAGGTAAGTCTGCTACAGTCTAAGTCAGTTACACTACTTGTCAACGTATCCGTTGACGGTACCCGAGGCAATCTCGGACACACACAGTTATATGTAAATTCATAAAAAAATAACATACAACAGTTTTATAATTAAACATTAAAACTTGGCAAGGTATACTTGCCTACGTCCTAAAGCTGGGCGTGCCAAAAACCTGTTTTCGCAGTCGTGTCTGAGGGGTCCTGTGACATGGGATCACTGACTGTGTTGTAGGTGCACTCTGTTCAAGACGTACAGGGGTTCGTGAATTTAACATTTAAATAATGCGTAATTTATATGGTATAGTATATATTTATACTTATGTATATATATAAAAGACATAATATATATATATATATATATATATATATATATATATATATATATATATATATATATATATATATATATAATTAATACATAAATAATATATATATATATACATATTTAGAGCATAATTA